>BDUI01000157.1:65911-132494 GCA_002335545.1 Apodemus speciosus
AGCTCCATCCATTTGTCTAAGAATTTCATGAATTCATTGTTTCTAATGGCTGAGTAGTACTCCATTGTGTATATATACCACATTTTTTGTATCCATTCCTCCGTTGAGGAACATCTGGGTTCTTTCCAGCTTCTAGCTATTATAAATAAGGCTGCTATGAACATAGTGGAGCATGTATCCTTATTGCATGCTGAATACCTGGAATATAGAACTTGGGGGTCTTTACTTAAATACTGTAAGTTGTATGCAGATAGGTACAATGATTTAGGGCAGAAAGAATAGCCACACAATTCTGCAAGGGAGATTAGAATAATCGATCTCGGAGTAGACAGAGAATGGGAGTTACCTCTGTCAGTTCATCATGTAAATTATTTCTCTACATACAGATGTTTGATTTTAACAACAAATCTTACATTGGTGAGAAAATATTGCTTATTTAGCATAGAAAGACTCTGTTGTGGTAAGAAAACTAACAATGAACAGGCATAAACACATATTATTCTTTTAGCAACAGGAAATATTCTAGTCTTACAACCTTGATCATGAGGCAATCTGGTACACTTTAACACAGTGCATGTGCTTACATCCCTGTGTTGAAATACTTTATTTTTGCTGTATATAATCATTGGACTCGTGGCTTATTGCTTTGGCTATATTCACAAGCTTACTGGTTTGCAAAGGATCCATCTCATGAAACCTTATGACCAGATGAAGTAAATCACACCCACAGGTATCACTGTGAGGACTGCTGTGTATTCTTTTGGAGGAGACAATTCAGCTCAGACTCTCCAGTCTGGATCCTACTTATTTAGTCAGCAAAATTCATGGTATTTCTCACCCACAGCAGGGCACTACATGGGTCATTGCTCATTCCCTGCCTGACCAGTTCTTCTGATTTCTCAGAAAAGACTTATCTTTGTTTGTCAAAGACACTTTTGGCTTCATCTCAGCAGCTTGGCTGAACACCTTTTTCAACCTGAGCTACATACTAGAAGGAGCATTTGAGTAAAATAAGTAATATATAGACTTTAATAAATCACTCAAAATCTGACATTCCTTTATGAACACTTCATGTAATTAATAGAGAAAAAAAGCAAATCTAAATAAAAAAAGAAAAATGTAATCAAGTAGGTTGACAACCAGCAAGAGATAATTAAAATGATCGTGTTTTGTTTCTTGGTTTCATTAACATGCAAATGAGATTCATGAAGTTTGATATTGTGTTTCAGCAAGAGCCATAGAAACAAATTAAGAATGAAAATGAGTCCCACCGATGGAGACTCCTGTTGAGTATATAAATTAATGAAAACTATGATCGCATCCAATTAATAAAATATATTTCTGCGATTTATCAGGTCTCAAAAATGAAATAAAGCTTCATAGATAAATTAAATTTTGTTTCTTTTTTGGTGGACCCCATTCTGTGAATGCTTTGAAGATTTAAGGAAAGAGCAGTAAAGGTTAAACTCTACTTTACTTTTAAAAACACATGGTAAAGACCTTGCTTTCAAGTCAAAGTGTTGTAGAAATGGTATCCCTGCTAAGAGGGACTTGGTGCAGGATCTAGAATAGTGGTTCTCAGACTTCCTAATGCTTCCATGTGTGGTGACTCCCAACCATGAAATTATTTTTGTTTACTTCATAACTGTAATTTTGCTACTCCTATGAATAATAATGTAAATATGTGATATGCAAGACATCTGATATGCAACCTCCAAAGACTCAAACCACAGATTTAGAACCACAGATCTAGAATGTTTCCCAGAGGGCAATAAAAAGCCAAGTGCTTCCACAGTCAGATATCCAGAATAGCAAATAGGAAAAAAACAGTGACCAAAATCCCAGACTACAATGTACTTATGAACAGAGAAGTATGATTAGATCCAAGGGTCCCATGTCTACCACTGAATACAAAGATCTTGCTGTTCTCCATTGACACATTCACTCTTACAAACACCAAAGTACATACCTCAAATAATATAATATGAAACTTGAACCATGTCAAAAAGCCCAAACCATGCCAAAGCATCATGCAAATGTCTCTATAGTCATTGGAACTGAGTAATATATAATGTATGCCAGACACACTCTCTCTCTCTCTCTCTCTCTCTCTCTCTCTCTCTCTCTCTCTCTCTCTCTCACACACACACACACACACACACACACACACACACTTACACCCACACAACTATACATCATAGCACACACCCACACCCACACACCTACACAGACACCTACACACACACACCTATACACACACCACACACCTACATAGACACCTATACACACCCACCACATACCCCCCCACATCTACACAGACACTTACACACACACACACACACACACATGATGACCACCAGAAAGATGGAGTGTAATGACTATAAGTGTGTCTTCGTAAAGTCACATATATCTTCAGAAACACCCTGCCCTGTCCACATCTGTGTACTACAGACACTAGTCCTCATATCACTCTAACTGTCCTCCATACTGTGAGTCTATCACAGACCAGCTTCCATTTAGTCTTTTTTTGTCTGTTTGTTTAACTTGACCTGACATATTTAAATATGCAGGAATGCCAAGAAGCTTAGCTATTTATGTAGTCTGTTTTCTGTCAGAAGAAGATATGTTGCCATACCTAGGACTCCATGAACAGTGCTGAAGAGGAGCCAGAAAAAGCTTAAGAGCCAGAGGATCAGGGAGTTTTCTGTGGAATTGTGTCTCCTGGTAATGCCCAAAGGTACCCCTGTAGAGTCTCTCCAACACAGCTGCCCATGCAAAAGCTGAACAAGGACAGCAATAGACATGCTAAAGTGAATGTGGGAAAGACCAGGGTATCTCAGCCCTACACAGAGAATGACAAACAAGAAAGACATGCTGAGAATGGGAGAAACAGTCTTCTCTGGAAGAAAAGCACACCAACTAGTTATCCAATACCAATGGTCAGCCTGAAACCAAACATTCAAGTAACTTTGTATAGACTGAGAAAGTTGAATACATTTATATGTGTCTATGTTTGTGCGTCTGTGTCTTTGTATGTGCATATGTAATAACAATTAGAGAAAGAGAGTAGGTGGGTATATAAAGGGATTTGGAGGGAGGAAAGTAAAGGAAGAAGTGATGTAATTATGCTATCCACAATGAAAGAAAAAAAATGTTTGAACAATAACAAAATATGCTTAACAATGCTGATTCAGATATTAAAACATGCCTAATTCTGACACCCCAAATCACAGCTTTCTTTTCTCAAAGGTTCACATTTGATTATATTTTACATTGATGACCTGTGTATAGAATTCCATGAAAAAAATCTGTTAAAATCAAAGACAACAGTCTATTGGCAATTCTGAAAAAATATGGAACCTTTTCCCCAGTACTCTGAGCTCCCTGAAGATTTGAGACAGAGTCACACTGCAGATCTCTTTCACCGCATTTCTAGGGAGATAAATCTTTGCCTGTTTGCAGGCTTGCAGGGAACCTTCTACAGTGTGTTCTAATCTGTGGATTAGGGCAGTGAGCACAGCTAACAGGCCTTTGGGCTTGTTGTGTTTGATGGCTCTCTGGGTTCTGTATGAAATGTATTTTTTGTTGAGGTGACAAAATGATAACATTCTGTAGATGGTCTCTTAGATATCCTCTGGTACTCATGACTTTTTATTTCCCAGTGCCAAACTACCATCAGAATGTCTCTATGAACCTCTCTATTCTCAATCACAGAAAAGTATTTAGATTTAACCATAGTAGTATTGTCATTTATATTAGCAGTTTGGTTCTTTACCTAAGGTCCAAATACAGGCTTCAATGAAATCTACTAAGTTTTTGAAATAGAATTTAAAATTATTCATATCTTTAATAGTATATCCCTTTAATTGGAATATTATAAAAGCTTTATAATAATCTCCCAAATTATTCAGCTCCAAGAGAGATACTTTCATTTAGTTGTTAAGAATGTTGAGAAACACTGTCTTCGAATGTAATAATTTATGTTGGAGGGAGTGCTTGCCATTCATTTTATTAATTTACGTATCAGGGATGATCTCCAAGTGTCCACGTTGTACCTTAAGACTAAGTTACTCTTGATCATCCTTTAGTGTAGGAGTTGCCAACCTCTTCGTGCTATGACTTCATATCCTATCCCTTTGTTGGCCTGTGGGGGGTGGTGGTGATTGGGGAATGGGTGGAGGGAAGAGGACTTATGGGACATATGGTGAGGGAGGATCGGAAAAAGCGAAAGTGTTTGGAATGTAAACAAAAAATATAGAAACAAAGACACAGATAAAATAACTTAAAGTCCATGCTAGGTTCCCCACTCTAAACTCATCTTCCCTTGTTTCCTGCTGCATTCCTGGAGCCCATTCATTTTATTTAATAGCTCCTTCTCATCCAATTTGTACCTAGGATCTACAGAACTATATATCCATACATCAATGATAATATTCTCTAAGATTAAGAACCAGGTTTTATTCACTACTGTACCTTTATCAGGCACAATGCTGACTGACCTTCAGCAGAAATAAATCCTTTTTAATTATGCACTGACTGTTGACACTAGATATCCTCAGTGTGATTATAAGCTTTGATAAATATAGACTGCACAGTATACAAAGAATTCTTATTTGACAGGAGCATGTTACCATATGTAAATTCTAGTGGACACAATAAGTTAAAGAAACTGCAATGGACAAAGCCTTTAAAGGAAACCACAACTGGTCAAAATRCAAAGAACAACMGATCATGATTTGCCCAGTCCCAACTGATACAACAGGGAGCTCAYGTGCCAGAGGTCCAGGGAACATCACGGGAGAGGAAGAAAAAGAATTTTATAAGCCAAAGGGCCAGACAATCTACTGTGAAGTTGTGTCTTCTAGAAATGACAAAGAAGCTCCACTCATCATACCTCAAAAATAAGGTYGCCTAAACAAGACCTGAATGAGGATAACACCAATGGATATTCTAATGTGGAAGGGAAAATCTTAGACTAAAAACTATGGGCAACTAAAGGATGTTGATAGCAAGAGAACTAGTCTTCCCCAGGGAGGAGYCCACTAATTGCTTGTCAAATATCAAATAGTCAGCCCTGAAATAATATGCTATACATATAGCCAATAATTTTTTCATATTTCAGAATCTACTTTATTACTTAATATGACTTATGCAAATAACGGAAAATTAAATATAATTTAGTATACAGGGTTGAATATAATTAATCCAGGATTCTGACTATACTACGAATAGAAGAAAATCTTAAGGCAATATTTGTGATCTGGCAAGACTACGACTATTATCTTTAGATAAATGAGCACATTATTTTTGTATCATGGAATTATTGAAATGCAGTATGTAGGACCATGTGGTAATACTAGAGAGGTTTTGCTTTGGAATCTGGAAAAGTGTATATATTAGAGCAATGAGTAGCACGAGATTTGGCAGGGCACTTTCTATTAGAACAGTTCCAGGAAAGCATCTGTTATTTATTTAATACCTACTTCCTGATATGTGTCATGTATTTCCCTGGTCTTTTTAGAAATATTACAAATCATTGCATTCTCTATAGGAGAGTCCATTCTGCAAATGAAAATTCTTAGGACTCAAATGGAAAATCATGACTGATCCTTCAATCACTAATACACAGGACAAATATTTGATATAGACAATGAGGTTTTGAGTACATATTTTCTTTCTGTTAACAATAATATTTAAATGTGGAGACACAGAAGACAAGGTATATTATACTTTATAATGTAGGAAGTTATTTTTATAAGAATTAATTCTGTTGTTTAAACTACTATTTTCTCATTTTCCACTCCTTAATCACCTTGTCCCTATATAAGCAAACAAGAAAACTAAGGAAGACTTCAGGGATTAAAGGGGTCTCCCAAGTTTTGACCTGTTGAATTGAAGTCAGGGATATTAGAACAAAGACAGGAAGGGATATTTATCTTTTTATACTGTTATCAGTGAATGGTAATGATCTATAAAATTATGTGATCATGCCTAGTGGTGAGACTGACATTTCAGACCCTCTTTGATTTCCAACAGACTAGAGATTTCCAGTCTGTTGGAAATGTGACGAGCCGCTATAGCTATTGAAAGAAACACTAGGAAACACGGAATAGAAAAGATAGAAGAGAAATGAGGAGAAAGACACACAAAGAAGGGAGAGGGAGAGGGAGGGAGGGAGAGAGAGAGAGAGAGGGAAGGAGAAAAGGAGAGGAGAGAGGGAGGGAAAATATCAATATTAAGTAGGTTGAACAGATTATATTTAAATATTTAGGGGTATGACTGTGCATTCGTACGTGTGNCACACACACACACACACACACACACACACACTCACACATGCATGCACACACTCACATACACACATTGTTATGCTCAAAGTTCCATATACTCAAACTCATGTAACAACAATGCCAACAACATCAAGAATACTAACAGCAAGGAGCAGATTTTGCAGTATGCTGGAAGAGGAGATAACACGGGGCTTACAAAACTTGAGTTGTTGGGAGTCTGTATGTCTGTCTGTTAACATGGCTTCCCATTTGTCAGTGTGTCCCTGCAACATTTGTGCTGATGTCTTTTACCTCTATATATTAAAGAATGCAACCATAGTGACACTATCATTTAGCACATGGTTGTCTCCTACAAGTGGATTATCTCTAATTGTCTTCCCTTTCCTGGAATAATATGCCAGCCATTGAGTTCAACCTACATAAGAGACAATAAACAACTGAAACTGGCTATTCCTCAAGGGGCAGAAAGCTTCCTGAAGCTTTTGATCCTCAGAGAAAGCCATGTCAACCACGTCAAGAATTACACAAACCGAGGGATCACTATTTTTAAGTATGTAGTATGCTTTAAAATTACTTCTTGCAGACTTCTTTAACTTGAAATAGGAAGACAATTAAGTTCCCATCATTTCAGTATTCATAATGATTGCAAATCATTGCA
The DNA here is from genome assembly GCA_002335545.1 of Apodemus speciosus. Lineage (NCBI taxonomy): Eukaryota > Metazoa > Chordata > Mammalia > Rodentia > Muridae > Apodemus > Apodemus speciosus. Next base: position 72,860 of record BDUI01000157.1, read on the forward strand.
AAAATATTTACTTTATAAGATACATAAAAATTTTACCAGACTGAAGAAAACTAAATTCTTTGGTGGCTAAAATAGTAATAGAGAGTTTTCAGATAGGGTGTGCTTCTTTGCCTTTCCTGATTGGAAACCAGATGCCATATCGACGTGTTATCACCATTGACCTGTTTCGACATTTACTTCTTTTCACAGCATATTCCTTGCACTGATTTGATTAAGAAAATAGAAAATTCACAAGCTTCATTGCCAGCCAAAGGGCTAGGGGAGAGCAGACTTACCATCTCTTCGATTCAGCCTTGCGAATCCAGGACCGTGACTGCTGGAGAGCTCAGAAGAACTGCTGAAGGATGCCTGAGGCAAGGCAGACACCAGGGGCTCATCACAGTCATCTGCCAGGAGAGAAAATGCCGCATTCCAGTGAGCACAGAGCTGACAGTTCTCTTCAAATCAATAGACACAACAAATAAACACGACATCAAAAGGAGCCTCTAAGCCGTGCACAGTGCCATGTGCCTGTAGTCCTACCGCTCAGCAGGAAGGGGTAGGATGATCAGGAGTCCAAGGTCATCCTCAGCTATACAGTGAGTTCAAACCCAGCCTGAGCTGTGGGAAACTCTGTCTAAAAGTAAGCAAATAAGCAGACCTAGATTCTCTAGAAATATGCCTATCATGTATGCAGCATGCCGCTGAAAGTCTGGCAAGCTAGGTAAAAACTGGAAAACAACTAAAAGATAGGAGATGATAAAAATAGAGGTAGAAGACATTGTGAAATTGTAAAATAAAATGTTAAGATCAAAAGGGTTGAATTAAAAATTTTTAGCATGATCGGAAAGATGTATACATTTAACTATGTTAAAATTAAGAAAGTTTGTGGGTTTAGGGGTACACCCCTGTCATCATGGGAACTTGGGAAGATGCAGCATAAAGATCTTGAGGTCAAAGCACAAGCTGGGTTAGGAAGGGAACTCACGGAATCCTAGTTAACTTAATACATCTCTATCTCAAATTAAAGCGGAAAGAGGGCTGTGCATGTCGTTCAGTGGTAGAGTGCTTGCTTAGCATGTGAAAAGCCCTGAGTTCATTCTCAAGTACCACAAAACACAAAGAATCTACAGTTTCTATATAGTGGAGGGAAAAGTGCAAAATGTATAAAGTCCATAGACAAGAAAGAAATGAGCCACGGATGCCTCTATAACCACAGAAAAGTTTGTTGGAATATTTAGAACCATGTAAAACATATGAAAGAACATATTTAAAGATGAAAGAAATGTATGAAGATATGTATGATGGAATGACATAAAAGAAGTGTAAACCAAGATATCATCAGTATCCTGAATATAAAAAAAACATTTTAAATGAAGAAAAATTAAAATGCCTCCCACTTTGTTAGAAAGCACACCAGAAAAGTTTGAGGCTTGGCCAGAGACCATGCAGCACAGAAGCCACGCGAATTGATACTCAAACTTAAGAAACATCAGAACTACTAGTAGATAGTACTTTCTAAGTAATTGAATGGACGAGCCGACGGGGCCCAAAAAGGCCAAAGGATCAGGAGCATGTGGATCTCAAGAAGCCCCACCATCTATTTATGAGAAAACAATGTGAGTGACTATTTGGCAAAAACACTCCACTAGTTCTATTAGGAAGCAAGGGTTTCCAGGAATGGCTTACCCATAACAAACAACAGTCTCAAAAAAAATTGAATATTACAAAGAATGATATACAAATGCTAATAGCTTTCATTTCCCATCAAAAGGACAAATACTCCATTTGAGTGCAGACCCAGCATTCCTACACGGAGAGGCGTACACAACCCTTATAACAGCAAAGGACCATCCACAATCCGAAGAACTGACAAGTGGAATTGTGGGTCACAGTAAAATCATACACAGCAACGAAACTGCACTAGAGCAATCCAAGAAGGCTAGTTCAAAATAATGGAACTTTTAGTGGAAAACTTAAGTTGTAACAGCATAATATATCTGTGAATTTGGGGATTCTTAACATGCAAAGCTTAATAATATGTTGCTTGAAAGCATACATAATATTTCATTCCATTAAGAAAACGAATGAAATGGTAAAACTTCAAGATTTTTTATGCCTGTGGGGTAGACTCAAGATGAGGGGGGAAAAAAAACCCTAGGGTGGAACTGCCTAAGGTTGAAGTCTGGGTGTTGATAACACCTTCAAAAGATTGCATTTTGTCATAAAACTTTATAAATACATAAGCACAGGCATATATTCATATACCTGTGTGGATCTGAGGCTCTATTAAAGTAGAGGCAAGTCTCCATTTATTTATCTTAAGTGCGTATCGTATAGTCTCTGTGTGTGCATAATAATGGGAGGGGGTTCTACGTGTATGCGTGCCTATGCAGGCCAGAGCACAACCTCGGGTGTCATCCTGTCTCCGGGCTCTCCTGGGCCTGGGAGTTACTGATGAGTTAGGCTTGCTGGCTAACAAAGCCCCAGAGTTCCACCTGTCTCTATGCCCCCAGTGCTGGGATTACAAGTGTTTACCATCTCACCCAGCTTTTGTATGTGGCTTCGGGGGAATCAAACTCAGATCCTCAAGATGGCTTGGCAAGAATGTTACAGACTCATCTCTCTCTCCAGCCCCACATACACTGCTTTTAATATTAAAAAACAAAGTACAAAGAATAACATAAGAATAAAAGAAGGTTTGCTTTGATAGCCATACATGCTTAATTTACTCTGCGGGTGCTTCAAAGGGCTTTACTCTTTTGAATTCTGAAGTTTATTCTCACCTTTGCTCTACTCAGAAAAAAAGAAGTTCATATTTAGTATTTTTTACACACTTAAAAGCACACAGTGTCGTTGTCTCAAATGTTTCCTATGGCAGTCATTTAATTTAAATTGATTCAAAAATTATCCAGAGTCACCCGAAATGTAACAAAGTTCTTCCTGCTGGAACATATCTTGCTCTTGGGTGACTTTCACAAGAATTTGCTTCGTGTGACCACGTGTTTCTTGTGTTCTTTTGAGGTTTGTGTATTTGTTCTTTGGGGTTTTACTTGGTGCTAACCATCAAAATCATGGCCTCACATATGCAAGGCGAGTGCTCTACTGACTGAGCTACATTGCCAGCCCCCAGCCCCCAGCCCCGCACTTGGTTTCTGAAGATTATTTTATTTTCACATAAAGCTCTTTTTCTTCTTTTGTACCTTAAATTCTCTAGCTGACTCTTAAGGAAGGCAGGTTTTCGCATGTCTATTGATTAGCTTAAGTGCTAACACCAGCCAATCTAGTTGTTAAGTCAAGTACTAAGGGGTACAGACATTAAAAGACTTACAACCCTTCGAGTGTTGGGGCAGGGGGCTGTACCCAATTAGACAAGCAACAGCCAGAATGCTTTAATACACTGTGGGAGCTAAGGTGAGTGTGTGTGTGTGTACGCGCGCATGCACACACACACACAGAAGTGCATTGTGTACACATAGGGAGAGTGCATGTGTGAGTGAGTATGTGTGTGTGTGTGTGCATGCGTGCACACACACACACACAGAGAAGTGCATTGTGTACACATAGGGAGAGTGCATGTATGAGTATGTGTGTGTGTGTGTGTGTGTGTGTGTGTGTGTGTGTGTGTGTGTGTTCACTGATACTGATGTGCTCTTGGGTCATTATTAGTATGCAGGTGTGTGATGCAAAAGACTGTTTAACTGCTTCTCAAATCAATTATGCAGATCAGAATCGATTCTGTGAATGTAAAATGGGCCACTGCTGCAGTCACTCTGGAAGGTATATATTTATTGCCCATTCGTTTTTGTCAACTGTAAATTGAGAATCCATATTGTTCCGCTTTTAGTTTTAAAAGAATAGGGATGAAGAAGGGGGAGGGGCATCTTTCCTGTTCACTGAGAGAGGGACAGGTAAACACAATGGGGTGGATCATGGAAGGTATGGATGGGAAAGTTTGGGTCAAGTTCTAGTTGACCTTCACATGACCTGACATTATTCTTTACCACAAGCCTACACATCCTTCTCTTAAGCTGCTGTATGCTTTCCTAGAAATAGAGTTGTTTAGTAATTCTTTTCCAAGTTAAAAAAAATGACTCTGCATGCTTTCCTGAGAACTTAGATCATTTCATACACACGGTAACTGGCCTTTATTCTTTGCTATTTAGATACCAATATTAATAACTTATCAATGAAGTCGTTGAGTCACAAAAGCTTGCCTCGAGGTCTTAACTTGCTGTAATAGAATGCTGATATTTACAAATGGAGTTGAGGCAGAAAATCAAGTATATACGAACCATATCATTTTAGTCTGATCGTAACGACCATTTCTTCGGGTTTCATTGTTTGACTGTTGCGGAGCATTGTGGCAGCAGGAATAAAACATGTCTGCAGAGTTGTTCTCTCAAGCTCAGGATTTCCCGTTCTATCTACTTATTACCTATCTGATTATCAATAGTTGGACAGAAAGAGATGGAGACCCTGGGCAGCAGTGATGAGTCAGAAGTGAATAAGCGGGACATTTCCCTGTGGGTATTAATGGAATGAAATTGTAGATTACAAATAAAGGGCTTCCTGTGAGTTTAATTCCAGACAACGGGTTTTTTTTTTTTTTTTCAGATTGCACTAGCAAAATGAGTTCCGGATTATTGACATCAAGGGACAATGTTTCAGATCAAAGATTCTCAACCAGTGCGGGTGGACTGCAGCTCTAGGTGATTCTTGGCAAAACCTGATGGCATGGTAATCGTTGGCTGTTTGAGGCAGGTTCCTCCTAGCAAGATCAGGAGCAGAGATGCTCCTCTGCGCACTGCTGGACATAGGGCATCACTCTGCAGCATTTTCTCCAACATCCCAGTGGTGCTGAGCATGGAAAACTGTATTCCAAATTCATATCCTGCCTGAGCAGTCTCTCAGCTGGTACCCTCCAGCTTCCTCTCATATTTCAGCATGAATAGAACTCTAATTTGCAGCACTTCTGCATTTGAATAAAGAGCATTCAGAATATATATGCACTGAGTATATATGCATTAAAGTCTATAAGGGGTTGCATTAGCTTAACCCAAAACTATGGTTTTTGTCATTAAGTACTACATCAGATCATCAATAGCACCCTGGTCCCTTCACTGCCAGTAATACAGTTGGCAAAAAAAATGAAAGAGTGAAAATGTCACAGGCTGAGATGGTTGATGTGTTGACTAACAGAATATAGTAATATAGTTGCCAAACAATTTAGAAAAGCTTACAGAATTCAAAATGGTAGTGGAGCATGTTGGGATAGTGTTGGCTAGTTCTATTAGAAAAAAACAAACCTCATTATTCTGCTTTCCCAAAATTATGACACATTACTGGGCATTTGAAAAAGTTGTAGAAGGATTTCTGCTTCTACCTTGGTAGCAGTTGTAAGTAATAACAATGTGGGGTTTAGTCTTTTCATTAAAAAAAATAAATTTACACATCAATGACATTTAGACATGGGATGAACTCTGTTGGGATATCGATAATGGGGAAGAAAGTTTTCTAACTTAGCTTGGGATATGTTCACATGTACAGGGTGCTGCATGTGCATGTGCATGTGGAGAGGGAAAGAGAGAGAACTACTAGAAGAGCCTTTAGACAAATAGCTCAGAAAAGCCGGCAGTTGTTCTTTCCATGGGAGAAAAACTTTCCTTTGTCATTAAAAAAGACAATGATAAATTAGCCCTCCTGCAAGCCCTATGTGTGAGAACATTCAGTGGTCTCCAGCAAACGACAGTGTAAGCTGTATTGAAAGTATTTTAATACAGCTCGATAGAAAGTAATTTCCTTTTATTTTGCAAAAGGCTTTAATGCATAATTCTCATAAGTAAGTAAAAGCTGTTCGGGTTTTTAATAAAAGTAATTCAATTTTCTTAAGCTGTTTGCAATATTACCTGTACCATGATAATAAGTGTATATTATAGGTGCTTACGCTCTTAGTGTTTTTTTACGTCTTTTACCTCATTTGGTCCTGACGAATACCCTATGCTGTCCTATTAGATACTGGAGCAATTCTGTCCTGAAAAATACCCTACCTTCAACTGTTAACTACTGGGACAATTGAGGGAAAATAGGAAACTGTTGTTAAATAAATCACCCAAAGACACATTCGAGTGAGTGGATCCAGTCTTTACTGTGTCATATCTCCTGTTGTGGGCCAACATGTTGTTGAAAAGAGAATTGGTCATCTAAAACAGACATTACAGAAAGTCAGGGCTGATTTGCAAGAACATGCAGCTTATCGGCTGCCGAGAAACCACCTTCCCTGGCATTCTGAAAACCTGCCAAAAATCATTTGTATCCTTGCTAATGAATCATAGAGCCCATGAGGATACTCGTTGGAGACTGGCGTGGGAGAGGGTGGGGGAGTGGGAAGCTAGCCATCTTAAATGTTCTCTCATACTAGAGGCAGAGATGACTCATTTCAGAGCGAGCTTTGAAAACACTGAATCTTCATTCCTTTGAGGAAATGGATTTCACAGACCCAGACCAAACATTGGATTGACTGTTTTAGGATTAAGGAATGGCCTCTGCCTCAAGAAATCCATATCCTTGAAAAAATGTTTATTCCAATCTATATTATTGAAAGCTCATCTGCTTGAAATTGAAAACCATGAACTAATTTAAAAGCATATGGTTAGGTTGATGTGTGCTATCAAAAAGTACTCTGAGCGAAGCAAAGATTTCATCCACAACAATAATATTATTTTGTCACCATAAACCCTAGTTTTTAGCTTCATGAGTTCAGACAGAGTCCAATTCCCTGACCTGGCCAGACGCATGGCCTCTATCTGTACCTAGTGTGTCTCTGACATCTGTCCAGTGAGAGACTGGACATGGGAGGTAGGGGGAGGATGGCCAGCTAACACGGGAAACAGAAGCTTCAAAGACCAGCTTCAGAAGCCAACATTAAGTCCTAGAAAGAGTGACAACAAATAACCAGGCCTTGGCAGATCTCAAGCTGGTTCCCTAACCTTTGTCTCTGCTTCCATTGTTAGAGTCGCTCAAGATCAAGTCAAATGTTCCTAACCAATCGCGTAGGATGCCCTGCCTCTGCTTAGCCTAACTTCCCCCATGCCCACACGCACTAATCAGGATCCCCTGGAGCCGCTCTGACTCCTAACACTGTATAGCTTCCTTAGCTTCTGCCTGCCTTTGAGTCTCTCTCTGCCAAGTCCAGATGACAGTAGCTAACTCTTCTGCTACAGCAAACTGCATATTAATAGCCTCTACTCTGTTGAAGGATACCTGGGTTCTTTCCAGCTTCTGGCTATTATAAATAAGGCTGCTATGAATATAGTGGAGCATGTGTCCTTATTGCATGCTGGAGAATCCTCTGGGTATATGCCCAGGAATGGTATAGCAGGGTCCTCCAGTAGTATTATGTCCGATTTTCTGAGGAACCGCCAAACTGATTTCCAGAGTGGTGATGTCCTTCAACAGAGGAATGGATACAGAAAATGGGATACATTTACACACTGGAGTACTACTTAGTTATTAAAAACAATGAATTCATGAAATTCTTAAGCAAATGGATGGGACTAGAAAATATCATCCTGAGTGAGGTAACCCAATTGCAAAAGAACACACATGGTATGCACTCACTGATAAGTGGATATTAGCCCAGAAGCTTGGAATACCCAAGATACAATTCACAGACCAAACGAAGCTCAAGAAGAAGGAAGAACAAAGCAGGGATACTCTGGTCCTTCTTAGAATAGGGAACGAAATAACCACGGGAGGAGATACAGAGACAAAGTGTAGAGCAGAGACTGAAAGACCATCCAGAGACTGCCCCTCCTAGAGATCCATCCCATATACAGTTACAAAACCCAGACACTACTGTGGATGCCCACAAGTGCTTGCTGACAGGAGCCTGATATAGCTGCCACCTGGGAGGCTCTGCCAGTGCCCGACAAATACAGAGGGGGACATTCTCAGCCAGCCATTAAAGTGAGCACAGGGTCCCCAATGGAGGAGCTAGAGAAAGGATCCAGGGAGCTGAAGAGGTTTGCAGCGCCACAGAAGGAACAACAATATGAATTACTCAGTACCCCCAGAGCTCCCAGGGACTAAACCAGCAACCAAAGAGTACACATGGAGGGACCCATGGCTCCAGATGCATACGCAGCAGAAGATGGCCTTATTGAACATCAAAGGGAGGAGAGGCCCTTGGGCCCAGTATAGGGGAATTCCAGGACAGGGAAGCCGGAGTGAGTGGATTGGTAAGCAGGGGGAGAGGGAATGGGTTAGGGGACTTTTGGGGAGGAAACCAGGAAAGGGGACAACATTTGAAATGTAAATAAAGAATATATCTAATTAAAAAAACAGCCTCTGCGCATTCTCATGTGGGCATTCTGCTTATTTCCGCTCCAATGAGCTCTTCTCAACCTTCCCCTCTCACCTTCCCAGCTATAGTCACCTGTGCCTTCATGAGACACACTAAGGCAAAGCTACCTAAAGTCTGCCTTAAGGATGCATTCAAGCCTGGGTGTGTTTAGTCTGCTTGAAAAATGATCAATTTCTGATTTTGTTGTATGTGTTTATATACACACATATGTAGCTATACATGTATATCTGTATAGATACATATGTGTACAGGTATTATATATGAATATATACTAGGAGTATGTGCATATAAACATATCTATTATGAATTGGCTCCAGGTAGTCTTATCTGGAATAGGCACCTTCAGGGGTTCATCGCAGCCTCAGGGTGGAACCACATGGGAGAGATTGTAAACCTCTGCTGCCTCTGCCCCACAGCCAGGACCATGCTAGCTTGATAGCTACTAAAATAGACGTGCAAATTAATTCCTATCTGTTGGGGTGTTTTGTTTCTTTCACAATGTCTTTCTTTATGCTTTATGCTGGTGTTTCATGAGTCTGTTTTAGGCCTGAAGAACCAGCTGTGATATCACACACTACCCTTCACCCTATGAAGCCATGTAAACTGAGTATACAGACCCAGCTATTTTGCAGTAACATCATGATCGTGGTAGTGGGGGATGTGAACGTTGGAAAGAAAAGTGAAACTGCTATTGGGCTGGAGGAAAAGCAAAATGGCTGAAAGGAGAGATGATATCGTGGTTAAGAGCAGATACTGCTCTTGCAGAGAAGAGCCTGGTTCAGTTCCTAGCACCTCTGTTGGGTGGCTCACAACCACCTGTAATTCCAGCCCCAGGGAATCCAATGCCTCTCTCCTTGGAGGGTACCTGTGCTCATCTGCACACGTGTGTGTGTGTGTGTGTGTGTGTGTGTGTGTGTGTGTGTGTAGACAGACAGACTGACTGACAAAGGGGGGAATGCACACAATTAAAAATTAAAATAAATCTTAAAAAATGTTGGGGAAGACTAAAGATGCAAATGGGACTAAATAAGATCTAACCTTTTCTTCTGCAGGTAGTAAAACCAGCAATACCCTGGCTGACCTCATCCTTGAACTATTACCTAAAATAACATCTCAGCAAACCTAAACTCAAGCGAGGGTAGTCAACTACAAATTCCCCAGCTTCTCTGAGTATTAATTTGACTTTGACGAGAAAATTAACATTCGCTTGAGGATGGTGGTATTAGATATATTAAATGGGATAAACATGAGCTTCTAACTGTCAGTCAGTGGCTTAAATCAAAATAAAAAAATAACCCTATATTGCTGCAATTTAAAACAAGTAAATATTTATCAGTATGTTTGTACAAGACAAGCTTAAGAGAGACATGCTTCCCAAGCAATTCGTGCAGGCAGCAATCTATAAGTCCCAATGCATTCTCTCCCACAGAAGGAGGGGCAAGCAGAATCCATGCCTGCTAATGCTTGTGGTGCTAACGGGGTAAGCTTTCATGTGGGGGCAAACACTGGCTTGTGTGCTCCAAGTTACAGCCATACTTTAAAGAGCTTTCCCAATTAATCTTCACAAATTAATGGATTAATGGGAAGGCAGTTAACTTTTAATGACAGCACAGCCAGAGGCTGATTGATTTTGGAGTTTTAATAGCAACTATTTAAACTCTAGATATTAGGACAAAGAGACCCACAAATCCACCCCCAAGAAAAGCAACCAAAGGTGAAAGAGTCAAATAAGTAATTGTTTTAAAGTCAAGTGAACATGAGCCTTCTAGGAGTCTATGGACTTCACAGAATTTCACCGACAGAGAAGTTGACCACATTCAACACTGCCTCCTATAGACTAACAGGGATAACCGAGGAGCAAGCTTTTCTACGGCTTATTGTGAATGGATTTAAGGTAGATATTCACTCTGGGGCTTCGGGATGATGTGAGAGTAGGCAAGATGCGGGAGAATGTAAACAGAGGAGAGTCCACAAGAGCCCACCCTTGCATGAAGAGCTGCAAGTGGGCAAAGGACAGGAGGAGGAGCATCTTCCTCCGGGCATGAGAACCCTTCCTTCCCCCATGGTTGCACAATCCCAAGCCCTCAGCACCTGTGCACAAACCTAAATAGGCCTGGTGGTATGTCTGTATATCTGTAACAGTAAGAATAATTTGGATGGAGAGGAAGAGAGGCAATAATGATACCGATGAAGTTCTCAAAAATAAATTTAGAAATTTAAGATGAGAGAGGGGGGGAAAAGATACCCAGCAGAATGAGTGGATCAAAGTTCAGTACATTTAAAAAAAATACATTTAGGTATATTCTAAATATGAAACATAGTTAATTGTATTTCACACTTAGAGATATTTCCAATGTATAATATAGTTAATTAAATATATTTTATATTCAGATATAGTTAATGTACGCTTGAGATGCTGAAATGCATCACAATTTCCCTCATAAAGGTTTTAGCAATTCATTCTTTTATTTATTCACTCATTCTTCTCCCTATCACATGCACCTTCCTTTGTTTGGTGGGTAGATAAGAAAAACTGGAACTCTACACGTTGTTGGCCGAAGGAGTGAATGACTGCTGGTGCAGGGGACATTTCTGTGTGTTGTCACTCCTCATGATGTCTGAGAATCCGTCACTCTTCTTCTCCACAGGTTTTAGAAACATAAAGTAATTATCCCATTGCACTTATTTGTGGTCAATTTTATTTGTTTCCAATGCTGTTCTCTCCTGAAGTGCTCATCCTTAGGTTTGTTTATGCTTATTATTGTTATTGTTGTTGTTATTAAATGAAGTACACTTGCATTTGCCTTTAGGGGGAGTGCATACACCTTTCATAATCAAATATTCGCTGCTAAATGTTTTTTTTTTCCTGTGTCTGTGAGTTTCTGTCTGTGTGTGTGCTCCTAGGACATGCACGTGTGTGCGTGGATGACCGGAAAACCAAAGAGATCTGTCAACACTGGAATTAAAAGTGTAGATCACTGCACCTTGCTTTAATTTTTCTCCTAATGGACTCTGAGTATGACTTGGGTCCTTATGCTAGCATAGTAAGTACTTTACTTATTCATCCACTTCCTGACCCCCTTGTTGATCTCTTGGTTAAGTGATATATTTAACAGAAATGACACAAGAGACACTGGGAATTGAGAAATGTGGGCTTTGGGTCTAGAGAAGCTTGAAATGCTTGTTCAGGCACGTCCCAGGGTCTGATCTATACCCCTCTCGCTTGGCACACTTCCCTCTATAATGCACATTAAAACATACTTCACAGAAGGACTTGATGGCTTCACGTGATTAAATGCCTGCGACATAGAAAGTACAGAGCAGAGTTCTCGAAATAATGTATCTCCTTTCTTCTACTACCGGTTCTAGTGAGTGAAGAAAAATGTGTCTTTTTTTTTTTTTTGAGGAGTTATTAATATGCTTGTCTTGAATGCACCACCTTGGAAATTAGTGTGATAAATGGATTTAGCACATTTGTTGAAACAAAATATTCATAGCAGGCAGCACAAGAGTCACTGGAGGTAGGAGGAGAATATTGACTTCTTCCTTCTGACATCTCTCATCCAAATCCTTTGACTGCACTCAGGCCCCTTACTTTCTCCTGTGGCCTCTTGCTTCCTGCAGCCATTCCAAATAAATAAACTTGAGCTTCAAATTAGGGGCCTGTTTGCCTGAGAAGTCATAGGGTCTTGGTTGTTTTTTTGTTTGTTTGTTTGTTTTTGTTTTTCTTCTCTTAGAGATCAGGAGGTTGGGAAAAAGAAGTAGGTGAAACTTCAAGGCCCACCATCCTTGTGTGCTCGGGAAATGTCATTGAGAAAAATGGATCCTTAGAAAGAAAGGGATGGGTTGCTTTTTATAACACCATCCTCCATGTAGAACAATGACCATCTTCATAAGATCCAAGAATGTCACAGGTGGGCTTCCCGACTACTGACCTCATAGAAGGAGGGAGCTGAGAAGGTCATTGCCCCCCTCCCTCTCAGCTGAGTATCTAGCCTCTCCTCCCATCCAACTGGAACAATTCTACCTTCATTGTATGAGGTCTTTGGGGTCTCAACTCTCAAAAAGGGACTAGACTATGTACTATGACATTGGAGGAGAAGGCTCCATTTATATGACTATAGAGAAGGCACCGTACATGCAGGTTGAGGATTTCCCTTTAAGGTTTCTTTGGGATCAACCCAATAGACTGTTACCTACGCTCTGAAAGTAAGCCCAGTAAACTCATTGATCCTCAAGGGGAACTTTGGTGTAACTGAACTTTATTATTACTATTATTATTATTATCATCATCATCATCACCACCAGGACCTTAGGAAGGGAGGATGGAGAAATGTTGTCTAGTACTTTCAGGGAGAAATTCTCAAAGCACGTGCTTCAAAATTAAGTCTATAAGCCATAAGAAAAATCATCGTTGGCCTTGACTAACATACACCATTCTTTCCCTGCTGCTAAGTCCTAAAAAGCATTCCATAGCCAGGCCTACCCTAGTTTATAGACTTAATTAAATGTTCAACTAAGCCTTAGATACAAAAGCCTTAAATACCTTATTTAAAAATGAATGATGGGGAGAAAAAGACTAACCACTCAGCTTGGGAGAACACAATGTAAGAAACACAAAGAAAGTTCAAGGTGGAAATTCATTTAAAAAAATGAAAGCTAGCCAATTCGAAGATATAGAAATTACAAAATAATTAAATTCAGTTCATTTGAGGGAAGATAATCATTTTAAAAGAAAAAAAAACTTAGTTCAAGTTGGAAAACAAGCATATAGGATACAAACCAACTAGGGATTCATTAGCCTTCTTCCTTTCACTCTTTTCTACTACGTTTGTGTAATTTTTCTTGAGTAGATCTCTACAGACTGTAGCCTGTTTTCCAGAGTGTAGTGGGTAATAATTATGAATGAGTACTGCCCCGCTAAGCCTCTGTACCACTCCTTCCAAGTATCCGGTAAAGCCTGACTGTTAAACTTGAATAGTTAACCAAATATATTTATGCATATCAAATTCCCAATTACACAATGCCAATTTACAATGATAAAATCTATCTCAATATTTCTAACCTCTCCAAGACACCGGAAATACGTCTGAGGCCATCTGTATATCCAAGTCTCCTTCTCTGCTCTGATCTTCCACCGACCTCTCTCTCTCTCCCTCTCCACCCCTCACTTCCGTTAGCTCCCCCTCCTCCTTTCTCCCCTCCAATCACTGGCCTCTCGCTGCCTCGAAGTGAATGGATAGGAAATATCTTGCAACACAGAGCCCGGAGACAGAAGCAGAGCAAGAGAAAAGCAAGTGACTATAATACTCCCAAAATGATACCTATTATCCTGCAGCCCTGCGTTCAGAAGTCCACAATCAGCTCAAGTGGGCTAAACTCAGTATGTATGGAAGGCAATGTTGATCTTTGGAACGGGAAGAACGCGCAGCCATATGAGGTCTGGGGAGGAGCCGGGACTACTACCGCAGGTGAGTACTCATGGACGGCGAGGGGCCAGAAGGGATTAGCCTCAAGGTTTAGGGCAGGTGGAAGAGACTGAGTTAAAAACTGATACAGGCATGCTTTTCTAGGTGGGAGATAGCAGTGCCCAGAAATTGTGCCAAGAAGGCAAACTGTAGAGGAACAAACTGCATGTGTCTTTGATCCGAGGATTCAAGGGTGTCGGGTGGGAGCTGGTAGTGTGGTCACTTCCTGGAGCAAAGGCAGGTAGAACCAAAGAGGARCTGGGAGGGCTGGGAGCGCGGCCAGTCCCAGAGCAAAGGTGGTGGCAATTAATCCTACTTGCTACAGGTCGAAGCTCTAGAGGAGCATAGTAGCCTTCCTTTTCCAGCAACTAAAGGCCACCTGCAATGCTGGGCTTGGGCCTTGCACTTGCCCTGGCCACCTAGCCTTCTCTAATTCTTCCACGCTCTTTCATTGCCAAGGATCCTTATGCTGACAGGAGGCTAACACAGACAACCCAGGAAAACCTCCCCATCCCAAGTCCTTCGTCTACTCACATCTGCAAAGCCCCTTCAACCATGTGTAGATGCACGTTGTTTACTTAGGATTTTATTGCTGTGAAGAGACACCATGACCAAGGCAACTCTCCTAAAAGAAAACATTTAATGGGGGCTGGCTTACAGTTTCAGAGGTTTAGACCATTATCATCAAGGCAGGAAGCATGGCGGCCTGTAGGCAGACACCGTGCTGGAGAAACTGAGAGTTCTGCATCTTGGTCCAAAGGCAGCCAGGAGGAGACTGTTCTATCCTGGGCAGAGCTTGAGCACTAGCCGACCTCAATGCCTACCTCCAACAAGGCCACACCCACTCCAATAAGGCCACGCCTCCTATAGAGCCACTCCTGATGGCAAAGCATCAAAACACATGAATCTATAGGCTTGCCAAAACTATTCAAAGCACCACAGGTACATTCTTTCAATTTCTTTCCTCTTTCCTATGAATCAGCTGTGCTGACTACGCTGTATGTAAAGTAACAGTGCCCCATTATGTATGTGCCATTCGCATTAACTGATAATTTTCTACCTAAAATTGCCGTGGTTTAAACTTTGATTCCTGGAGAGAAAATTGGGGAAGCCTCAATTCACTTTCCTTTTTTATTCTAGTCATATTAGATGGTGTTTTGACATCAACAAAGAAGTACCCCATTTCATTACCAAGTCACTTTGAGGGTTGTTACTTGTGCCACCAACAAATGCACACTTAAAAAATGGAGGCTGAAATGATTCAAAGTGATGAGGCATTTGGCTGAAGACACATAGATTAGAGTAGGGGAGTCCACAAAGCTATTTTAATAAACAGCTATTTCTCACTGAGGGAGGGGGGAAAAACCCCAAGTCAACTAGAAACAATACGCTTCCCTGAACAATCACATATGAGATTAGGCAGAAGCTGTTTCCATTTCATTGGTTAAGATTATTGTGTTTGATTTCATAATCAAGCAAGGGACAGGCTTGGCTGGCCTCAGAGGTTCCCTTCCACTGTGTTGGCAGCTTAACTAAAAGCTGGCTGAGCAGGTGCGAATTAGCTCGGCGACAGACCCGACTGGGCTTCATAAACACCCCTTTCCAATAAAGCCCAGCCCGTGACCAGGGAACCGCTCGTCACAGTTCTAAACATCTGATCCACAGAAAGCAGTTCTGTGGCCTGGGGTCTTTTCTTTTAGGAGAACAGCCTTACAGGTTCTGTAAACCTGTCTGCAGGCGAAAACTTCTAAGATGATATCCAAGGCTCTAACCTCACGTGGTAAATACCTTATATATGTTCTGCTCCAATTGAATGAAGGCAGAACGTGTAAATGTTATCCGATGACACTGGTGTGATTGCATTATATTACTCGACAAGAGGGATTTCGGAGATAGAATTAATTGATAAAATCCTGAGCTGAGGGTGTCGCCCAGCCAATGGAGTGTTTGTCTCGCCTGCATGGAGCCCTGAGTTCCACCCCCAGTACCTCATAACGTGGGTGCATGCTTGGATCTCCAACACATAAAAAGCAGAGGCAAGAGGATCGGGAGTTCAAGGTCATTCTTGACTACGTAGCAAGTACATGTGGACCACAGCCTGGACCACATGAGACTGTCTCTTCCCACTCCACCCCATCCCACCCCACCCCCAAAATCCTAATTTTATTTGGCTTTCAAGTACTGAAAGGTGAGAACATCCTGTCCTTTAAAAAGCCTAAAGGAGGGAGACACAAAGAAAACAGAGATGAGGTGCAAAAGAGAAATTTCTCCAACTGGGTTCAGGATGCAAACTGTCATGTCATTGGCTAGTCCCACTGGGCTCAAGATGCAAACTGTCATGTCATTGGCCAGTCCCACTTGGTAAATTGCAGTAATTATGTAGTAATTGCTCTGGTTACGATCTGAGGTTCCAGTCGACAGCAGACAAGAAAACATGACCACGTTTACCAGGAATTGAATTCTGCTAAAACTCGTTCTGGGGAATATCCATAATGATGGTAGGTCCTTTGTCTCTTTTTCAACTCTTGTGACCTTCCCAACATTCTGAGGACATCCCTTCACAATTAAACAAATTCTAGCAACTCATTTGTTCCCAGATCTCCTGTATATGAGTTCAGATACACTTTGCAAACACTATGTTAATTGTTAGTGCTCTCTTAGATATATGTTCTAAGTCATGAATTTTAAGATCACGAATTACTTAAAACTAGGAAATACATTTCAACATGCTGTTTTGAAAATATTCTGACATGATCTGCTTTTGGCCTTGAACATACCTACAAAAAAATTCCTTTTATATTTGTCATTTAAAAATCAAAGCACCAAGTTTAAAATTGTTGGGTTAAGGTCATTCTTGAAGTTCTCAAGAGGATAGTAGTAAAAGTGATCTTCAGGCATCTGCCGTCTGCGTCTTCAAGACACCTCATTTAAAAACAGATAACTGTCTTAGCGAGGCATGGTGGTGCATGGTTGTCATCCAAGCACTCGGGAGGTCAAAGAAAGAAAATATTAGTTGGACAGTGGTACACACGCCTTTAATCCCAGCACATGGGAGGCAGAGGCAGGCAGATTTCTGAGTTCGAGACTAGCCTGGTCTACAGAGTGAGTTCCAGGACAGCTAGGGCTACACAGAGAAACCCTGGAGAGAGAGAGAGAGAGAGAGAGAGAGAGAGAGAGAGAGAGAGAGAGAGAGAGAGAGAGAGAGAGAGAGAGAGAGAGAGAGAGAATATGAATCTCGAGTTCAAACCTAGACTGTGCAAAATAAAATAAACGGAAATAAAATAATTCCAGCTGAAAAGATGAAATCCAAGAGCCTCACTGACACCTCTCCCTTTTTGTGTCCTGATTCTGCAGATATTTCATACTGAAAATTCATTAGAATTAGAATGAATTCTAATTAGAATGTTGCCATTGTAGAGCTTTAATTTTTAGATTCTAATAAACATTAGACAGCACATTCAAATGCTACAGCCTTTCTGTCCCTCATTTCCCTTTTCTTTTTTCTTTTTTCTTTTTTCTTTTAGTCCCCACAAGGTGTTATTGAGCTGACCAAGTGTTTGTTTACTCCTTCATCCCATAGGTACTCCAATATCAAAGTCAACCCCCCACACTGACCCATGATTCAAGCACTTCTCTGGCATGTGTCAAAGTATTTGATATACTGCAAATTGACTTCATACTTAGGAAGGAAGACATTTATAGAATGACTTGACCCATGCCAATGTACCTGTGAAACATTATCTAGGGCTCTATAGAGAAAAACAGAGAGAGAGAGAGAGAGAGAGAGAGAGAGAGAGAGAGAGAGAGAGAGAGAATTAGACAATTAAGCTAACTGGACTAAGAAACAAGGTTAGTGAGGCATATTCCTGGACTTACCCATGCATTAGAATCTTGAGTAGGCTACTTGGGGGTGGAGGAACTTTGGGAAGTAAAGTCTGATTGGAGGAAGTGGCCAATGAGGAACAGGCCTTTGAAGAACATGTCTTGGCCCCAGCTGCTTCTTGTCACTTACTAGACTCCCTGGTCAGCATGAGGTGAAAAGCTCCACCCCACCACGCCCTTCACTGTGATGCTCTGCTTTGCCCCGGGTTCAAAGCAATGGAGCCAGCCAACCACAAACAGACGTCTCTAAAATCATGCGCACCAGTAAGTCTTTCTTCAGCTAATCCCTACGGGCATTAAAACCCTAGCCAACATACCATGGTAGTTATGGGTATTCACATGATGTCCTGAGCAGTTAAATACTTACCCAAACCTCTTGAAAAACATCTGCCCATTTCCTGTGTTCTGCACTGAAAGTCAGAGAATTTAAATTTCTTGCTCTAGTGTTTGTGCATATTTTTATTTCCCATACAGCTTCATTTTGATGCAGATTGACCTGTCAGCACCACATTCATGCTTTATTTTCTGAACAGTATTCTATTTCTTTAATGTATGAGTGTGTGCATATGTGTGAGTGTGTATGTGTGTGTGTGTGTGTACAGGCACAATTGTGTGTGAATTTGTGTGCACGGAATGACCAGAGGTACAATCTCAGGTGCCATCTTAAGAATTCTGGGAATTGCAGTATCTTATAGGCCTGAAGCTCACCAATTAGGCTTGACTGGGCTGGCTGGTGAGCCCCAAGGATCCTCTTGATCTTGCCTTCCCAGTGCAAGGACATGCCATAATACCTGGTATTTTCCTGAGTTCTCAGGGTGGAATTCAGTTCCTCCTGTTTGCAAGGAAAGCATTTGCCAACTGAACTGTTCCCCCAGCCACTATTGTCTGAACTCAGAATGAGTCGTTGGAGCAAATACTTGAAGGCATTATTTTCAGTGAGGCATGATGGAGGAATGAACAAGGCGTACTACATAATGGACAGTGATAGAACATGCTCTCTGGAGCGAGATTTGTTTTTGTTTTTTTTCAATGTGCATCAATCAGGTGCCAGACATCTCTATTAGAAAGATGGACCCAACCTCTGAACACCAGACATTGTTACCAATGAAACTGGGAAAGCCGGTGGTTTTAGAAAGCCCATCACAAAAGGTACAGAGAAACTGGTAGATACCATCTCACCTTAGAATCACTGTTGCCCCCTCCCCCATCTCTGGCTGGCTCTTAGTCTTAAGTGCCCCCACTAATTAGTGACTCTATGAGATGAGAAAGGGAGCATCTCCAAAACTGTCCCCACTGTGAGACCTGGAGATGGTTCAGAGTCCAGCTTTCCATGGTCCCAACAGGCAACTGAGCCCCTAGATGAGCCGCTTCCTGTAACTATGGCACATGTGCAGAGACACACAGGCACACACTATTTATACATTCATCGTGGCTTCTAGGGTCTGGCCATACCTCTCACTAGCTTTCTGTCTGCATCTGAGATTCTAATGAATTTCTCCACCGCCTGGTCCCTAGAACAGAGGCTCTGACTGCTTCTCCGCCCATTGCCACTCACAAGCACAGGAATGGGGTAATCTAAACAATCTGATTGCCATCCATAAAACCTGGAGCGTTAATTATAAACTCATCTTCAGTCCTGCTTGCTCCCACCCCATCAGCCCTCGGTATAGATGTTCCAGGACTATTACATTCTGATTATTGCATTTCGGGTCAGCCCGGCTACTCCATTTTGATTAAACTAAGAGTTCTGTCTGCGTTCGCTTTGTCGTGCCTCTGCTGAGACCCGCAGCATGGAATGGCCTCCAGACAAAGACCTGTTGGCTGACCTCCTTGGGCTTAAGTGTTCTCCTTGTTTTTATAGCACCCCTCGTAACACTCCTGCTCAGTAATTAAAATAATGTATTGAAATGCTGTGCCTGTGTGTCTCATCCCTGCTGAAGAGCTCAGCCTCACACTGTGGTTTAAAAGGCCATGGCAGAATGAGAGGAGGGAATGTAGGGACCTCTCAAAGAGGGTGTGCTCTGATTTGTGTAGGGATGTGTTGCCATGCAAACACATGAGTGAAGGCTGCAGAGATGGGAGAGTGTCTCTGACAAGAGCGGAGCTAAGAAAGAGGACTCATTTGACATAGAGAAGTGGGGAGGAGGGGCCGAGAAGCTAGGGGTTCCCCGCTTAATACCTGGTTTATCCATTCTCGCTGCATGAATATTTTTAAAATATTTTGAATATTGAGTGAAGAGTTTTAAGGTGTGTGTGTGTGTGTGTGTGTGTGTGTGTGTGTGTGTGTGTTTTTTTTTGTTTGATTTTTTTCGAGACAGGGTTTCTCTGTACAGCCCTGGCTGTCCTGGAACTCACTCTGTAGACCAGGCTGGCCTTGAACTCAGAAATCCACCTGCCTCTGCCTCCCAAGTGCTGGGATTAAAGGCGTGTGCCACCACTGCCTGGCTAGTTTTAAGGTTCTTAAAAGGTAATTTTTTTTCCTATACCACAAATGTGTATCATAATCAAACAGAGCAAGGTGGCTGGGAAATGGCTCAGCAAGTAAAAGCATTCCCTGCATAAGCATGAGGAAATGGGTTCGAATCCTCAGCACCTTCCATTGCTGTGAGTACAGAGACAGGGAGATAACTGAGCTTGCTGTCTACCAGCCCAGCTCCAGGCTTAGTATAAGACCCTGTCAGAAAGAAATAAGATATTCCATGTCCTCCTCTGGCCTCTACACCCACAGTCATGAACCTGTAAACACAGATGTGTATACACCACACACACACACACACACACACACACACACACACACACACACACACACACACACGGAAAGAGCCTTGAAACTCTTGAATAAGACAATGTGAGAACACCACTGTCTTAGAGTTTTACTACTGTGAACAGATACTGTGACTAAGGCAAGTCTTACAAGAACAACATTTAATTGGGGCTGGCTTACAGGTTCAGAGGTTCAGTTCATTATCATCACGGTGGGAGCATGGCAGCATCTAGGCAGGCATGGTACAGGAGGAGCTAAGAGTTCTACGTCTTCATCTGAAAGCTGCTAGTGAAAGACTGGCTTCCAGGCAGCTAGGATGAAAGTCTTAAAGCCCACGCCCACAGTGACACACCTACTCTATCTAACAAGGCCACACCTCCAAATAGAGCCGCTCCCTGGGCCAAGCATATACAAACCACCAAAACCACACTGAAGATTTATATCCCAACATTAAGAAGTAAAATATGAATGTCTGTGTATCAATATCTATTAACCTACCCATCCACTATACCTAGAAATTCTTAGACTTCTTGACTAATAAATGTTAACAAATTTAAAACATAACAGCCTGGAAATACATATTTCAAAGACCTTGGGGGAAATTTTAAATGGTAGATTGAATTCAAGTAAATCAAATAAAATTTCTATCTTAATCCTCAACACTGAGAACTTAATTTTTACTGTAAATCAGTTCATAATATGCACCTCTAGAAAGACAATTCCTTTTTAAATTTTTAGAATGGGAGCAAATCAATTACACATATTATAGTAATTGGATAAAAACAAATCACTTAGGATCATGGACTGTCTCAAAGATTTTGTGTTGCAAGCAATTTATATTGATATGCTCAGACTTCTAATGGAATTTTGAATATAGTTTGCAGTTTTTAAGCAAATTATGAATAAAATAATGTTTTAC
This sequence comes from Apodemus speciosus, assembly GCA_002335545.1. Taxonomy (NCBI): domain Eukaryota; kingdom Metazoa; phylum Chordata; class Mammalia; order Rodentia; family Muridae; genus Apodemus; species Apodemus speciosus. The sequence goes on from BDUI01000157.1 coordinate 94,237, forward strand.
AGATACTAAAATTGAAATAGCCAAGACAGGCCTTAATTTCTTTTGTGTGTGTGTGTGTGTGTGTGTGTGTGTGTGTGTGTGTGTGTGTGTGGTGTGTGTGTGTGTTTGTGTGTATGTGTGTTTGTGTGTGTATGTGTGTGTATGTGTGTATATGTGTGTGTTGTATGTGTGTGTGTATGTTGTGTGTGTGTGTATGTGTGTGTGTGTGTAGGGAGGTCTTGGCATCTGGGGATTGAAGCCAAAGCCTTGTGCATGCAAAGCAAATGGCTCTACCATTGAGCTACATCTAAGTCCTAAGAGCGTTAATTACAGTGGCTTTCAAGAAACCAATTACTGGTTTCTTATCCACACACTTATAATGCTTTAAATGCTAACCCTTTTTTATTTTCCCTACAAATGACCCCCCTCATACTTTTCATAAGTCTTCTGAGTTCTTTTATAAATTAGTAAAGTTTCTTTCTTCATAACTTTGTTGAGAAAAAAAAAAAAGAAACCTTCCAGGTTTATCTTCATAGCTGGATATGTCCAGGGGCAAGTTTTAAAAATGTAACAGTTGCCATTGGAGAGCCACAGGAAGCCTCAAATGTTTCCTGCCACTGAGTTTTAAATCTCACAAGAGTATGAAGGGCTGCAGAACACACTGGAGAATTAGCGCTCTCTAGAGGGGCAATTATCTTGGCTCTTCTCAATGCTTAGGGTATCAGGTATGGTCAATAATTCAGTAGCACCCCACTGATGGCTGCTGAATCCCCAGGTGTAGCCAAAGAAATGGATTCAAACTGATGTGTGTTTTCCAAAAAGGTGAGTTAGGATCATCATGGTGAGTCATTGCACTTCCCCCTTCCAGCCTCTTCTGGTCGGGAGCAGAATCTAGAAAACTTTACCTGCTTTCTAGAACACTCTTAAACATGTAACACACTTGGTACATCTGTTTAAATGAATTAGATATAATTCAAGAGCCTCTTTTCAATTCAGATTGAGGGGCTGGGGCAGTGACTCAATTAAGATCCAATCATGCACTTGATAAGGATTTCAGTTGGGTCCTTAGTACCCAGGGTGATCCTCGAAATCCTGTACCACTGGTTCCCCAGCTCCCACACAGGGTGCCCCTCAACCACCTGCACTTCCAGCTTCAGAAGACTCTGAATGCCTCCATCCTCCAATGCACATAGATACTCATACAAACACATAACTAAAAATAAGAAGAATAAATCTTTAAAATTCAGGTTGACGCTTGTTTCTTCCCTGCCCCCGTTTTATCTGTACACATTGGTGTGAATACTGAAACATTAAATATGTTGGGCTAGAAGCTCTTAACAACTCAGCTATAGGAACTCCACATTGTATGCTAAGGGAGCATCCTGTCTTTAATAACTAAAGTAAATAAAAGGGAGAAAAGTGGAAATCAAGAAAACATCGTACTGCCCAAAGATGGGGAAGAATTCTCCAAAAGAAAATTTCCACTTCTGGATAGTTCCTTATTTTGCCAAGAGAAAGAAAACATATTGCTAAAGTGCAGTAAGAAATGCCAGAAAGAATTTTGTCTGAGCCTCATTTCAGAAAGACTCTACTAAAGTCTTCCAAAAACACTATATTTATACAGTGACATATAAGCATGAAATAATGAACTATGCCTCTTCATTTCCTGGACTTCTTTGCTTGAGAAAAGAGTTTAGTAGGTAAGAGGGACCTGAGTTTGACCTTCCAGGAGCTATATAAAAACTAGATGTAGACACACATGTTTGTAATCCCATCCTGGGGGTTAGGGCTTGGATAGAGACAAGCAGATGCCTGGAGCTCATGAGCCAGCTAGCCTGAAAAGTGACTGACAAGTTCAGAAAAGCTTGTCTCAGGGGTAAAAGGCAGAGTAAGAGAATCAGACATTGCATGTCCTCAGGGCTCAGCATGACCTTGAACAGGTGTGTGTACCCTTATGCACATTTGAATACACCAGATAGGTAGATAAGGTAGGTAGGTAGGTAGGTAGATAGATAGATAGATAGATAGATAGATAGATAGATAGATAGATAGATAGATAGATAGATAGATAGAAAGATAGATAAGGTAGCTAGGTAGGTAGACAGACAGACAGACAGACAGACAGACAGACAGACAGACAGACAGACAGATAAGATAGATGGTAGATAGATAATAGATGATAGCTAGCTAGCTAAATAGATAGATCATAGATTAGATAGATCAGATAGATGATAAATAGATGATAGATAGATAGATAGAGATAGAGAGATAGAGAGATAGAGGTAGATAAGATAGAGAGATGATAGATAAGACAGATGATAAGCATAAAAGAAAGTTTGAAAAGTATGAATGAAAGAAAAAATCTCATATTCAAGAAAGCAGCTGCATATAAAAATCAAACTACAAAACTTGGAAGGCATAAACACATTTACAATAAAATAAAAGCTAATGCCACCCAGTAGAATCTGCACTCCTCTCTCTCTCATGGATCTCTTCTGCCAACAAGACACAGAACACTTCCATTGCGTCCTCTTTGGAGATGAAGTCTTGGACTCTTTTCTTCCTGTATTTCCTATGGGCATCACTCCACAAGCTTTTTACCTACTCTTCATGATCCTACATCAGAACCCACTTTCTCTCCCTTTTGTGTCCCATCCTTAAATTGTGATGAGTTCTACAAAATTCAAACTTAATGTCACACACCTGAATGTGCACAACACTTACTATAAGAAAAAAGATCATTTGACATTCTAGGTTAAAAAAAAAAAAGTATTGTGTACATGTGCTGGCAAGATAGTCCAATGAGCAAAAAGTCCTTGCTTCCAAGGATAACTCACCTGAGTTCTATGCCCAGTTGTCCCCTCTCACCTTAACATGTATATGATTGCACATGAACTCTCTCCCCCCTCTCCCTCCCTTTCACTCTCTCCCTCTCTCTTACACACAAACACACACAAACACACACATACCACACTCACACACTCTTGTCACATGAATGCAGATCTTTTAAAAATATTGTCCTTAGCTTTACCTGCAGGAGTTTTTAATGCTCAGACCGTTTGAGAAATCTTTTCTCTTTGTCTGCCACTATGCCATACCTACAGCCTGCCCTTCTGAACCTCTTGTGGTACATGCAAATGCTCCAAGCTTTTTTTTTAAGACTCTGACTTTGATTGACAGTCACTTGCTTCCTTCCAGCATCTTTATTCATCCTTCAAGAAAGGGTTAGCTCTGTGCCATACTGCCTACACCTGATGCCTTTTGTAGGACCACCCCAAAGGCTTTGTATTTCTCTCTCCCCTCTCTCTCTGAGCATCCTGTGTCGTTCTTTTCCACACACCCAGGAAATTAAAAGGCTGAACATAGAGCCCAGGATGAGCTGGTTAAGATTCAGCCAACCAAGCATACTGTCTGTCACCACAATGGCACCCTGGAAGCGCCCCAAACAATGGCCTGTATTTTTGTTTTATACAAAAACAAAACCCTAGGTGTAAAATATGATCACAAAAGCACCTTGTATCTAAGAGTCAAAATTCTCCTTTGGATTGCGATCAACTCACCCATGCTGAAGACATACAGAATAACGGACACCATGCTGTGGAGGCTTGCTAAGTATTTGTTGAGTGACTAAGTGAATATCATAAGCAGAGAGAGGAAACCCAGGGAGCCCCAGAAATGACAAGAGGGAAAGACACTTTAATAAGCTGAAGGAACAATAGCCCAATTCTGAGAAGAGTAAATTGTAGGAAACCAAATACATCCAAGCAATACCAAAAAAAAAAGTCACTAAGAATTGGTATACTATAGTTCATTAGTATTTCTTTCAATCCTAACTATAATTCTCTGAATCCTCCGTGCCAACTGAAAAGGGATTTAAAAAAAAAAAACAGAGTTTGAAAGTGTGCCATTACAGGGTTCATTTAACAGAGAACATAGTCAACGGGAGTAATTCCTAAGGATAATTTTCACACCATCCAGAGTCAGGCGAAAATATAAAAACTTCACCTAAATCAACTCCGGGGATGTGACCAGTTAGCTTTTAATTTTAAAAGGAATTAGAAGGATCACACAGGTCACACACAGAATGTGAATGGCATTCACAGTGTGCACACTGCCATGCAGTAGGTCCCAGTCTTTATTTTGTCACAGTTACCTTAAATCATGTCTTTATGTCTTCTCCTGGTTTTCAGTCCCTGAATATCAAAGATGGGGACAGGTTTCTGATGTTACACTGTTACCTTGACTAGAACCACAAACTCATACGTAGTTATTTTAGGGTTTGAGTGGCTGGGTGGATGACTAGATGGATGAATCCCCTCAGACAGTGCTTGTTTCTGCAAATCACACTGGGAGATAGATAACTGAAAAAGAAGAAGAGCTTCGGAGTAATAGCCAGCCAGACAAGAACTTACGATCTTTGGCTCTTGCTTTCGGAAGGATGGATGGTTTGAGAAATGAATACAGGAAGAAAACCAAAAAGCTGAACACAACTTTCAATGAAAAACCATTCCATTGAAACTGCTACACTGTGTTTGGGCTCCAAGGGTATCTTCTGGCAAAAGAAGGAAGGGGGAGGGAAGAAAGGGAGAGAGAGAGAGAGAGAGATAGAGAGAGAGAGAGAGAGAGGGAGAGGGAGAGGGAGAGGGAGAGGGAGAGAGAGAGAGAGAGAGAACTCTGCCTGTAACATACACAACATAACACCCAGAAGGCTGGGGCTGGAAGACCATGTAATCACTGAAGCATCAAGCAACATGGGTGGTGAAGTAAGAAACGTCACCACAAACATTATCTACCACTGTATACCACTGTAGGAGATTAGTCAGTTACTAAAATACCTCACTTGGTATTTGACCTCACATAAGAACTTGAGTGGTTAAATACATTTATTTTCAGCATGTGAGCTGTAAACAGATACCTATAAAACTATGAAAGGATGCTTGATGAAGAAATGCCTTAACTCCAGGGTTGCAGGAATCCATTTTAAATTAACTTTACAATGAATTAATTAATTCCCTGTAGGACCACTTCTTAAATTTTTTCCCATATATGTCACGGTACATAAGTGAGTGATAGAACAGGCAAGAGACACTGTCAAAGAAAATATTAGAGTGATAATCTCATTGTTCCATCTGATAAAGCACATATTTTAAGCTGTAGTGTATTGTCTCTGTAGTAAGAAAGAAATATTCATAGCCTCAGGCACATCTATAAAGAGAGCTAGGCTAGATGTACAGAGTTCAACAGTCAAAGAAAATGTGAGCTTGGGATGCCTAGGAAATCTGTAATATTTTCCTTTTAAATAAGGGGGGATAGAATTAATGAGAAACACCAGCCATAAGCTTATTAGATGTAACACAGATGAGACAGATTTCCAGAACCCCTTCTTAAATAGAATCCATTCAAAACAATAAAAGAGAAGCTCTTCCTTCTTCACACTGGTGTACATTAAATGTGCCCAGCTTTCCCTGGCTAATAGGGAAGCAGAAAGCATCAGGCATCATTTCCTTGAAAGACTGAGCTTTTTATTCTCGAAAAGATTAAAAGAAATACATGTATTTTCTAAAGAAAGAAAACTCTAAACCGCCAGAGGAAAGTCAACATCAGTACCACGGGCAGAGTGGTGCCGCTGTTAAGAGATTCTTCACCAGAACATGGCTCGTGCCACCTGGAGAAGACACTCCACCACGGAGAGTGACAGTGGGGAACCTGCATCTGGAGCAGCCCACCTGAGGCCACCAGCAGGAGTTCTGAGGAGGACACATGTAGGGAAGATTGCTGACACCGCTGAGGGCTGGGGAGATGCCTGTACGGGTAACTGACAGGACCAATTGATGAGTGAGGGGGATTCCTGGAGGGTGACAGATGTGCCTCTGAGATCTGTCAAACGTGACAGTCTCTCCCCACCACCGCTGATTCATGCTGGAACAGACCATCCTGGGGAAGACACATCTCTACGGGTTATAAATTCTTGAGCGGAGATGGGGAGGATAGGAGGAGCAATCAGTGACTTTAAATTTCTTCTACCGACGGGAGTGGGATGGGGTGGGGCAGAGCCTGGATTTTTGCAAGGCTAAGTGACATTGAACAGTTCATGACATTGACATTTGTAAACGGTTGGAGATACTGCGATGTTAGAGAATTTACAGGAGTCTTAAGGGAGATGCAAACTACTAGAAGATGACACTGGTAGACAGGGGGCATTTATAAAAACAATCAATGAACAACCCACTGGTTCAACACAGAAGAAATGTCTGAGGAGAGCACACATGCATCTGGTGAGTTACTCTCGACCCCCTCCCCTAAAGAAAAATACAAATACAAAGACTATTTAGCCATAAGGGAAACTCACAGGCAAGGAGGGGAACACACAGAGGAGAAAAGACTGAGTGGGAACAGCTGCTGTGTTTACATGCGGTGAAATAATATATGGGGAACAGCTGTCCCGGCTCCCACCACCACTCAGAAGGCATTTGACAAATCTAAACCTAGACAAGTTTTAAATTGATTACAAAGACCCACAACTGGTCAAGGTGCAGAGAATAAGAGACTTAAGACAACCCACTAACTGAGACATCTACCACACAACGCTCCTGCCAAAGACTCAAGGATTGTTTCAGAAGGAACACAAAGGTTTTCAGAGTCATGAGCAGTCAATGACAAGGAACCAGTGTTTTCTTGACATAGCAGGGAAGGTGAACATATGAGCTGACAGATATGGCCACAGTATGTACATGACCTGCGCAAGCTCAAACCAGATGAAACCCCAGCGTGGAACCAGGGAGATGGGAACATAGGTCCACTCCTAGATGAGAAGCTATTGGCAGTTGATAGTTGCTGGGAAGGGAAAACTGTGTTTTCTTTAAGGGTGTAGCTTCAAGTAGGTCCGCCATGCTCCAGTCGATGGCCATGCATTCAACAGTATATGGGAAGGATGAAATTGGACAGAATGAGTTTAAATAAAAAAAGAAGAAGACAAAGTCTCAGAGTTGGGTGGATAGGGAAGGAAATGGTGGATCCATAAGGTGTTGGAAGAGGAAATGAGTGTGATTAAAATACGCTGTACAAAGTGATCAAACAGTTAATAAAATATAAATGAAAACTTAGAGTTACTAAGATGGTGGTTTTGTTTGTCTATGGATAGACATGAAGAGATCATAAGGAGAAGGAGAGAAAGTTGTGCATGTGATTCAGGGAACAGGATCTGTACTAAGAAATTGTGTGATCCACTTTGATGGGGAGGGGGGCTATACACAAAACACTCACAGTAAATCCTCCAACTGGAGCTCAGAAGCATAAAGAGAAATGTAATCAAAAGGGGATAAAAATAATACTTGAGGTAACAGGTAAGGAAATAATGATAAACACTGAGGTGGTCTTAACAAAGGGCAATAAACTACCATCCTCGGAATATCTGAGAGTTTTGGAAGGAATGTTAGAAATACAATAATGTGCTCAAGGGGAATGACTTTCTTCAAAGATATGGAACTCTTGTGAATTTATGGAAAGGCATTTTTGTATCATTAAGGTACACACTTCTTACAGGTATCTGGAATTCCTGGGTAGAGGCAGATAGAGAGTATAGGGTACTGATCAAAAGCAAAAGACAGGGCAGTGGTGAACTTACAAAGAGCAGTCAACAGATGGACTCACTAGGAGTGTTTTCAGCAATGACACTGAGGAGGGATCTATCCAAATGGAGAATGGCTTTGTTCATTTTTCAATCTTCAGTGTATAAAAATATGTATGCTGTTGAACTTGAGAAATCTCTCTTCAGATCAAGAGTTACTTTATGTAGACAGTTGTAAGATTCAACCTGTATTATTGACTGAATTATATACACCCAAAAGTTATATGTGGAAAACCTAATCACTGACATGTCAGTATTTAGAGAGGTATTACAGAAAGAGGTAATTATAGTTAAGTGATGTTCTAAAGGTGGGACCCTTATCTAACAGGAATAATATCCAGATAAGAGGAGGAAAAGATTCAAAATCTCTCTCTCTCTCTCTCTCTCTCTCTCTCTCTCTCTCTCTCTCTCTCTCTCTCTCACACACACACACACACACACACACACACACACATTCATGTATATATGTTTGCACTCATATAAGCATTCATGCACGCTACCATGTTCTTGAGGTCATGGAGAGAAGGTAAAAATAACAAGTCAGGAAAAAGAGATTCACCGTAAACCAACCCCGACCCCTGACCTTGATTGATCTTGGACTTCCAGACTTCAGAGGTGTAGAAAACATGAACTCCTATTGCTTTAGGCACTCAAGCTGTTCTATTTTGTCAGGGCAGACCTAGAAGAGGCACAGAGCAGCCATAAGGAGTGTTCCTCTGCACGGCAGGGAGGAGAGAGGCTTTGATGGAAGAAAGAAATGAAACCAGCGGAGAGCACTCAGCCGGGCACTGCACAGCAGCAGAGAAGAGCTGGCTTTTCTCTGTGCCATGGGAAGTTTTAGACTCATATATTCCTGTTCTAGGAGGTGTTGATTAGAAAGAGTATAGAGGTAATATATGGATCTTGAGTACCAGGAAGCAAGATGGTTCTGGAGAAATATTTTTTTTTTTTTGGAAAAGGATAAATTTTACCATTGCCTGCATGTAGCCTAATGTTTCACTCTAACCAGTGAGTAAATTTGCCCTTAAAGTACAAGTGACAGGATATTTGAATAGAAACAGAAGGATGATCTCAGGTTTTTTTTTTTCTGACAAATCTGACAAGTGCCAGACTCTCACTCCCGTGTGCACACTGGATTTTAATAAAAATAAAGAATACATTAGAAGTTATGATAGCCAGAGAGTGCCGAAGACATGGGGACTGTGGGTGGCTGAGTGTGCCTGGTAGAGGAATTGTTTCATCCAATAGCACATGTTATGGCTTCAATGTGATATGCCCTATGGTCTCACCTCTGGGCTCACGTATATGAATGCTTGGTCCCTAGCTATGATACTGTTGGAGGCAGCGGAAACCTTAGGACTGTGAGCCAGTCAGCAGATATAGTTCACCCTTAGAGACGTATTCCACTTCCGGTTTAAATCTAGCTCTGTGCTTCCTGGCCAGAAAGACAGGAGAGGCTCTGCTAACTATGCCTGTCACCATGAATTTTGCTACTCCTTCCCAGACACGACGCTCGGCTTGGCCCATAGCTTTGAGCCAAGCAACTATATTCTTCCTCCCCAAAGTTGCATTTTGTTAAATCAATGAGAAAATGATATCTGATAAACCCAAGAATATAATTGCAATGGATAGCAATCTATTGACTATTTCAAAACTGATTGTAAGGAACATTTTTCTAACTCCATAATACAAAGAAATGGTACATGTTTCAGGTGATCTCCTAGTAGGCTCAGCTTATGTATTACATACGTGCATCAAAATGTCATGCTCCAGAAACATGTATCACTCTTATGCAACAATTTAAAATTAAAATACATACAATACATAGTTGTAAGATTTATTTTGTTTATATGCTTGTGTGTGTGCCTGAATGTTTGTATGTGTATACATCTGTGTGTGTGCACATGTGTGCTTAAAGGTAGCACTCCTCTATGTCCAGACAGCTCTCTTGAGCTCAGTGCAAGATGGAGGACTCCCTTTTCTTTGCAAGGCTTCCTCTACCCATCCTGACCTTCATATCCTCTACCCACAGAATGTCATTTAGCCTTGGTGAGACTACAGGTTCAGCGTCCTTTCTCCCAGTAAAAGCCTGTCCAGCAAGCACTAGAATTCCTGTAATGCCTTTCCATGCAAATGAGGCATTCTTTGGTACCCTAAGCTCTAACCCATCCTGGACACCCCTACCGACTTCCCCAAAACTATATAGCCCTTGAATCATCCCAAATAAAGTTGAGCTGCCTCTCTGAAGCTGATCCCAGAAGTTTACCATTTCTGTCGTCCTCAGGGGCTCCCTTTGTCCTCTTGGGCTGGTGAACAACAGACCCTGGGAATGTTGAGGGGACAGTATGTGTACCTGGGAGTGTTGGGGGGACAGTATGTGGACCTGGGAGTGTTGGGGGGACAGTATGTGCACCTGGGAGTGTTGGAGGGACAGTATGTGCATGAGTGAAGATACCAGGAGAGGCTGCAGAAGGCATAGGTTTCTGTGATCCACCGTACTAGGAACCAAACTGTAGAAGAGTAATGATTCTCCTCACTGATGAGCCATCTTTGCAGCCCCTAAAATACATATTTAAAACGGGAACATGCCACGCCTAAAGACCCTGATAGAGGACACAGGCATGCTGTAACACTCAGAAGAGGCATTTGAAAAATTCCTGGACAAAAGAATGTGAGAAGTCAATGAAATGGAGCCGCACGTCAGCTCTGTTATTCTTCAGTTTTTGGTAGAATGAGAACAGCCTTCTAAGCCCCTGTTTCCTACTTTGTAAAGGAGTCTTTCTCTGCCTCACAGGCCTACACGAGAAGAGAATGAAAAGCAGAGTCCACACTCCGGTCCCTTAGATTCCACGGAGCCCAACGAAAGCAGAATATCTGTCATTGTTAATGACAGCACATGTCAACAGTCATGGAAAGCTGTGAACTATACAAAGCTGGCAATAAATTAAAAAAAAATCACAACTGTGTACCACGAGAAGAGAGAAACGTGGAAGGAATCTGAAAAGAAGTGACAGGGTTCTATAAGAAACACATTGCTTTAAAAGCAAGCATTGTGCAATTAAAAGAGGAAATTAAAAGTTAAGAACCCATCAATGCAGGCAAAACTGGCTCCAGGCCATGAGAAGAAACGTCATGTGTACAGGCAGACTAAGAGCAAGGAAGCAGCTGGCTCATTCTGGGTAGAGGAAGTGAGGAAAAGAAAAAGCGGAGATGGTGTCGAAGGCCTTTGGGTTTGCTTTGTCGTTGTTTGTTTATTTGTTTGTTTGTTTCCTTAGTCTCTACATATGAGGAAAGTTTTCAAACTAGAAAACATAAAACTGGGAATGCTATCATGTAACTAGAATCTCGACACTCAGGAAAAGCTGATAGACAAGGACGGCTGGGAATTGTAGGTCATCCTGGACTGCATCGTAAGTACCAGTCCAGCCAGGGATACACTGAGAGTCCCTGTCACAAACAAACAAACAAACAAACAAGTAAATAAATAAATAGAAAAAGATTAAAATAAAAGCAAAAGTAAATATTTGTGAGCAGGAATTGAGATTAAGGTGGATAAAGGAGCTGGCAATGTCTCCTGGAGAACAGAAGGTCACTTTTGTACAACTTCCAACTTACAGGCTGTCTCCGGGTATGTGTGTGTAGAGGGGGAGGGGAGGGGAGGGGGCAACCAAGGAGGACAAACCCAGGATGACCCCAAAGAAGGCAGCAGCTATTCAGTTTATGATTATAGTGCGTGTGTGTGTATATACACGTGCATATGTGTTTATGCATGTCTGCGTGTGTCTGTGTGTATGTGTATGTATACACGTGCATATGTGAGTGCATGTGCACATGTGTTTGTGCGTGTGCATATGTATTTTGACCTGTCCTCTGAGAGTCCTAATCAAAATGATTTGATCCAGTGGCCTATGAAACTACAGCTGCTTTACTTTTTAAGAAAGCATACAGAAGGAGGAGGAGAGAGAGAAAGATAGGTCAGCCACTTAACATTACTGACAGCTTGGGATGTACTCAAATGAGTCTAATAGAGGGAAACAGAATAGCAAATTTGTAAACGGTTAGCAGAAAAAAAGAAGGCGGGGGAGGATCCACCCATATAAATGGCTGTCTTAATCATTCAAATAACAGATGTCCTTCTAGGTTACCTGCCTATCTTCTATGGCACTGATGTTTCAACTAGAAAATAAGATACAAGCCATGCATGGACTTCCTCTCCCACTCACCAAGAACCCTCTCCAAGGCAGGAACTGCGCTAGATGGTGTGTTTACAAATATCTCCGAAGTAATACCTTGACTTTGTCAGAGATTGTTATAGTTCTGTAAATGAGACTTTTTTCAATACCAGCTTTCCTTGCTCTGGCCATGCAAGCTCTCAAGGTGAGAGGGGATTTCTGCCAAGGAATGTTGACAGCGACGATGACGGCAGCTTGCTCAGGTAAAAGCCCACAAAGGAATGGAGTGAAATTTGCTTTAAACAGATTTCCAGGGCTAGGGAGATTGCTCCGCGGTTAGGTTCTTGGCACCCAAGCCTAGGGTTGAGGTTCGTATGCCCAGAAACCAATGCAAATATCAGGGGAGAGTGGTAGCTCACCTCCATCTCCAGGCTCAGAAGGGGAACACAGGGTTGCCAGAGCAACCTAGAGTAGCAACCAAGAGTATAGTAGAAGAATGAAGGGCGAGTCTTGAGATCAGCCTCCACAGGCAAACATAATATAGTGCACCACACTTGCAAAACATGCACCTATACACATGCACCACATACATACATATTCACATACGTACTCACACAGATGTATACACACATTCACACGCCTATATCTACACACACACACACACACACACACACACACATACACATCAATAATATGGCTCAGTTGGTAAAGGCACTTCATCTCCAAGCCTGCACACGTGAGGCTGTTATCAGAACTTAGATAACAGAAGAAAAAGAAAACCAACCCCAAGAAGAATGGCCCTCTGGCCACTACACTCACGCCATGGAATATGTGCCTCCTCCCCAGTAATTAAAAAGTAAAATAACATTTAGGAGAATTTTCCAAAAGTATTTCAGAAGTATTTGGGGAGGGGGATGTTAGGTGGATTACTAAAGTAAAGAGAACAAGTGAAGATTAAATGGGGGGAGGGTGGTGAACTCAGACTAATGGGCAGAATGTTAAGGAAGAAAATGCAGTAAACAGAGACAAGGGCAGGAATACAAGAGGATCCAGTACAGCCCATAGTCCTCAGGGCAGGTAACTTTGGGCTAAAACATGGAAACACTCCACTGCAGGGACAGATCACCAAAGGTCTTTCTTTGTTCTTCTCCAAACCCAAAAGCATTGACATGGAATAAATACATGGATTATTTTGTCAGACTTGCTTGCAAAGACAGTGATATGTCTTGTTTGTTTGTTTGTTTGTTTTTTTAAACATTGCCTAATAAGGAATGGATGAAAGGGGAATGCTGCAGTTCAGGGTAAGGAAGGAAGAGGGGACAGATGCCACACGAGCCAGATCAGCCAAGTCAGTCCTGGCAATCGCTAAACGTGACAGATGTCATAGCCAGATCGTCCTTACATCTAGGGAAATGAAAGAGGAAAATGATCACGGGAGGCTTGATTTTGCTAACTCAGAAGAACAGAGAACTTCCTGCCCTCTTCTCTGGAGGATGTTCTAATGATTAATGGCACTACAAACATTCTCTTCCCACTAATCTAGTTTATGTTGAAGTTACACACATGTATCTCAGAAAGAAAAAAAAACATTCCATGGGCAAACGCGTAGCAAGGCTTCTTCCCAAAACGAATATGGTCATTCCACAAGGAGGACCGGTTTTTAAAAAATGAATTTAATCTCAGTTTTACATGTTAAACAGAGCAAATTATTCTGGGTATAATTTTACTTTTAGTACTGCAATACCTTACATGCCATTTTTATGAGCCCTCTTCTCTACTGGCTCTTCAATAGATAGGATATTTGATTAGGGAATAGTTTATGTTTTCTTGTTACATTTTTGTGATAAAGAAGGCTGTGAGTTTACAAAACTATGTGTTATCCTCCATGTTTTTTCTCTTTACTTTTTAAAAACTCTTTTCCTGAATATTTTGTGTTTGTAGGTTGGGTAGATAGATGTTAAGGAAAGGCCGGACATCTCGTGATAATCAAGATGTAGCAATCATGACGGCTTAGACATGTCAAGTTTTCTTAACCAGGTGATAAGGCAGTCTACACACCAAAGCACAATAGTTCAAACAAGCCTGGAATCATACACGCTGTGCCACAAAGGCACCTAATTGAGTAGCTTTATAACCTCGCGCAGAATTCCCTCGCCGCCCATTTAGACAGAATTGCTTTTATTTTAGCAACGTTCTTTTAATTAAGTCCTAAACATCTAAAACGTGGCAAATGTAAATATGTATTATAAATCCTTAACTATGAGGATCAGTGGGCATCGATGCAGCCTTCTGCCTTGGAGAGAGAGACTCTGTTTAGAATCAGCTCAAATTGAGAGATAAAACCAAATGATGTGACAGATGCCAAACTTTGTGATGCCTTGTTCTGAGTACAAGCATCACTCCACTGCACCACACCGCTGCCTTTGAGAACTACACTCTTCTCCGATTTGCCCAGTGGCTGTGAACCCACCGGCTCTCCTGCCTCTTGTTCCACCCTCTATGTCATGTTGACAGGAGCTAGAATTTAGGGAATGATGGGAAGTCGGGTCAAATATTAGAGTAATCATGCCACATCCTACCAAATAATGAACTCTGAAGTGATAAAAGAGAGATACAGTTGTCTATGTTCGGGGCAAATTTAAACAGGATCTCAAAAGATGCTTTGTTAATGTTTTATTATGTTTTAGTGTCTTTTAATATAGTATTTTAATTTCTTCTCTGAGAATTTTATATATCTATACAATATGCTTTTTTCATCATATCTACTCCAACTGCCCACTCCCAATTTATCCTAAACTTCCACACCACCACCCCATCCCAACTTTCTGTTCTTTACTTCTATCTATATCAACATCAATAGAGATAGATAACATAGATATATCATATTTACTATCTATACGATATAGATTTACTATATCATATATAGTATGATATAGATATAGATATCATATAAATAGTATAATATAGTATGTAGATATAGACATCATATTTTGTAAGTTGACCTTGAACTTTGAACTCACTGTATAGTCCAGGCTGACTTCAAACTTGCAGTCCTCCTGCCTGAGTCCCAAAGTACACCACCACACCCCGCCTATTTTGTTAAATTTCAATCCTACGCAGTTCTTTGTTTGGCTGTCAGGGGTTGGGTTGTTCGGTTTCCTTTCTGTTACTATGATACTCTGCTCTGACCACAAGCAACTTTGGGGGAGGAAAGGGTTTATTTGGCTTATATTTCCAGATCCCATACCATCACCTAGGGAAGTCAGGGCAGGACCTCAAAGGAGAGAGGGCAGGCAGAAACCATGGAGGAACACCTTTGCTGCCTCCATCAAGCTTGTGCCTTCTCACTCAGCACAGAAACTAACTTAGGGAATGGTACCACCCGTAGTGGGCTGGGCCCTCCTACACCAAACAATAATCAAGACAATCTCTCACAGACATGCCCGCTGTCCTAACACTACTTAATTTAAAATCAACCCCCTATGGGTAATGTCCTGAAATCCGAATCCTCAACCCCATCCTGGGACCCTCCCTGCCCTCAGGGATCATTGGCCAATATCAGTTCATGAAGGCAAAAGGAGCAGAAATGGCAGATGGTGATGACAATTACTCAATTAAAATTCTTTTGAGGTGATTCTAGGCTGTGCTGAGTTGCCAGCTAAAGCTAGCCAGGACAGTCATGATGGGTTTCTTTATAACAAGGAAGCTGTATTCATGGGGTAACATATTATGTTTTAATACACATCCATGTTGGGCAGTTTTCGCATCAGGGTAAAATATCTACCTCCACATACTGTTTTAAACCTTTCTAGAAATGACTGTGATACAGACAGGAAGCGAAACACAACTTTCTATGTCTTAACACTACTTAATTCAAAATCTACCCCCTATGAGTAACGTCCTGAAATCCCCATCCTTAACCCCATCCTGGGACCCTTCTTGCCCTCAGGGATCATTGACTAATATCAGTTCTGAAGGCAAAAGGAGCAGAAATGGCAGATGATGTAGGTAGGAGTGGGACGAAGATGAGGTTCAGAAGCCCTGACTATCTAAGGTAATGATAACACGCAGGGACCAGCTCTGGGGAGACAGATCAACTTTACGTGGGGTGATTCAAGGGTTTTATAGTTTTGGGTTAAAAGGTAGGGATATCCAGGGTGGGCAACTGTCGTTGGCTGAAGGCTTAATGAGGCTGAGAAGCCTCATTAGCTTGGGGAGCCATTCCAGAAATCTCAGGTGTTAGCTGAATGGGTTCTTACATGGAGAAAGGAAGATGAACCTGTAATCTAACTAAGGCTAACATTCCACAGGTAGAAAGGTGTGTGAGGGTTTTTGTACTGCCTAGACAAGATCAGAGAAGGAGAAGCCCTACTGGTAAAGGGAGTCTGACATTTTGTGCCAAGCCTCAAGGCTATTTGGACAATGGTAGGCTTCAACCTTAATTAGCAGAACACCAGTCAAAATGCCTTCCAACACACACACACACACACACACACACACACACACACACACACACACACGGAAATTTTATGTCAGCCACTCAAGTCCCTTAAAGGCTGTTTCCAAAGTAATGCCTTCCTTTTTTCCTTGGCTCCTGATGATAAACAGATTTTAAGTGACAAGTCTTAAGGATCATATGCATGTGTGTGTGTATGTATTATATACACACATATACCTGTGTATATGCCTCTGTGTGTGTGTGTGTGTGTGTGTGTGTGTGTGTGTGTGGTGCGGTGTGGTGTGGTGTGGTGTGTACATCAATATGCAATCTTTTAAAGCAAAGCTATTAGCCTAGAAATTTAATTTTCTCAACCTCTCTAAGACTCCCTCTATAGGTCTGATAGGTATTGCTTTATACTAACAGAAAGATCTGAGGACCTCTGCCATGAGCCAAAAGACTGATTGTCTGGTCCAGTTCTTCCAGGAACCTACCAACTCATGGATCATGACCATTCTTAAGAATTATCTGTATAGCTATTTAGAGGACATTCAAAAGCAATCTATGTAGGTTACAACTGCTAAGCCAAGTAATAACATAACAGTTTGCCCAGCAATTATACAATAAATGTGCTTTAGGAATAAGTGAATTTATATATTTACATTACTTCTAGACTAGTATCAACCCAATAATCGCATTTTAAAGCAACATAATTGCCAGCGGAGGGGAAAAAAGGTCATGGAATCAAATATGTGTTTTGTGGCCCTAGAAGCACATAGTGTCTTACTCCAGACAACCACTAATGAGAGGAACTTAATTTACAAACAAAAAGTAATTAGAGCTATAGATATGATACATATTATGCCATTTTTCTTTTGTGATTTAAAAACCTTCTAGATAAATCCCATCACTGCTCTATTAAATAATTGCACATTAAAAATTTTTATAGTTACTAATTTTGAACTACTTAAAATGTCAAATGTTTGCAGGCTTCACTCACTTTTCCAATTATTACATTGGAATGACTCATTAACTGTAACATAAACAGGCTCATTTTTACGTCCTGTTATGAGATGTCCCCAATTTCATTGTCAAAGTACTGTTTTCCCATGAACCATGACAGAAAAAAATTTTTTTATTGGAAAGGGGCAAAAAGCCCAACACATATTCTCTTTCCAAATACCATATGAAGCAAGTTGGTCCACACATTCTATCACTCCTTGGTCTGTAGTTTCAGGTACCATGGATGTGAATACCTTTGTTAAAAAAAAAAAAAAACTTACATTTTAACAAAAATTTCTACCTTTTGAAAGCTGATTGAGAAATAGCCTTTGTCGCATCGTAATAGCAGATTTTGTTCTTCAGACCCTTGGAGCAACTTGCTGGCACCTTTGGGAAGGCCAAACTATATGGTAAAAACAAAAAGGGCCCAGCTATGAAGGTTACAGAATGTGAACATACAAAGAGACTCCATTGAAACCGTCAACCAGTCTTAGAGCTCACTGAGGAGGTTGAATGCTGAAATCTGACATCCAGGAAGCCTCCCACCTCCCCCAAATTAACATAATCCAATGATACCCAAGCCACCTGACATTACTCTTATTTAGGAACGCTCTGTAAAAGCTGGAGATGAAGGCGTGCCTCAGAGGTTAACAGCACATGCTGCTCTTGCAGAGGACGTGGGTGGGTGGGTTCAGTTCTCAGCACCTGCATGGCGACTCACGGTATGCTATTACTACAGTAACAGAGAATCTAGCACACTCTTCTAGGATCAGAGTGCTCCTGTGCATACATGGTGCATGTTATCTCACAAAGACACACACACACACACACATACACACACACACACACACACACACACACAATGAATTTTATTTTAGTTTATTTTAGTTTAGTTTTAGTTTTAGAAATGCTGTCTATTATAACCTAGAACTAGAAGTAAACTATTACTTCCGAAGACATTGTAAACTTTCTTTTAAGATCCCAAATGCTTTGTGTGGCTCTGTTAATTTCAAGAGCAAATTATTTGAATTGAATTGATTCTGTTCAATGGTAAGTGTGTTCTCCTTGAAGAAAGTCTTCAGGTGATCACAATAGGGTCTCCCAAAGTGCCCTACTTATCACTCTGAGGTAAGGCATTTTCTTCTGTGCTTAGACTTCTGTAGTGGGAGTGGGAAGTTCTAGGGGTCGAAGCCTAGGATGGTGAGCAGGCAACTGTTATACCATGAAAATGTATCCAATATATCCCCAGCCCTTGGATATTTTCAATGGGATCTCACTAGGTAATCAGATCTGTACTGGGATTCATGATCCTCCTGCCTCACCTTCCCATGGACTAGAATTATGAGTGGGCCATCACATCCCACTGAGATTTTTTTTTCTCTTTAAAATGAGCAAAATACAACCAACTGTAGCATCTGATGCTACAACTCAAGGCATGTTTCAGAAGATGTGTTTTGTTGAAGAGCATTTCTAAAGGTTTCTGCCTGGAAGAGCCTCTCCTGCAGTCACCTCTGCCATCAGGCAGGGCTCACTCCAGCAACAGCAAGAGCAAAACACATTCTACCTCAAGAATGTGGTGAACTCACAAAAACAACTTTTATCAAAGCCACATATCCTGTAGGGATCAATGCTTCTCTGTGATTCTAATTAACAAGAAAACAGCAATAATTCCAGATACATATCAAACGAGTCAGTGGTGCCAAAATGTTTGAATCAATAAAAATGGAAAATAATAAGCTATAAGCAATGGGAGGAAAATCAGATCAAAGTATGCAATTCTTTATTATTTCACCAGAAACATTAAGCTACCAATATGAATATGCATTCTTGGGATTTGTGTAGCCATGCTGTCATATCTTCCTACTGTTTGCAGTTTGCAAACTTTCGATACAGAGGAAAGGAAAAGATTGGGTGGGATTTATTTTTTGGTTGGTTGGTTGGTTGGTTGGCTGGTTGGGTTTTTTGGTTTGTTTTTTAAAAACACTGATTACTGACATGGTGGTGCATGTCTGTAATCTCAGCTCTTGAAGGCAGGAGGATCCAGAGTTCAAAGTCAGCCTGGGCTACCTGAAATCCTCTCTCAAAACAAACAACACAAAGAGTGAAGGATTTCTTGGCTAATCTGAGGCTAACTGGCCATTTAAAGGTCAAATGATTCATTAGTTGACAACATTAAAGGTCCAGTATTGATTGATCTGAGATAAAAGAGATTTTCACTCTACACAGAAAAATGGGCATTTGTGAAACCCGACTGATATTCTAATTCGAAGCCACATTCAAAGCTTTGGACTGTCAAGGTCACTGTCCCTAAGCATCTATGTCCAATAGAGGACTGTGAGTCAGTTGCCCCCCCCCCCTTCTAACGAAAACCCATCCTAGGTGACATCTTCATAAGCTTCTCAACTTAAAAAATGGCCCAGGATGAGAATCCTGAATCTTCACTTAACGCTGAACCAGGTGTGGTGTCGCACATCTTTAATCCAGAGCTTAGGAGGCAGATTTAAGTGGATCAATCTCTATGGGTTTCAGGCCACCCTGGTCTACATACCGAGTTCTAGGCCATCCAGGACTATAGTGACTCCCAATCTCAAAAATACAAACAAACAAACCAAAACAAGTTATGAGCCAGGCATAGTAGTAACACATGCCCGTAATTCCAGAACTTGGGAGCAGAGTCCTTAGAATCAGGAGTTGAAGGTCAGACACAGCAAGCTCAAAGGCAATCTGAACCACATGAGACTGTCTCCAGAGGGGGAAAAAATAATTGAATAAATTATAAAAAATAGAATTTTTAACAAATATCCATTTTTTAAAATTATAATATAAAAATATTTTTATAGTATATATCACATATTAGCTTACTCTTTAGACTGTTGTAAATAGTGTAATATAAATAAAATTAACCTAACGATTAGTTTCTGGAAATCAAAAGTAAATACCATTGCAAATGGACAAGATATTTACATACAAATTAATTACGCTGGCATGAGTAGGTAGAAAGCACTTGCTTAATTATTGTGAATTCTCAGTGGGTTGTGCTTAAATGAAAATCTATTTTTTCAATTTGTTCTAGAAAGTTTGCCAATTTGAGCTTTTTGAGGAAGCTACCGAGTTACTTTCAAAGCAAGGACGATCTTCAAACAAGACCGTTTTCCTTATGATCAATTTGATTCAAAATCCAAGTTCTGATTCATAGAGAGTAAAATAGTTTATGTTCCTGACCATGTGAAGTAAGAGCAGAATTTTCATCCTAAGTATTTGGGGTGAATATCGCTCACATATTTATCAAGCACTGCATAGGAATCCAATTACTCAAGATTAAAAATGCCCCCTTAGCAACCAAAAGAGCTGTAGAACTTTACTAATAAAATAGAGGTATTGCATAGTCATAGAAATGAGATTTCTCAAAAATAGTCATCTAGGAGAAACAAATAGAGAAAATATGAACTCTTGTTATACTTGCCAGTAGGGTGAGGAGCTCCTTCAGAATATGTGTGATGAATGACATAACATTTTTATCAATTAATATAATCTGTGTATACCTGTAATTCATCATTACACCACACACTATACACCAGAGGTCAATGGAGTTTTTCTACAAAGGAGCAGAGAGATAATACAGAATATTACCTAGATACTTATAAAGCAAGAATAAAGACAGTCCTAACAAAATTTTACCAAATTCAGAATATAATACTATGTGAATACAAATCTTGCTCATGCATTGCATAAGTGAGACAGGTAACTAAATTTCAAACTTTAGTGCCGTCATTTTGTGCCACAAAGAATTCTCTTAAATTTTTTGTGTTTTGTTTTTTTTTTGTTTTTTTCAGGTAAAGATGCAAAACCCACTGTTAGTTCATAGTCAGAATAAAGACAGGCGTGAGGGCAGATTTGTCCCATGGGCCATACTCTGTCAAACCTTGAGAAAAATATTGCAACCTCTTTCCAATGACCATATACAATTCCATTTATCTATTTTTATTGGAAAAAACAAGTCCACCAACATACAGACCAACTCTAATTGTTTTTATGTGATATGAATTCCCAGACTAATTTCGGGAGATAACAATGATTATTTATTACTTTATTTACTAGGTATCATGTGGAAGTCATGTTTGGCCTCTACATTATCTTCTAAGCTATGTTAATCATATACAAAATGATCAGAAATAATCATAACAGACACAGTGAGTAGAGAGAAGGCATCAAGTGGATGATAGTACATGATCCAAGGAGTGAGTCAGAGAGCTCATTGACCTGTACTTCCAAGGGCCAGCTACTGACATATGGTATCCTGGATCATATCCATCAGTATCTTGTTATTACATTGTAGTTATTTCATTATTTTACTGCGGAATATCTGGAGGAGAGAAAAGAACCAATAGAAGCTTCCAGAAAGAACTACAACACTGAATTTTAAGAACTTGAGAATTTTAAGAACTTAAGAATCTGTCCAGCTGTATCTGGATTGTACCCAAGAATCAGTAAGAAGGGTCATCTACACAGGCAGCCACTTTTCCCTATTACTGATTTTATCATATTCCTGGTACTTCCTTCAGAGTAGATATCAAACACATAACTGATTTCAATTAAAGGAAAGAAAGAACACGGTCAGAGGCTGACTTCTGACTCAGTCATTAAGTGAGCTATTTGGTGGGCATTAATTATTCTCAGAGAGAGGCTCAGTGTGTCTCCCATCATGTGATCCGTAAGAATGAAACCAAAACAAAGCCCTTCCCAGCCTTACTAGTTATACCCCACCCTTCTTATGTGGTGAGTCAGCCTCCCAGAACTACCTTGGCATTTAGAATTTGTGGATTCTTAAGAGCAAGTGTAGAATAAATAAATCACCATTTTCCATGTTGTGGAGCCTCTGTCTTAGAAGGAAGTGAAGAAACTGGAGAGAGCCAGGAGCACAGCCTCTCAAACAGCAAGCTCATGAGCAAGGATGCCTGCCGATGTGTTTGCATGAAAAGGATGACTCAATGTAATAACAAACTTATCTTGACCTGGACATAAACTAAAACCTTAGGGCTGGCTTACAACTTTGCAATGTCATATGGGACTCCGGAAACAAAGAATACAACCCATTTGATATATTTCTTTTTAACTACACAGGTATTGACTAGAGTGACAAAGAATGTTACTGACACATGAATTAGTAATCTGTACTTACACATAAGTGTATGTGTGTGTGTGTTTGTGTGTGTGTGTGTGCTAGCGCATGCATGCCCATGCAAATGTAAGAGTGGGGAGGAGAGAGGGTGGCTGTATTTGCATGGAATTTTTCTAATGCAAATTTCTCAGTTGATTAAGTAGATCAATTAATATTCAAATTAGAGTTCACCTAATCCCAGGTTTACAGAGTCCCCTAGGCAAATGTTCTTATTGCTACCCAAAGGCGACTCAGTGGATGACAGATTTTCCTCCTTGTGAGTCACTTGTAAATAAAGAAGAAAGGTGTTTACATTCACCTGAGAGACAGGCCTTTAATTTTCTTTTGCTTATATTCAGTTCCCCCTGACTTTACTTGTGGGATTTGAGATTGATTCACTTCTTATTAATACGCAATCTGGTTCAGGAGAGTTTTGGGAAGTCTTATAAGGCAACTTTGAAAATCTTGTGCTGATTACAGTTGCCTGTTCTTTGGTTAACATGCATTCCCTGTTCATAAATTCATAATACTTGTTCCTTCTTCCAAAACTGATAGCATAGTAGGACACATTTTCTATCCCAACCCAGCAACAAGTGAACCCTGATTCCTCCAAAATGTAAAGAGTGAGGAACAATATAAAAATTAGGAAATGATATCTTTTGTTCTACATTTGCAGGTCGCATTTTCAAAATACCGATAGGAAATTACTAAAAAGTCACCTTAATTTTCAGAAGCCATTGAATTACCAATTTTGACACTTGAAGAAAAGTCAACTCTTAAACGGGTCTGCCAACTAAGAATTCCAACTTTAATATTTAAGTGTTCTTCACTTCGAGTCCACGTTTGTGCAACGACTTCGTAGAGAAATCAAACCCCTGATGGATACAGATCCAACATTGAAACTGCACTCAAGGGAGGCCCAGGCAGAGCTAAGTGGACATGAGCCCTGGCTTCTCCTCAAATCTCGGCTGCTCATTTTTTCTCTGGCTGAGATATACTAGGAAGGAAAGCCTTTTTCACTCGGATCTTCCGGTGACACTTCGCATCGCATTTCAAGCAAGCAAACAAACATCAACAGCTCACGGCCCGATTATTCATATTAATACACTGCAAAATGATACGCAGGCCAGGCATAGGAAAGACAAACTGGGTTAGGCCAGCGTGAAGCTCTGCCCAACTCATGGGAAGGAGCCTGTGGTGCGCTTCGCATCGCAACAGTGACCTCTAGCGCTCCCTCTTGCTGAACCCCTGCAGATGCAAAAGGAATTAAACCTTTGCCACAGAACTTCAACTGAGCGGATGGGTGGGTGGGTTCAGGTCTGTTGTMGGGTATCATCCTTGTTTGTTTATTTGCTACAAGGTTTGTCAAGGCCATCACCCCGCAGGACCCCCTAAGATCTCGACTGGGTGAAACTATGCCTATTTTACTGATTTAATGGAATTCCCACACATTCAATTTAAAATTGAATGGGAACCACAGTCCAGACAGGGAGTGAAGTTCTCTCCTTTGCAGAGTGGCAGATAAATTCTGGCTTTAAATGAGCTCCTGCAAACAGAAGCACAAAATCACCAGTGGATGGGCACGGGCTCGTGACAGTGAGCTCCCTGTGATTTTTCCCTCATGAGGATTCTACAGTTAAGGCAAGGGAGGTTCTATAGCAATTTCTTGTCTCCTAAACCTAAAGCTGCCAGTAAGGCAGGTCCCATCCACTCCCGAACAGGCCTTGTAGTCCTTTCTTGTGAAGCAGATAAGGGTTGTCGTTAAACTCTGAGAAAGAAATAAAAAGTTGTGTATTTGCTTAGCTGTTTTTATCATGCATGAAAAAAATCTTCCATCTAGAGAATTTAAGCCAAATGTAAACTTTTAAAACTTTGCCCCATCTCCGATGGCAAGCTGACACAAAGGGTTGGCCAGTGCATTTTGGAGGATATTTAAATTAAGCAACGAGACCATAACAAATGTTCCTTGAATCAATGAACTCAGTCAGCACCAAGACAATCAATCACAAATACATGAAGTTGAAAATTCAACCGCTAGAGAACACTACTTAAGCGGGCGGGAGAGGGGGCACAGTCACCTGCACGTTTTCCTTTAAGGGAGATGTGGGGGTGGGGGTGGGTACCCCTCCAGGAGTGCTCTTCTGCTTGAGGACATGCTCTTCAATGCTGAGCGAGCCTTCCCCCCACCCCAGTTCTGCCTGCCCGCGAAGTCTGCAGTACATTTCAGCTATTAGCCTGCACCATTTTAAGAGATGCAGCCAGCTACTGCTAAATCGCAAACTTCAGAAATCTCAGCTAATGCAGCAGAATATCAAGTCCGCGGGGTTTGTTTTCCTGGTAGACAAATAATCCCAATGAAATCCAATAACCTAAAGACAGGCGCAATGGAAGACATGGGGGGGGGGAACTGATCCCAGATTAAGATGCTAATTTAATGTTTTACTATAAGTTGAGTGTGCTCAATGAATATTCAAAGAGAGTGAGAGTCTGCTAGTAAAAAAAAGAAAAAAAATCCAAATAACATTTTGCATATTTTGACCAGACCAAAAGGAACCGGGTCATATTTGCACAATTCTCCTGTAGTGTTTTTCCTAGCCCTGCAGCGATTCTAGTTGAAAAGATTAATTGTGAAAAACAACAGAATCAAAGTTTTGCGCGGAGCCCCCCTGCAAGTTTTAAATCATTTGCTGTGTACTTACATGAATTCCCAGCTTCCACTCTGTTCCAATTTTGAGTAGACAACAGAAGTAACATCTTGAGAACAGCTCCAGTGACAGATCCCATATTCATAATATTTGAGCTCCCCAAAAGATCTCGAGTGGCTCTCAGAGCGCTGGAGACAGGTTCTCCTCAGTCCTTCACCCAGCACTGACTGGGTCTTCAGTATCTCTAGCTCTCTGGCTCTTTCCTCCTCCCTCCCTCCTCTCACGAGCGCTCGCTCTCTCTCCTCCTCCTCTCCCTCCTCCTCTCCCTCCTCCCTTCTCCCTCCTCTCTCTCTCTCTCTCTCTCTCTCTCTGTCTCTCTCTCCCCCCCCTGCCCTTAGTACTGCTTCCTCACAGAAAAGCAACCAGCATCTGTCCTAACAAGCTTACACACTGCTGCCGAGACCACGCCCACTCCTCGCAGCGGTCTTAGAAATTTGCCCCAGCATCCTTCCTCCTTCAAGAAGCACAGCAGCAGCCAGCCGCTTTCTGAGCTCTGCAGCGGCTGCAGGTGATGGAAGCTGGACCTGGAGGCGCTGCCCGCTGCTCCTGGCCTCCTCGGGGCTCCCTCCCCTCCCCTCTATTCTCCAATAAGCCTTAACCCGTTTTGTGCCCTGCCAGCCTTTGAGGTGAGGAAAGCGGCCAGGCAAGGAAGCCTTCTGATTTTCCGCAGGTCTTGTATTTGGCAGTGACAACCAACATACTGAGCTATTTCCTGATTGCCCGGGAGTGTATCCAGGTAAACCGGCATTATGTTTCAAAACAAAAGCATAAAATAAGACAGAAATAACGAGCAAGCTTTGGTGAATTGTAGCTAAAACTGTCCTCAGGGAAAAACGCGTGCTGTTTTTCTCTGTTTCTATAAAACTATCGCCTTGTGCTCCGGTGCCAGGATTTTATTACGGAAATTCCTCACATGGGAACAGACATTCCTGCTTGGCAGATATTTAAAAATCATCTGATAATAGTCTGCAAGAAATTAACATTTCTTATTTTAGTTGGTGCTTTAGGAATACAAATCCACCAGTGAAGCGTTCTGAGTAGATAGCGTTTCATGAAGGCATCCTTCTGTAAGTAGACAGCATTCTACAATCAGGTTTCTTAATAGTAATTCCCAGAGGGCCCAAAATGGAAAGTGATGGAATACTGAAAAAGGGAACCCCCCTCCCATATGCAGGCACACAAGTGTGCGTACACACACACACACATACACATACACACATACACACTCATGAGCACACATGCACACACTGACAGGAATACATACTCACTTATACATACTCACAGGCGCACACACACACATACACACACATGTGCAAATACATGCATACACTCACACACACATAGGCACACACTTATACATACTCACAGACATACACACTCACACATAGGCACAACACACACATACACACACACACATGCACACACACTCAGAAAAATCAACAACAACTACAGAGAATATTCTTCCCATGACCACTCCCTGGGCACTCTTGCTTGTACAGAATATTAAAGCGCGCAAATGATAAAGTTAAGACCCCATACAGAGCAGCACATCACACGGTGTCAGAGACGGTAAATCGTCTCTTTAAAATAAATGTCAAGATGCCTTCCTGCTGATTTCCTAGGTGTTGTAAAGACAGGAATCCAGGAGCTCTCAAGCAACATCTTGGTGTTTGGACCCAGAGGCAGCCTTGCTGGGCTATGAAAAGGGGCTGGGGTGAGAGAACCATCCGTAAGCCGAGCATAATTGTTTAGCTCTTGACTTCAAACAAAGCCGAATGGATAGTTTTGCTTTTCCTATTATTTTACAGATGAAAAGCCAAGAACAGAGAAGAGAATGATTTGCAGGATCATTGAGTTAGGAAGGAAAGAGGAGCCTAGACTAGTTTTTTGGCCCTGGTTCTCCCAATCTCACCCTCAGGCTTGCTGCCCTCAAATCAGGGTTCACGCCACCCAGACTAACTCCTGAAGGGAAAAAAAAAAAAAAACAGTCCTTCAAACCAGTATCAGTGAAAAGAAAGGCAAGACCTAGATGTTTGCTGTGTTCCTACACCTAAATGCCTCGCTTTTTGCTTTCCAGTCATAAAATATCAAGGAAAAACAGCTATGCATTAACAATCTATATCAGTAATTATTGGGGGGCAGTGATTTTATTGCACACAAGCTATCTACCACCTATTACCTAATTAAATCCTTTTTATTTGATATATTCTTTATTTACATTTCAAATGATTTCCCCTTTCCTGAATCCCCCCTCCCTGAAAGTTCCATAAGCCCTCTTCCCTCCCCCTGTTCCCCCATCCACCCCTTCCCACTTCCCTGTCCTGGTATTCCCCTACACTGCTGCATTGAGCCTTTCCAGGACCAGGGACCTCTCCTTCCTTCTTCTTGGGCATCATTTGATATGTGAATTGTGTCTTGGGTATTCCAAGCTTCTAGGCTAATATCTGCTTCTCAGTGAGTGCACACCATGAGTGTTCTTTTGAGTCTGGGTTACCTCACTTAGGATGATATTCTCCAGCTCCATCCATTTGTCTGAGAATTTCATGAATTCATTGTTTCTAATGGCTGAATAGTACTCCACTGTGTATATATACCACATTTTCTGTATCTATCCCTCCATTGAGGGACATCTGGGTTCTTAAATCAATATTTTGAGGGAAATGTGTTGTGCCTACACAGGAGATTGGATCTTCTAGACCTCGGTGGCACTGAGCTGTCCAGGGTGCTAAAAAAAAAGAAACATGGAGTAAAAAGGAAATGTTGGGGAATGTAGCACAATTGATAAGAGTACTTACCTAGAAGGCACAGAGTCCTAGGTTTGACCACCCACACTACATAAACCAAGTATGGTGGTGCAGGCCTGTAATCGCAGCAATTGGGAGAGAGAGGTGAAAGGATCAGAAAGTCAAGATCACCCTCAGCCACATAGCAACTCTCAAGTGATTCTAGGCTATGTAAGACTCTGTCTCAGCAAAGAAGAAAAGAAGGAAGGAAGAAAGGAAGGAAGGAAGGAAGGAAGGAAGGAAGGAACAAAGAAACAAAGGAAGGAAGGAAAGAAGGAAGGAAGGAAAGAAGGAAGGAAAGAAGGAAGGAAAGAAGGAAAGAATATGGACTTAACATTCTGTTCTATGGGTCTATAAAATAGTTGCCTTGGAAGCAAAGTCTTGGGCTTTCCAGAAGGAGGTATTATCTACCTATTAAGTTCGTCATCATTTCCCGAAAACAAATGAAGACATTTAAAGATTGTATTGGATCAAAACAGGGAAAGTATATATTTTATGATAATTGAAAACTTAAGGCAACCTGAGCCTGACAGCACAGGCCCAGACCCCAATCATTCCAGAGGTTAAAGTAGGAGGACTTCAAATTCAAGGCCCCCCCCCAAAGCAATAAAATAAGTTTAAAGCCAGTCTGGCCAGTCTCAGTAAGACCTTATCTCAAAAATAAAAGGTGGAGAGGCTGGAGCAATGGCTCGGTGGTTAAGAGTGCTTCCTGCTCTTGAAAAAGACCAGGAAAGATCAGTTCCCAGCACACAACTGAAGCTCCCAACCATGCCCAACTCCAGTTCTAGGAAAGCTGATGCCCTCTTATGATATCTGTGGACACTACACACAATTGGTGCATATACATCTATACAAGTAAAACACTCACACATAAAACAAAAATAAATCTTTAAAAATGAATAGCAAGATGGCTAGTGGGTAAGAGCATTGGCCACTCCCAAGCCTGATGACTTCAGTTAAGTCCTAGACTCGATATAGTAGAAAGAGGGAATTAACTTCACAAGTTGTCCAGTTGTCCTCTGACCTATACGCATGTGCTGTGACTTGTATATACATATTCAAACAGAACACACATACACACAGTAAATAAATAAATATAAAATGTTCTTTCAGCAAAATATACACTAAAAAATAAAATGAAATCTGGCTAAGTAGC
Source organism: Apodemus speciosus (assembly GCA_002335545.1). Lineage (NCBI taxonomy): Eukaryota > Metazoa > Chordata > Mammalia > Rodentia > Muridae > Apodemus > Apodemus speciosus. The sequence goes on from BDUI01000157.1 coordinate 123,257, forward strand.
TCAGTACCTAGCATGCAGGAGGCCCTAGGTTCACTTCTCAGTGTGAATTATCTAAGGTGCTATTCAAGAGAGACCTTTCATGCTGATAGACCAATTCCTTGAAAGCTTGTGCAGATTGGAAAACACTGTCATTTCAAGTCCCTGTAAAACCCTTTGCTGTCAATTGACCACCAAAGGAGATAGCTTACACATGGTAAATAGAGAGATCTAAAGGTGAATGTAGCTCCCTCTATCATTCTGATGAAATTTCTTAATGACATTAGTCTTTGGTTTCCTCATTGGCAAAAGCAAAAGGAAAACACACACATACACACACACACACTATATATATATACATACATACATATATACATACATACATATACATACATATATATGTGTGTATGTGTGTATATATATACATATACATACACACACACACACACACACACACACACACACACACATATATATATATATATATATATACACATAAAATTGGATATAATTGGTGTGCTTTCCAAGAGGGGCTGGGTAAGTCCACAAAGTTGTCCTATGGGAAGGCAGAGAATGTGGTAGCTGCCCAGTCCCAGCACTTACATTAAGTCCACACGGAAAGGCTACAGCAGCTGGAGTCTTTGATGGCCAGTGAACAAAAGAAGCAATACTCACTGAGAAAGGACCAAGTCCTACTGGTAGACATGCACCACCTTCTCCAACACCTTATCACTCAGAGCACCAGCCTGCTAGATCCTGCCCCCCACACTCAGGGCAAGTCTTTCTCTCCCAGTCATGGCCCCACACATTAATCCTTTCAGGAAGGACTTCCATAGACACACAGAGATGCACTTCATGGGTCTTTGACAGCTCTTACTCCAGCAACCATGGCCAACCAGTGCAATGGTTCAGTTGTGTTAGATACCACCCACACTCACATCATCATCCAACAGGTCCCTCAAGAATGTGTTTGTCTTGCAGAACCAAAATTCTGTACTCATCAAATACCAATCCCTCCATTCACTAACCCTTAGTAACCGCTTTCTGCTCTATTTTGAGTTCCATAGATAGTTCAAATAGACAGAACCACAGGATGTGCCCTTCTATGTCAAGACTAATCCACTTAGCATAATGTCTCAAAGTTCATCAGATTGTACCAAATGACAAATGTTCTTTTTTTTTAAAAGATCACATAATATTCCATTGTGCATATAATAACATTTTCTTTCTTCTTTTATGGGTCAATGGGCATTATAATACTTCTTTGTTTTGGCTATTGTGAATAACGCTGAAATGAAATGATACAAGCAAGCATCTCTTTGACATTCTTTGATATACATAACCAGAAGTAGGGTTGATGGATTGTATATAAATTCTGCTTTTGATTTTTGTGTGTGCTTGTGTGTGTGTGTGTATGTCTGTGTGTGTGTGTGTCTGCCTGTGTATATGTGCAGGTGTTTTCGTGTTTGTGGAGGTCTGAAGAGGCTGTGTGTCTTCCTCAATTGCTTTCCACCTTCTTTTTTTGAGGTGGGGTACCTTACTGAACCTAGAGTTCACTCACATGACAGAACTATCTATAAGACTCCAAGATTTCCCTGTTCCCACCTTCCCAATGCTAAAATTACAGGCACGCCCCACCGTGTCTGGTTCTTTACATAAGTGCTATTGATCCAGACTCAGGTCCTCATATCTGGGCAGCAGGCACTTTATCAACAGCCATCTCCAGCCTCTCTACTTGTTTAAGGAACTGCTACACTGCTGATAAGTATTTTGAACTCCTAACGCATGCTCCCTGGTCTACGATTAGCGACTTCCTCTTTATTCCTGTCACTGTCCTTGTCCGTGACCTTTTAACCGTCTTATTACGTTGGGGTTTGGCTCACTGTTCTTGATAACACTAGTTGGGGTTCTTTTAGCTTCTTGAATTTGTATGTACACTTCTCACCTCAGATTTAGGACACCCGGGCCCATTATTTTATCAAATATTCTCTTTCTCCCTTTTCATTCTGAAGCCCCCCACGGCCAGATACCACGTGGGATGTTTTTTTCTGCCTTGGCTTTTCTCCACACTCTCTTTTTCTCTTGTAGCTTTCTACCATGAGTGTTTGGGGACCCTGCTTTCAAGTGTGTTCATTCTGTCCTCCCGTGTCAATTCTGGAGTTCTGGTGTTGAGCTCCGGCAGCCAGCTGTTAAACCCAGCGCCAGTGTTCTTCAGCGCTAGACCTCCCACTTCCAGGTCTCTTCTCTGTAACTCTTCTCTCTCAGTTCACACCATCGGTCAGTCCTACCGCTGTTTTCTTCGTTTGCTTTTCTCTCCTGACTCTCTTACTTCACTGAACATCCTTGTGAAAATTATTTTGAATCATTTGCGTAGCAATCCCTATGTTTTGCGTGTTGTTTTTTTTTTTGTTTGTTTGTTTGTTTGTTTTAATGTTGGTTTCTGGAGATAGACTCTGCTGTTTTGATTGGACTATGTTTTCCTCACATGCCTCGTTGTCTTCTGTCGGGACATGGGTATTTTAACAGTCAGCCATGTCTCCAGTCGTATGATTTTGTTTTCTACAGAAACGCTTCACTCCTCAATCAACCGCGCTACAGACTGGGAACCGCTCATGCCTTTTATGAGACTTGTTCCTTTGGGGACTTGTGTGTGTCATCTCATTAGAGGAGTTTGCCAGCTCCTACACAGGCAGCCCCCCCTGGAAACAGGCAGTATTATAGACAGGCTCTGATATTATGGTAAGTGGATCAGCTCCCTTCTCGTCGCCTCTAACCTGATTCCAGTTCTTCGCAGGGTTTAGATTTAGAAAACACGGAAACTTCCCCAGAGAGTGACTGGGAGGTAAGAATTTCCTCATCACACTGCACCGCCCTCCGAGAAGGGCGCTGAAGAGTGAGATCCTTCTATCACGCTTCCATTCAGAGGGCTTCATGTTTTCCCAGGCTACAGGAGCCTCTTACCTGGTGTTTTAGATTTTTCATCAGACAAAACTGGGCATATATCACAATTAAGTTGATATTTCTGAGGGAGGGAGCTAGTCAGGGGCTTTCTATTTTACCATCTTGCTAATGTTATTTCTCAAAATTGATAGATTTTTATTAAACAAAAAATTTAATACAAACAATATTTTTTTGGGCCAAAAGCCTTCTCCCAAACGTATGTTTAATGCTTACAAACATTATTCTCTGTCTATAACCATTGAGCATACAGATTTCAGCATGGGGCTGAAGAGCTAACTCAGGCATTAAGAGTGAGCACTGATCTTCAGAGAACCAGAGTTACTTCTCAAAAGCTACTGGAGCACTTGCCAGTAACTCCAGCTCTAGGGGGGGGGATTTATCCCCCTCTTTGGCTTTCATGGGTAACTTCACTCACATGTACACATTCCATGGTTAAATACACATACACATGATTAAAAATTCCAATAAATCTTTTCAAAAACAGACATGGTTACTACTGTTGTGTTTAGTCAACCATTGGCAGGATCAATATTTTATTAAAAGTGTTTACTTTTATTGCATCATATTTCTAATCAAGAGACTTGCTCTGGAACATACATTCATCTTTTTATTTTTTACTAGCAGTTCCATGTTGCCCTGAGTGTTACTATTTTTCCTTGTAATTGCTGTTAAAAGTAGTGATTACTGTGTTGCTAATGCCTATAGAGTAAGTTTTGAAACATTACAAATAATTAAGCTTTAGCAGTGTGTCTTTTCTATTTATTTTAAATGTAAATGAAGAATATATTCAATAAAAAATAACAATAACAACAAATATTGATCATAGGAAATTCCAGGACCACCTGTACTACATAATATAATTGCATTAACATTACATGATCAATATTAGCATGAGGTGTCCACATGACGTATATAAAATTTGATATTAGACAAATACAAACTTACTACCTGTGTGGCCTTGAATAAGAAGATGATGTTTTATACATGTACTTGTTTGTATACAATCAGGCAGTGTATGTGTTGGCACACACACACACACACACACACACACACACACACCCCTCCATGAGATTATGAGAATTAAATGAAATGATTCATCTAGAATATTGTCATTATGTCAGAACATTTATATCTCACCGGATACAACGTTCTGAGATTTAATTGACAATGGAGATAAAAATTATTGGTAACACCAGATACTCCCTTAAGACATATAGTAGTAATAAAAGGCACTGAACTGGAAAGATGGCTCAGTGAACATTTTCAAAGGACACAGGTTTGGTTCCCGGCACCCACATCAGGCAGTGTACACTCAACTTTACCAACCCCAGGGTCCAAAACGTCTGACCTCCAAAGTACCTACACCCATAGGCACACACCGTCACCCTGATACATATCCATGCACATAATTAAGACAACAAAAACAAACCTTTTGAAATGTTATGTTAGTTGGTGTATGTTGTCTTTAACGACATTCAAACTTTTTCAAATGTCAGCTTTTAATGAACTTTAAATAAACTATTTTTTTCAGCTTTAAATAAACTCCCAGTCCTAAAGATTTTTATTATTACTGATAAATTCCAAGAAGAGTGAATCTTCCTTTTGTATGTACATCCTTGTTGATCATTGGTATTGTCCATCATTTTGTTACACTTGCCACTAGAGCTAATGAACTAGTACCAGTGTATGCTGACTAAAGTCTGTCCAGATGCTCTTCATTTTTACTGGAGACATTTTTTTCTGCTTTAGAAATCCATTCAGGGTCCATGTCATATTTAATGCTCATGTCTTCATAGGGTCCTCTCATCTAGGAGGACAATTCCTCAAACTCCTAATGTTGGATCATTTTGACAGTTAGTGTGTATTGATCGAGCTACTCAGCACATTCCTTTGATGGGAACTGTCTGTTGTTTTCCTCTATTAAGTGAGGACTCTGTTTTGTGGAAGACGACCACGGGAAGCAGGTGGCGAGCTATCACATCATGTCAAGGATGCTAGCTGACATGGTGACATGGTGGCTTAATATTAATGATGTTGATCTTGACACATTTATGGAGGCAGTGTTTTTCAGATTCCTCCACAGTGAAATGGCACCTTCTCTTTCTTATATCTTCTTTGGCAAAAAGTCACTATATGGACTCAAGACTTAAAAGAATGAGAAACTATGTACCTCTACTTGAGGATAGAGGATCTGTATAAATCATGTGCGAGTCTTCTTCAAGGCAGATTTGTGTGTTCCCCTGCGTTTATTTATTCATTTGACAATGTGGACTGATAGACATTTATTTTATCCATTGCTTTATGCTTCAGTATCACTTGATTTTTGTATATTATTATGGTATTATTTTTTATTTTACAGTATCATTTTTCTCTCTGTGAGTTGTCTTCCCCAAGCATCTAAAGCTTTGGTCTTTGATTAATGGAGGACATGGTATGAATGTTACATTGTTGGTGGCAGTACATTTTCATACATACGAACCGTGAGTTGTGTTTGAAAGGTACAGTTATTACTTGGAAACGATATGATATATTCAAGTCCGGCATTTATGGTTTTGTTGCATAGGTTTAGAGTTATCTTTAGTGCAATGCTAATTACTAATTGCTCCTAGGATAGGCATTCCTGAGTGGACCGCACAATGCCATAGGTCTGCACAGGTCTTTCCTTTCTGACTAATAAGAACAGTGGTGTTCCCAGCCCTGTACAAACCTCTATAAAAGCTTTTAATACATGCTTGCAGTCTTTGTTTCTTTATATACCTGTACTGGTTAGTTATCAAAAGAATCCTCCATAAGAGTTCAAGGTTCTATCTCTGTGACCTTCTCTAACCTTTTGTCCTCTCTCTTATCAACTACACTGCCTGTCTCCTTTTAAAGAAATAAACCCATTTCCACAACTCAGAGAATGCATAAAATTGAGTCTGTGTTTTTCCTCCTATACCAGGGCTGGCAGCTGCATATAAAGAGAAAGCTGTGGAAACCATAGCTTACTATGTTTCTTTGTCACTTTGTCACTTTGTTTCTCACCTTTTAGAGATCATTGAGTTATATGTAGGAGCTTTAAACCCATTATTGAAGGTACTGTTCCTGTTATTTTATTTATTCCAGTTAAGAATCCAAATCTGACTCTTGTCCCTCTATAGATGATATAAGTATAAAAATTAATAGTGTCACACTCTCCTATTATCTGCACAATGAACAAGGTATAGTGTGGAAAATCTTCTTCCTAAACTATGTCCTGTGGCAAAATTTACTTCACTATGAAAGGCTCTGAATTTTTTCCTTGGGTATTTCTTTAAGGTAAATGATTGGATATGCAATGAATAGTCTTCCCTAACTTAACATCTTAAGAAATTATAATACCAGTATTCACAGATAAGTGGGATTCCTTATATGATCATACTTGATTGAGATGTTTTTGATATAGAACAATAAGTATGACTCAAGTTCCAGGGAAATTTCACACATAAAAAATAGTAAGTACACAAAATAAGGATGATATTTCTAGAACAAGAAAATAAATCTTAACGTTCCCCCAAACTGTTTTAAGTTTAATTAGCATAAGACAAAGCACAGAACTACTTAAACATGCTTAAAACCCAAGTATATTGAATAAGAGAAGTCAATCTAGATTCCCCCTCATCTGAATATCATTAATTTGGCCATTTTGCAAGGGACTGACGAAGATGTTTGGGCTGGGTGAAAATTACCTGATTCAGAATGGCTTGATGGAAGAAGAAAACCAACATAAAAGAGAGAGTGGAGGCACCCAGTGCTAAGAGTGCATATTGATCGTAGAGGACCCGGGTTTGGTGCCCACACTCATGTAGGATGGTTCATAACTGACTGTAACCCCAGCCTCAGGGGACACAAAGCCCTCTTCTGCTCTCTCCAGGCACCTAAACACACATAGTATACACAACCACTCACACATATACATCAATAAGAAGATAAATCTTTTAAAAGAGAGTGTAGTTAGAGAAAGGGAGCATGAAGAAAGGGATGGTTATGGAGAGAGGATGTTTTTGCCTCCTATTTTGTCTCAGTGAAATCTTAGAATACAGCTTTGAGTTTCCCTTCTCTGATAGAAAAAGCTTATCCCAGTAGGAATGCACAGCGTTAGAAAATATCATGCTTAGATTGGTGATGTCTTTATAGTGAAATGATTTAAGCAGAAGGGAACACAGCTACTATCCAAAACAAAAAAAAAATTCAGTAGATAAGGACTTTGAAAGATTTTTGTATCTACAAGTATTTATGTTTTAGAACTTGAGACTGCCTCATGGAAAGTTTCCATTTCTTAGAATAATGATGCAGAAACAGTTTTGGCCTCAGGCAGGTCCAGGGAAATCAAATCCACCCACCACCTAGATCTTTAGATGCACAACACACAGTGAGTTTCATGCCCAGCAGCCTGATGYGCCTTAAGGGAACAATTCTCCAAGTCTCAGGTAGGAAACTACTGTTACAGAAGAGGGAGGGAGGCTGGGATTAATCTCCTACAAGTAAAAGCGGCCATTACTTCCACAAGCACAGCAATGGTACCATCTTCCCAGATGGAGGAAAGCGACAGTCATAGGGTCTGCTTGCTTTTCTTAGAGACTAACTTGTGTTCTGTGTGCTGTCTGAAAAGGTGTCTTAGAAGGTGGCTGTGTGCCTGACATCACTTCATTTCTACATACTGCTCAATATAATAAGTTATTAGTCACTTTTAGAGAAAGTTGTTTGGCCATAATAACCCTATGCCAGCTCAACAGTGCCTTGTCACTACCATGTTGGACAAACCAGATAGAATATTTACATAAAAAAGTACTGGAGCTGATGTCTCAATAGAAGAGCACTTGCCTAGTATGTGGGAGGCTCTAGTTTCAATCTCCAGAATTCATACTGCCCTTGTAGACTGCTTCTGAATATCATAATATGAGGATAATTGTCTAATACTGTTAGTAAAACATAGTAAAAAGTTTGATAAATGAATTCAACTATCAATTAAAAAGAGAAAACAAGCTTAAAAATTTTCAAATATGCTAATGATAATACCATATAGATGTTATATCTGCCACAGTATCACAGTGTAAATATGACCTTTCTAAATTATTATAGTTATTATTATAGTGTGCCTGTTGTAGTTTTAGATACTGTTACTCCAGATTAATCTTTGAATTAAAATATATTGTTATTGAAGTCTATCATATTTTATGCTATTTATTAGAGGAAATATTACTATAATGATATGGACCACTTATAAACTCAGAAAGCCTTGCAAAAATATTATTATTTAATTAAGAAAACTTGAATTTCCTAGATGAAACACTTTAAATTGTGCTGTAATAATGCAAATATTATGTGATAATTTATACTGGTTGTTAGCTTGACAGAATTTAAATCACCTAGGAGATAAACTTCTAGGCACATCTGGGAGAGCATCTCTACAGAGGGTTAACTGAGGTAGAAAGACCCACCATGAATGGAAGTGACAGGTAACATTCCATGGACTGTGGCCCAAACTAAACAGGAGGAGAAAGTCAACCAAGCACAAGTTTTCACATCCCTTTGATTCCTGGCTGAACGCCACATGACCAACTAGATCATGGTCTTGCTGCTATGATTTGAATTCCCTGCTATGATGGATTGTACCCTCAAACAGTGAACTAAAATAAACCATTTCTACTTTAATGCTTCTCTCACAGAAATGAAACAGAAAATTGTTACCAGGAGTGGGGGTGTTGCTGCCATTAAACAAATCATGTGGTTCATAGTCGTTGGGAATTGATTTGTGAGAGGAATGTGGTAGAGTTTGATACTGAAGCCTGGAGAATCCCTAAAAGGTTGTGCATAGGGTTTAGTAGGTTATTCTGGTGGGAGTTCTGAAGCATGCAAACACAGAGGCAGACATAGGAGGTCTGGTCCAAGAGGTTTCAGAAGTGAGGAGAATTCTATGGGTAACTAGGCTAGAGTTTGTGTATAATTCTTTTGTTTTTTTTCTATTGGATATATTCTTTATTTACATTTCATTTCCCTTTTTCTGGTTTCCCCACACCCCAGATGTCCCATGTCTTTTTCCCTCCCCTTGTTCCCCTATTGACCCCTTCCCACTTCCCTGTTCTGGTATTCCCCTGCACTGCTGCATTGCGCCTTTCCAGAACCTGGGTCCGCTTTTTCCTTCTTGTCAGACAGCATTTGATAGGTGGATTGTGTCTATGGTGTTTCAAGATTCTAGGCTAATATCCACTTATCAATGAGTACATGCCATGTGTATTCTTTTGAGACTGGGTTACTTCACTCAGTATGATGCTCTCCAGCT
>BDUI01000157.1:139371-150324 GCA_002335545.1 Apodemus speciosus
GATATTAAAGGTATGTACTGCTACACCTGGCTCAAGGTTAAACTTCTTTCTGATACTTAGTTATTCACTCCAGTGCTTCCTTTCAGGGAAATGGCAATTCCTAGTTTTGTTCACGATCTTATAGACACCGCCCTGGACATCCTGAGCTTTTCTACTGTTCAGTTTGCCTACTTATGAAGTAGCACACTTCATTAATTATCAAAGTTCTTCAAGTTCCGGTCTCTAGCACAAGTACACCCCCCAGGCTATTGGCTTACTCAGATGCACCCTGCCTTTGAGACCCTTAAACTCCTGTGTTATCTTTTTAGCAAGTTTTTAAAACTAATGTCTAATATTAAATGTCTTGTTACAACAGTTCATGCATGAAAATCAGTAAACTTAGCTCATTTTTATCCTCTCTTGCCCTCTTCCCTTCCAACATAAATGGTCCCCTTTCCCCCATAAATAATCTCCATTCTGCTTTCAGATCTATATAAACTTTAGAATCTCCCTGTCTAATTTCATGGGAAAATGTCTAGATTTTATTGCAGCACCACCAAGCCTATAAATCAATTATCCATCAAGTGAGTATTCTGCACCGTGGACAATAGGTTACGTCTCCATTTATTAAGGTTTTGTTTAATGCATCCCAGCAAAGTTTTTAGACTCCCATGCACAAAAGTTGTAAAAATGTTGACAGTTATTTATATGTCCATTCTGATTTTTACTTGTAAATGGTATATTTCAAATATACACATATACATTTTCATAGGTGTAACTTCTAAACGTTTGTTGAGGGTGTACAGAAGAATTATTTACCCTTGCACATTGATCCTGTTACCAATTTAATGAAATTGGGCTCCTTTTATGAACCATTATTTATCCTTCTGTTAACTCCCTGTTGCACGTACAGTCGCTATGGAGATGAAATGAGAAAAAAAAATTACTGCCGGCACAAAACATCTTGCAGGCGTGTACTACTGAACCACTTATCATTTATTTTTCCGTTGCTCTGATGAAGAACCACGAACCAAAGCAACTGTGGAAGAAAGCGTTCACTTTGGCTTACAGTTACAGGGGGGATAAGTGTCTATCACGGCGGGGAGGCACGACAGCAAGCAGCGTTCATGGAGGCAGGACAGGGAAGCTGAGGGACCAACCCCACAAATGAAGCAGAGAGAGGGAACTAGAACCGGGAACAAGGCTCTGAACTGCCCAAGCCCACCCCGAGGGGCATGCTTCCTTCAGCCAGGATTCACCATCACTCCAAATGCTGCTGCTGCTGGCGGGAAAACAAGGGTTCTGATACCTGAGCCTACGTGCGACATTTCGCACCGGAAACCACCACACTTATCTTTATCTTCAAGAGGAAATGGGAAAATAAACAAGAGGGTGACACAGAAGAAGACGGTCACAGAAGATGAATCCCAATGCCAGTTTACTTTATCAATGCTCTGATTTTTTTAAATTTTGGTATAGAATGACTGTCCTATGTTAGGTTTAGTGAAACATGAACTAGAGAGTTGCCTGATGCTTATTTTAAAACCAGAGAAAACAGGGGGCATCACTAAGAACCACAGTTGCCATATAACAACTTAATAACTGTTAAAATGTTATTAAAAAAGAAATTTCATGATTCTTGTATTCATTTCTTTTTAGGGAAAATTGATGACTTACTAATTTATGCTTTTTTATGCACTTCCATTATATATAATAAAAACTAAATTTGTTAATAAAATTGAGCCATGAGTTGCACATATTCCTTCTTTCTTTCTCTCTTTCCTTCGTCTCCTCCTTTCTTCTTCCCTCTTTTGTTTTTCCTCTTGTTCTTCGTGTATTTTCCTGTTTCATTTCTTCCCTTCCGATCCTCTCATCCATGACAACATCAAAACATGTCGAGTCTTGAGTCATACTTTCACGGATAATGTACAGATGGTATTAGATGCTGCGTCAGAGCACTGACACTTCATTACTCTCAAGACTTGAAAATGGCATGTCTTCTGCAGGCCTCTGTTGTCTGAGGACTTAGTCCTCAGCGGTGGCACTGTCTTGAGAAGCTCTGGACTTTTTAGGAGGAGGGAGGGAAAGAAGTCGTAGATAACAGAGAAAGGTTTAGAAGAGTTTGGCCTTGGAGCTAAAGCATATCAAAAATAAACTAATTTGTATGTGTGTTGTGAGTACACACACACACACACACACACACACACACACACACACACGGAAACACATGTCTTTCGTCCTCAGATCTAATGGAACCTGGGCAGGGCTGGTAGCACGATCGGCCCAGAGCTTAAAGTGAGGTAGTAGGAACTACATGCTACAGATGTGCTTCTGAAAGGTAGGAAGAAGGTCACTGGAAGGTAGGGCAGATCTTGAGAGTTGGAAGCTTCCAGTCAGCCTCTCTCCTTCTTGAGCGTAGAGATGAATCCGCCACAGCTCAGTTTCGCTGTCAAGCCCCAGGCGACTCCGCTTGCCTTGACTCTTGGCCTCCTTCGGTAGACTGTATCCACTTCAATGTGCACCGCCTGTAAGTTGGTATTTTGTCACAACCACAAGAAAAGTAACTCCAGTTACCTTTGCTCTGGGAGTTAAGAGATCATGGCCATGTTGCCTTGGATAAACTCATGACCTCATGTATATAAATGTCATAGATCCAAAGTCTTACCATCGGTTTATGATAGAGATATGTTAACTCTAATATTAATACCATTTTGAAATTTTAAATGTCTGTGCCCTGTGATCCAAGGTCTTGATATATTAACTGTGACCTGCTGTTTTAAAGGCACACATTTAGAAAGATTTTTTTAAACATAAACGTACAATATCCCCTGAACTGGGGAAGAATGTCTATTATAGTGCATAAACACTCCCTCATGAAGACAACCTGGCTCCAATCACTTGAAATGAGGCTTTCATCTGAAGTTATGGACACACATTCCTGAAAGGTAAGTATGTACCCAGACAAGCTAGAAGTTTGTCAGATTTCTTCTTTCCCAAGGTTATTATCAAATGAGCTAATTTAGAAGCTAAACGATGGGCAATTCAACTTGCTAATGCCCACTCTTCAGAGGTGTCTCTTTTTCTCTCTTCACAACTTTTGTCCTCAAATCACAGCAGCTATTTCTTGGAGGAAAATAAACACAATTCTTAGTAAATAAAACTCAAGACCAAAACAAAAAAATTTAAACACATAATATTTGCAGTAGTAAAATACCACTGGTTGACATTTGACAGGGACAATCCTACTTTCTGAAAAATAAATGTGAATAGAGAAAAACACTCTTACCCCCTCCGATTTTTTTCATTCCTTCTAAATTTTTATTGCAGTCTTCAAAGCTAGTGTTGTTTTTTACTCATGTCAGTGTAAAATCACAATGGATAAGTCTTTTCTAGGTATAAGTAGCTATTTTGGAAAATCCAGTATAGGACTTTTTGTGCAATCCATAACTCATAAAATTCAACTTTTCTCCCTTATATTTCTTTCTCTTAAGTTAGTAAAATATTCAGAGGAAATTTTTGCCTGTACTTAGGAATAACAAAAGATATATTCAGGAACTAACATCTTTACACAGTGGCTTTTATAATTTTCAGTATGTTGTGCATGTAAAGAACCAAGAACCACCAGGAGCTATGGGTTGCCTTGTGCATTCATTTAGAACCTGCTGTAAGTGACCAGAGATGAACTAGAGTTCAAAATTTCAAAAGGATAAGCCAGGCATGGTGACAAGTGCCTTTCATCTCAGCCCTTTAGAGGTGGAGGCAATGGGACCAGAAATTCAAGGCCATCCTCAGCTATACAAGCGCAGAGGCCCAGGCTAAATAGTGTGTGCGGTGGGCAGATTGAGAAATTTTTCAAATGAATGAAAGCAAAATTTCCTTGTCATGGATGATACAAATTATTGAGATTTATATGGACATCTCCACTGAAAATTGTTGCTTTCACCACATTTCTCTAAGACTGTGTGTGTGTGTGTGTGTGTGTGTGTGTGTGTGTGTGTGTGTGTGTGATTGTGGAGGACAACCTGTGAGAGTCAAGTCTCTCCTCCTTCCACGCGAGTCCAGGGATGGAACTTAGACCATCAGGCTTGTCTCTAATCACAGAGAGCTTCTGGCTCTGATTACAAATTCTTTAATGTAATTTCATTATAAACAAGAGTCCCTGATATATAATTGAATATTTTGAGGATCATCTCAGAGGTTTGGCTTCTTTGTCTTAGGATATATTTTACCTTTAGTACATATTCACTTTTCTGGGCATTTGTAAACCTAACCTGTGTTCGTCCAAGCAATCCTTCAAGACTCAACAGAGCGGACATTGTGCACCACAAATAAAAGGCTTGTCTTAACTGATGGTTATATTCTTGATTACTTTTGCAGAAAATGATAAGAAATGATCTTAAAGGAAATAACCGTTGATTTCTCGGGAGTAACAGTTAAAATGAGGTTAATTTATTTTACATTGTCCCTAGTCTTATCTGACCTGACTTTAATTTAAAACTCACTTGGTCTGTTTGGCTATGTGGTGCTCAATTAAAGAACAACAGTACCTAAGACATGTGCAAATGCAAGGTTTGATGAAGCCTCCAGCTTGTTTCTCTTCCAGGGTCCCTGACATTTCTGGGGTTTCCTAGGAAGCATTCTGGTCTACACCTCCCTCCTCCAAAGCGTCTGCCATCACCAGCATTGATCTAAAGCAGACCCAGCTTTACCTCCTCCTTGCTGAATATGGAAAACATAACATTATAAATATGTAGGGGTACTTAATTGTTTTCGAAAATGAAAGTGAAGGACTGGAGAGGCAGTTCAGTTAATAAAGTAAATGCTTGTAATACAGGCATGAAGTCCTGAGTTCAAATCCCTATAACACACATAAAAACCCAGGCATGGCAGCAAACCTCTGTAATCCCAGGACTGAGATAGGAGGATCTCTGGGGCCAGCCAACTTGAATGAGTCCTCCCATTCCAGCATTACTGAACCTGAAACGGAAACCGGTGCACTCCATTCCAGAAAGCAAGGTGAAACACAAAGACCCCACCGTCGACGTGAGGTCTCTACACACTAATGCATGTATGCATATAATATACCAAACACGCACATATAAACATCAAACACTCAGTCAATAAATCCTTGGGTGTAATTTCTTTTAAAATGATTCTTACATAGAGCACACTAATCAAGATACCTACTAGGGGGTGGGGCTGAAGAGAGGGTAGAGAGAGGACTTGCTGCGAAAGCATGAGGACCTGAGTTCAAATCCCTAGCATCCACACAAAAAACTAGGCACAGCCATGTATGACAATCACCCCAGCACTAGAAGGTGGTGGGTGAGGGGCACAGGTGGATTCTGGGAGTTTCCTGGCTAACTAGGTTAGCCAAGGCAGAAAGCTTCAGGATCAGTAAGAGACTAAGGGGATAGGTAGACAGCAAGAAAAGAAGATAGCCAATGTCTTCCTCTGACCTCTGTTTGCTCACACGGGCTCAGACACTTGCACCACAAAAAATACAGTTACAAAAGCAGTATGTCACCCAAAAAACGTCTACAAAAGCAATTTTCTGTTAATCCATCTCAGTTTTCTCTGAACTGTGTCCACATTCAAGCTCTGTCTCTGCCTCTGTCTCTGTCTCTTTCTCATCTCTATCTCTATCTCTCTCCCCCTCTTCCCTCCCTCGGTTATCTTCCTTATGGGTGTATCCCTGAGGATGGAACACAGGACCTTGAACATACCAGATTGTACTTTCTCCCTGAGCTCCATCCCCAGTCCAGGTCAGGCTGTTTGATATATTTCCATTCCACTTTCACTCTAAAAGTGCACCCTCCCCCATCTCAGAGTTGCTGCAAAAAAAGAAAAGAAAACATATATCCATAAATCAATATGTGACATGCCTGGAATGTATAAATGTACAATAAATGCCAACCTCATGCCAGCCCTGGCCATCCTTCTGATCCCTGTAGCTTCCACCCTCAGTCTCCCTCCTGAGATCCACCTACATATTTTTTAAATGAAATATCATTTTCCTTTTTCATGTCCATTCACCCCTGATTGGTGTTCATGTTCTGCCTACATGCCTTCTCCCAGTGTCTCTCAAGTCACATAAGAAAAGTTTACTCAGTCGTGGTTTTGGTTAAATCCAGAGTCGTCACTGTTTACAGCTTCAGCACACCAATTAGGCATTGGGAAGACAGGCAGGCAGAGGCTGTATTTTTACCCAACAAGAAACCTCACAGTTGTCAAAGCACATTGCCCGATGGCTGACTCAGCTCCAGGCAATGGGACCACCTTCAAAAGCAGGAAGCAAGAGCTGACTGGCGTAGTCAAGTCCTTTCATCTTGGATGGACTGTTCTAATTAGGAACCCAGTACAGTTTCCCCTGCGCCTCATTTAGCAACACTGAGTCCTAGGACATGCTGTGGCTGGAGATGCCATGGCTTGGAGGGTATCACAGAGAAGAATGACATCACCTTAATTGGCTTAGACCAGAAAGTGTCAAACTTTCCTCCTTCGCAACTCTATTGGGGTTTGTATTTTCTCTGTGTCTCTAAGCAAACAAAATAGCAATCTTCATAACCAGCTAGCATAAAAATAATATTAATAAAAAAGAATATATTTCTAGCCCTAGCAACTTAGTGTCCATTTAAGGAAATGTATGCATAAATTATTTTTTAATTATTTTTAATATATACAACTTCAAAGGGGAAGTTGTACATTCAAGGGGTCTTTTGGGGCATTGCACCATTTCTGGACATTTTAAACTCAATTTAGATATCAATATCCTTATGGCCAGATCACAATATAACTCTGCAGTAAAGGGCACTAGTCTGTGCTTGGCTCTGAGCTCCAGTCTCGGTACCAGAAAAAAAAAATGTTCATACTCAACATTGATTTCCATGATGTAGTAGTTTTTTTTAAAAAGTGGATCAATCACAGACAACTGTACTTCACGACAACCTTGGGGAAAAGTTAGACAAAATTAAAAGTGAGCCCAGTTGCCTTAGCTACAGGAGAACTGTCAACTTGACAGAATCCAGCATCAGCAGGAGAGGGGTCTCTAGGCACACCTGTGGGGAATTGTCTTTGTCAGTTAACTAGGGTGCGAAGACCTTCCCACTGTGGGTGACACCATTCCCTACAGTCCTACTCTGCATAGAAACAGAAAGGCTAAGACAGGTGTTCACCCTTCTCTACTTCCTGTCTACAGATGTGATGTAACCAGTGGTTTCAACTGCCTGTTGCTTTGATCCCTCCCATGATGCACTATCCCTCAAATTCTGAACCAAATACACCTTTCCTTCCATAAATTGCTTTGGTCAGGGTGCGTTTTATATTTCCCAGTGACAGAAGACACAGAGAATGGCCATAACCAACTCCAGAGGCTAGGCTCACTGCCAAGTACCCAACAAGGAAGGAGATCTACATGTGTTGTGTCTTTACATTTCAGTCAGTTTTCCCCCTCTTTTTAGCTCACTGCTTGATCATTTCAGAATCCTCCTGCTCTGCGAGTATTGGAATTCTGATAGCACCGAGATTGTCATGGTTCCTCTGAGGCTCATCAATCTAGACTCATAATTGTTCAGTCTTCCAAACGAGGTACTATTTCTTCAGTCACTTCTTCTTCATAAAAAGTTATCACTTCTAACTTTTAAATATGCATTTTTATTTTTTTAAATTATATGTATTTGTGTGTGTGCAAGCGCGTGCACGCGCGTGCGCGTGTGTGTATGTGTATGTGTGTGTGTGTGTGTGTGTGTGTGTGTGTGTGTGTGTGTGTGTGCATGTGAATGCTCATGGATGCCAGAAGAGGGTGTCTGATCACTTAGAGCTGGAGTGACAGGCAATTGTGAGCCACTTGATATGGGTGCTGGGTACTGAACTAAGAACCTCGGCAAGAGCACTATGTGCTTTTAACCACTGAGCTATCTCATCAGGCCTTGGTTTCACTATCTTTAATCAATAGTAGATGCTAAAAAAAATCCTTTCTTTTTTTTCTATGTGTGTTTATCATTTTGAAAATTCTAATTTAAAAAATTCCCTTTAAAAAACTCCTGCATGGCCTTATTTATAATAGACAGAAACTGGAAAGAACCCAGGTGTCCTTCAACAGAAGAATGGATACAAAAAATGTGGTATATATACACAATGGAGTACTATTCAGCCATTAGAAACAATAAATTCACGAAATTCTTAGAGAAATGGATGGAGCTGGAGAGCATCATACTGAGTGAAGTAACCCAGTCTCAAAAGAACACCCAAGGCATGCACTCACTTATAAGTGGATATTAGCCTAGAATCTTGGAACACCAAAGACACAATCCACCTACCAAATGCTGTCCRACAAGAAGGAAAGAGTGGACCCAGRTTCTGGAAAGGCCCAATGCAGCAGTGTAGGAGAATACCAAAACAGRRAAGTGRGAAGGGGTGAATAGGGGAACGGAGGATGGGGGGAGGGAAAAAGACATATGGGACATTGGGGGGGCGGGGAAACCAGGAAAAGGGAAATGAAATGTAAATAAAGAATATATCCAATAAAAAAAAAAACTACTGCATGACGTATGAGAAAGAGATGAATTTAGGTAACCCATGCAGTATTTTTAACTGGAAGTACAGAGCAGATTCTGAAAGAACTCAAACTTGACAAGTCAAAAAAGAGAAGAGAGCTCTGGATGTTGTCATGGGTAAAGAATGTGCTGCTATTAGCCATCATAATAACAACAAGTCTCTGGAGTTGCTTTCAGCCATTCTTTGTGTCTTCTGTTGCTGAGAAATACAAAACAACACCCTGACCCAAGTGACCTGTGAAAGGAAAGGTGTATTTGCTTGGAATTTGAGGGATAGCCCTCAATGACAGGGAAATCAAAGCATCAGGTCCAATTGAAGCCGCTGGTCCCATCACATCTGCAGTCAGGAAATAGAGGATGGACACTTGCGTTAGTCTTTCTCCTTTCTGTGTAGACTAGGATTCCACGGGAGGGAATGGTATTACCCACAGTGGGAATTTCTTCACGCCCCCAGTCATAGATCTTGAACAACAAAGGCTGCTGGGCTGTACATTTCAGACGGCACTAACTTCCCATAGCTGCCAAAGCATAWGCTCTTTCAGAATGTACTGATGTTCACTTTATTTTTATATTAAAGATTTATTTATTTATTACATGTATGTGGGGACACTCTTCCTGTCTTCAGACACACCAGAAGAGAGTATCGAATCCCATTATAGATGGTTGTGAGCCACCATGTGGTTGCTGGGAATTGAACTCAGGACCTCTGGAAGAGCAGTCAGTGCTCTTAATCGCTGAGCCATCTCTGCAGCCCTAATGTTCACTTTCATGCCATGACTCTATTCATTGCAAATGCCCTCATTGGTCAGAAAGACTGTCTAACGCCAGCCTCCCTCCCTTCTTCCTAATACCTGCTTGTCTCTTCACACTAGCTTGGTTTCTGCATGGGTGAAAATGACAGGTGCTTGGTAGTGGCTATGAGTTTTAGCAACTGACTTGTGTGTGTGTGTGTGTGTGTGTGTGTGTGTGTGTGTATGTATGTCATGTGCGTGCACATGCATGTGCATGTCACTAAAATGTATACTATTTAAAAAAGCTTCCCTTCTACATCCAAGTTGTCTGTTCCCATGTAACTTTCATATGTGAGTAAACGGGTATATGTATATAATACAATTCAATTCAATATGTATACAATTCAATTCAATATGAATACAATTCAATACAATATGTATATGGTACAATTGTATACATTTCAATTGTATGTATACATATACATTTCATTTTTATATAATTCATATATACAATTGAAATGTATACATGAATTGTATACAATTGTATACATGAATTGTATACAATTGTATACATGTATACATTTCAATTGTATACAATTGGTTACAATAGTTATACAATTCAATTCAATATGAATACAATTCAATTCAATATGTATACAATACAATTCAATACAGCATACATGTATGTAGCATATGCACACATATGCTGTCATACCTGGAGGAGGCCATAGGAAGGCTTTGAATGTTCTGATCTCTTCTACCTTACTCATTTTGAGAAAATGTCTCTCACAGAACCAGGAGCTCGGCTGTCAGCCAAAGACCGCAGTAATCCCCTTGTTTCTAACACCCCTCCAAAAGCAGTGGGGTTACAAGAATATGCACAGCCGCACCTGGCTTCTTAGTAGGGCTGGAATCCAAATTCAAGTCCTCATACCTGCTCAGCAAGTCATGTCACCCACTGAGCTGTCCCTGTGGTGCCATAATTTAAGATGCTGTGACACTGCATCATGTTTAAGACAATGGTGTTTTCTTATTCCTGTTAAAGGATAAGAATGCATTACATTATTCTGGGTAGAACCATGATATATTCCTACATTCAGTTATAGATGAAATATTATCAAATTCATAAGGTGCCAGCATTCTTCCTACTGGGATCTCTGTGAAGTCATTATTTCTCTGCAAGGGTTGATGCCAGAAATGTTCATGTTTGTAAATATGCAACGAGGTCTGGATTCAAAGTTGGAGGTTAAAACCTATTTTAACATTAAGTTTACAGAAACAAGCAGTTGCTTCCTTTCTACATATGCTCAGAAACTGGGCTATACTTGAGGCTCATGGTAGAAGAAAGTGTCCTAAAACCACCCCATTCTTTGATCCTGGTGGGAGCTCGGGCTACTGCAGAGCAGGAACATAGATTATATAGACTAACCTATGCAACTTAGTCATCAACACAACTGGAAAATTAAATTCCCTGTGTTTCAGTAGCTTTGAAAGACTTAAGTCACTAGCACTTAAAACAGGAAAGTGCTTGTATACATGAAAAGGCAGAATGGGTTTTTCAAAATATTATATATATATGTGTATATATGTGTGTGTGTGTGTGTGGATATATGTGTGTGTGTATATATATACACATATATATATATCATATATATACATCATATATATACACATACACACACACGCAC
>BDUI01000157.1:152499-181242 GCA_002335545.1 Apodemus speciosus
CTTTTTAGAAAATGAGAAAAGAAATCAAGGACTTCCTATTTTCTTTACATCACTCTTTACATTGCTGCTTGGTTAGGTGAAGCCTCTGTCAGAAGTAAATGCAGCTGTCCACGAGTTCAGTCTAAAGGTAAAGCTCATATGATAATAGTAAGTAGACAGCCTCTCCTGCATTATTCTTAAATTCTGGTTAGTTTTAGTGGAATGGGGTGAGTTAATTTTCAGGGCTCTACTTTTTCTTCAGTGTGCTTTCAGTGTCATACTGATCTTTGAAGTAATAAATTTATAGCTTGGTAACAATTACAAAATAATCAGCTGGACTAGAACTCACGAAACAAGAATATGCCAACCAATAAATCAACTCCCTCACCTGGAAGATGGTCTAAATTCACAACACTGTCACTGCAGTTTGTTAGGATGCAAATAATATTTCCAAATAATTACTTAACCAAAAGCAAGGTAATAGTGTAAAACAAAATTTTAAACCCCCGTTGAAGAAGCATCATGTAAAATAACAATGTTAGATTATGTGAGAAGTTTAGAAAGATTAAACACCAAAAAAAATGTCCATATTTTATTTCATTAAAAAACTTTTTCGTTAGCTGGCCAGGATGATACATATTACTACCCTTGTATGCCTTCCATGTGCATGGTATGGTTGCAAGCATACATATATAAAAACACACACAAATAAGGTAGTGTAATTAAAATATTTTTAAACTTTTGATTAATCTAGGCTATTTATAATCTTGTATGATAAACACAACCTAAATAATAACTCTGTAAATGTTAATCTTTTAACCTTAATATATATGTATATACATACACATACACATATATATATGTGTGTGTGTGTGTGTGTGTGTGTGTGTGTGTATACCCTGCACCATGTGCATGCAGTACCTGAGGAGGCCAGAACCCCTGGAGCTGGAGTTCCTGACAGTTGTGAGCCACTACGTGGGTGCTGAGAATCTCTAGAAGAGCAGCAAGTGCTCTCAACCACTGAACTATCTCTCTAGACCCTAAGTTTCAAATATTTCATATTTTCCCAACTCTGTGTTGCAAAGAATACTTCAATAGACTTAAGTGGAAAGCAAGAATAATCACAGGATCTATATCTCAGGGCTGTTGTAAAGGCTGAGGGAGAGAAAACATGAAAATATTAATGTCCATATCTTGATACGACATGGAAATGTGCCAGTTCCTCCAGCTGCCTTTAAGAGTAAACACACCTTAAGATTTTTTCAGCTTAGAATTTTCTATACACCTATGACCACTGTAATGACATCAACCATGGAAGATTCTAGATTTTCATAAAGCCTGCCCAAACATGCTGTGTTAAAATCTATCTAGGACCAGAAGATCATTCCTAGAGTTAGAGCAAACTGAGTGAAAAAGAAAGTCTCTCGTTTGTATCGCAGCAATGAGACCAAGCATTTTATGAGTCTGAACATATGGGGAAATTTTAGTAAATGAACTTTTTATCTTAAAAGTTAATAGATTCTCCGCATGGAGCAATGCATTAGTGAGGCCGTTATCTGGGAGAGATTAAAGAATAAGAACACAAATAAATGGAGCTTATGCAAGCAAGGGAACGAGAGATGGCAGAAGAAGAAGGAAGGGAAAAGGAGAGAGGAGGGAGGACAGAGAAGGAGGAGGACATTATCAGAAATGTACGCAGGGAAAGATGGGACAGTTGAGCACACCTAAGTCAATAGCGTCTCACATAAGGTTCCTCATTTTTCCTCGATACAGCTATGAAACTTCACCACCAAAGTCATGATACAGGATCTGCACAAAGATTTCTAGACCTTGGGCCCATATTCTGGGATTGAGTAGCCTCCTCAAGTTTGTGTTTCTAACACAAGGGCGTGCCCCTGCTTCTGCTCTAGGAAGCCCCATTTTGAGAACCAGTCAGTGGTATAATGGATGGACATCAGTTGCTGAGGTCGCCTGCTTGACAAATGACTCTAACACAGGGTCTCATTCTGTAGCTCCAGCTAGCCTGGAACTCTAACTCGCCTCTGCCTCTGCCTCTGCCTCTCTGCCTGTGCCTCTGCCCCTCTGCCCCTGCCTCCCTGCCTCTCTGCCTCTCTGCCTCTCTGCCTCTCTNGCCTCTGCCCCTCTGCCCCTGCCTCCCTGCCTCTCTGCCTCTCTGCCTCTCTGCCTCTCTGCCTCTCTGCCTCTCTGCCTCTCTGCCTCTCTGCCTCTCTGCCTCTCTGCCTCTCTGCCTCTGCAGTACTAGGATCAAAAGCATGTGCTACCACATTCAGCATCCAACACAGTATTTGGATGAACATTATTTATGAATGATGAGATTCAGAATTTTTGTGATTTCAACAATTGTTATTAAACATTGGCTATAAGCATTTCATTACTATCCAAGCAATTGTCTCATATAGAAAGATCTCTTTTTCCAACATATAGGCCCTGGGATGAACTGAGGGATCAAGCTCAGCTTAGTACAAAGTTCCTTTACACGACAAGCCATCTCACTACCCTAGAGTGAACCTCTTCAATTCACTCATTCATCTCCCAAATACATGAATCCTCAGGAGAAATATCTATGTGACATGAAATAATCGTTGATCGTTGTCACCTGCCAATATTCAGTAAAACATACACACACACACACACACACACACACACACCTCCAAATCATGACCAGTATCAAAAACCTCTATGGCTATAGTTCTTCAAATAAATCAAGTGGAATAGCACTTTCAGAGAGTTCATTTTTGCTCTACTTAAACCAAATACAAATATTAGTTGAACACACCTACCCTCACACTGAAGAGGCTAAATGAGGCTAGGAAGTGTTGAGGAAGTTAATCCATGTTCGGAACAAAGTTCATCTGTTCTGTAAGCCTCTAAGAACCACTTAACAGAAATTGCATAATCTTGCATAATAGCAGATCAACTGAACATGTGAGGCAAGTTTGCTGACCTAGCATTTCATTCTCACAGAGCAATTATTGGGAAAAGTTCTGCTAGCTAGCAAAATTAATGTAGATACAGTGTTTAGATTTTTTTTTTAACCTGGTAAAATGGGGTTTGGTGGTAGCAGATAGGACACACTTGCATGAATGTGTGTTTACGCATGTGTGCGCCCATGCACACACGCACACGCACACGCACACGCACACGCACACACACACACACACACACACACACACACACACACACACCTCACTTTTCAACCTCCCTAACAAGTCTTTTTTCATGGTTATAGTTGGTTCAGCTATTCAGCTTGCTGTTAACAAATGATGGAATGCAAAATTATCTTTCTCCCCTTACATCAAAGTTGGTAGCAATTATTTTTCTATTTTTCAGTATTTTAAAATCACAAAACGTGTGCCCTTAAAGAAAGCCTGGGCCTGATGAAGAGGCTCAGCGGGTAAAGGTGTTTGCCACCAATCATGAACCTGAGTTCAGTTGCCAGGACTCACACGGTATAAGGAAAGAACTGGCTCCTGAAAGTTGTTCTTTGACCACACTTTCATTGTGGTACACAATGGATAGATAGATAGATAGATAGATGATAGATAGATAGACAAACAAACATAAAATAATAAATAATAACGATTTTAAGGTAATGCTTGACTATGTCAGATGCCCCTTCTAACCCTGATGTTTTTACCTAAGTTGATGATAGTTTTACCAATTGTATTTCAATAATAAAAACAATCAACTGGTAAAGCACCAAACAATAGAAAAATCAGACTTTGCCTGGAATACTGAATCACACATTTATGTAATTTTAGCACTTATGGGGCTGAAGCGGGAGAACTGCCCAGAGTTCTAGACCAATCTGTAATACACAGCGAGTTCAGCCAGCCAGGACCACAGTGACACCCTGTCTAGAATAAAAGCAGATAAAAGTATAGGAGAAAGATGGGTGGGAAGATTAGGCACTCCATTTTAGTTTTAACCTTTGGTTTTTGTGTGTGTGTGTGTGTGTGTGTGTGTGTGTGTGTGTGTGTGTGTGTGTGTGCTCTTGCTTTGCTGTTTGGCCTGCAGCATTATGTAATGAACTTGGTATCTCCCACATGCTGGGCAGCCACTCTACAATTCAGCTGTGTCCCAAGACTTTTCTGTTTGCTGTTTCCTTTTAACTCAGGGCCATACTAAGTTATCCAGACAGGCCTTGAACCCACCCTGTGGTGCAGGCAGCCTTTGAACTAAGGATCTTGCTGCCTCAGACTCTGAAGTTGCAGTGACTACATGCCTGTGCCACTGGCTTACCTGTCCGTTCTTGAGATCAGGTCTTGTTATATAGCCCCAGATGGCTTCACGCTCATGTTCCTCCTGCATCTGCCTTCTGAGTCCTAGGTTTGCAGGCACGCACAATCACGCCCAGCTAGAAAGCAGCTCTTCTCCATCTTAAAATGTTGAGGCAGGCACTGTCCCTGCCCTTCTACCATAATGACTCTTGAATAATCTTTCTAAATAGATTGGAATCTGCAGGTTCTCAGAAACTACAGATGGCCCCTTGATTGCCAAATGAAATTCAAGTGCCTTCCACAGACAGCCCGACCAGATCTCCTCAGTACATCCTCTACGCCTTAATCTCCTCACACAGTTCCAGGACCCATCTTTTATCTAACGTCCTTTCCCTTCGCCAAGGATCCTCTTCTACATCTTTGCCAGCCCTGAGTTTATCTCTTTACAACTCCTACTTGTGTCTCTGATGACTTTAACCTGTGCCAGTGTGGATCACAGATCTTCCTAAGGTCAGCACAGTACAATTGCATCACAGCCTTGTACCCAGCTCTTCAATCTGCTATTGGGAAAAAGACTTCGTACAAGGAGCAGGTTCACTGTTGGGTTAGTGAAGTCTAAATGACATGATAGACAGAGAAGGAAGCTCAACACACAGTGAAACTGTTTACAGGGAACAGAACAAGAAACAGAGATCATGAGGAATCCTGGAATGGACTCCATTGCTAATCCTGTCTTTACATTGGAGATTGTCTCCTAGACCTTAGGCCCCAAACCTATGATTCTACATTTT
Source organism: Apodemus speciosus (assembly GCA_002335545.1). Lineage (NCBI taxonomy): Eukaryota > Metazoa > Chordata > Mammalia > Rodentia > Muridae > Apodemus > Apodemus speciosus. The sequence continues at coordinate 157,511 of BDUI01000157.1, forward strand.
AATTCTTTAGAAAAATACAACTCTCACTATCATGAGTTAATGCAATTCCAGTTTCCTTTTGCATTCCACTCCACACCAGAAAAACCTATAGGCACACTAGCCTAGCAGCATGATCTAATTTGTTGTTGCTGTTGTTGTTTGGTTGGTATTTGTTTAAGTTTGAGGCTGTTTTTACTTAGGGCTTCGAATACTGTAATAAACACTATAACCAAAAGCAACTAGAAGAAGAAAGTCTTTTTCATCTTACAGTTTAGAATCCATCATCTAAAGAGGGCAGAAATTCAAGGCAGGAACCTGAAGTCAGCAACTGGGGCAGAGGCCATAGAGGAACACTGCTCACTGGCTTGCTCCTCGTGACTTGATTGCCTGCCCTTCTTATAGAACCCAAGACCACTCATCCAGGGTAGTAACAGCCACAGTGAGCTGGGCCCTCCCACATCAATCAAGAAAAATACACCACAGGCTTGCCTATAGGGTCAATCTGGTGGGGGCATTTTCTTAGTCGAGGTTCCTTTTCCCCAAATAACTCTAGCTGGTGTCAAGTTAACACAAAACTAGCCAACACTGAGGTCTTACTTTAAAACTTAAGCCACAGTTGGACAGGGACAGGATTGCTCCGTATCTTTTGGTGCCAAGTCATTCTGGAGGTTCAAAACAGACTCCAACACACCATTGCACATCATTGAGTTCTTCTCACACAAAAGGAAATGGTGATCCTTAAGTTGTACCAGACTATCTCCAGCATCTTCTCATGGCTTACCCCAGACAGCATGTATATGTGCACATCCCTTAACTCAATAGATGCCTTTGAAAACCTCCTGTTTCAGTCATCACAATCAGATGAGACTGAAAAATCACACCAAACACAACAACCCCTTAATTAGAAGAGTGATAAGCAAAAAAAAAAAAAAAAAAAAAAAAAAAAAAAAAAGTGTACAGTGGGCTAAAATTCCCTAACTGGGGACATCACGGGGCTCTGAGGGTCATAGAGGGCTTTCCAAAGAAAATGACTCTAAATTGTGTCTGGGGCCTAAGTATTGATTAGGTAAAGGAGGAAACTTTGTGACCAGAGGAAGCATCATTTAAGACTTAGAATTGTTTCAGAGTGCATTGGGCAGTAAGAGACTGATGCAGGCAAATCCATCAATCATACAAAACATGATCCCAATAATATCTCCCTATGATGGCACATTTTAAAAAGTACATTCAGAAGACCAGGTAGGCTGCCCATGGACCTTCTGCACTCTCTCTGTTCCCCTAGACCCAGTTCTAATGGTTGCCCCTAGCACTGCAACAGAACACCAGCTAGCAGAATACCAGCTAGCCCTTCCTCCTGCCCATGCCTGCTGTGATCCCACAAACCATCTCCCCATGGCCTTCATTTTTCCAGCCTCCAATATCAGCAAGAATTCCTTATGTTCACGCAAGCAGGCCACTAAAACTGGCACCACACTAAGAAAATCCAGAGAGAAAACAGAAAGAAACCAAGGAACAACACATTCACCCAACAAAGAGAAACCCAGAAATCAGCATCCAGACCTATAATCACTCCAAACTTAGATGCCTGGTGTCAACTTGATTCCAATGTAGCTGAAGCAGAAAAAAAAAGACCTTAAAACCAACTATATGAAGATGATAGAGGAGGTCCTTAAAGAGGAAATAGATAAATCCATTAATGAAATCCAGGGAAACTCCCAACAAAGGAAATTAATAGATCCCTTAAAGAAAGCTATGGAAAAAACACTTGAAAGAAACTAATTAAACTGTTTAAGATCTGAAAATGGAAGAAACAACAACAACAACAATAATAATAATAATAATAATAATAATAATAATAATAATAATAATAATCCTACACATTTGGGCAGTTCTAGAAAAGAAAAGTTAGGAATGGAAACAGGAACTTGAGGCAAGCTTCATCAACAGAATACAAGAGATAAAAGAGAGAATTTTAGTCATTGAATAGAAGAAATAGATTCATAAGTCAAAAAAAAACATTAAATCTAAAAAAATCCCTGACACAAAACATCTAACCTCTAGGACACTATGAAAAGGCCAAACCTAGTGATAATAGGAATAAAGGAAGTAGGAGAATCCCAGCTCAAAGACCCAGAAAATATTTTCAACAAAATTATAGAAGAAAATGTTCCTAATTTAAAGGACATGTCTACAAGAAGCATGCAGAACATAAAATATATTGGACCAGGAAAAAATGTCCCCTCACCACATTATAATCAAAACACTAAACATACAGAACAAAGAAAGAATATTAAAAGCTGAAAGGGAAGAAGAACAAGTAACATGAAAAGACCTATTGGAATTCCCCTGAGTTCTCAGTGGAGATTTTAAAAGCCAAAAGAGCCTGGACAGATGTGCTGTAGACTTTGTGAGACTACAGACACCAGCCCAGACTACTATACCCAGCAAACTTTCAATTACCATAGATGGATAAAATAAGGTATTTCATGATAAAGTCAAATTTAAATAATATCTATTTATAAATTCAACCCTGTAGAAGATACTAAAAGGAAATCTCCAACCCAAAGAGGTTAACTACACTCATGGAAACACAGAAAATAATCTCACACCAGCAAAACCAGAAGAAGGGAAGCACACACAACACACACATAAACACACACACACACACCAACAATAAAAAAAAAAAACAGGAATTAACAATCACTGGTCATTGATATCTCTCAGTAACAATAGTTTCAATTCCCCAATAAAAAGACAAAGACTAACAGAATGAATGTGAAAACAGAACCCATCCTTCTACTGCATCCAAGAAACACACTTCAACATCAAGGATAGATATTATCTCACAATAAATATGGGGAAAAGATATTCCAAGCAATTGGACCTAAGAAGCAAGTTGGTATATCTATTTTAATATGTAACAAAATAGACTTCATACTAAAACTAATCAAAAGAGATAGGGAAGGATACCACATACTCATCAAATGAAAAAAAATCCACCATCATGACATTCCAATTCTTAACATCTATGCCTGAAATACAAGGACACCCAAGTTTGTAAAAGAAATGCTACTACAGCTTAAATCACATATTGATCGATCACACACAGATTGTGGGAGTCCTTAGTTCCTTGTTCTCTCCAGTAGTCTTCCAGACAAAACTAAACAGAGAAATACTGGACCTAACAGATGTTATAAACATAACGTCCCTAACAGAAATCTACAAAATGTTTCACCCAAATACAATAACAAAAGAATATACTTTCTTCGCTGAGCCTCATGGAACTTTCTGTAAAATTGATATGTACTCTGACAGAAAGCAAGTCTCAGCAGATACAAGAAAGTTAAAATAACCCCTTGCATCTCATCAGACCACTAGATATTAAGGCTGGATATCAACAACAGTGGAAACAGCAGAAAGCTTACAAACTCAAGGAAACTGAACAACTCTCTACTGGATGAAAAATGGGTCAAGACAAAAATAAGAAGGAAATTGAAGACTTCTAGAATTCAATGAAATGATTGCACGCCATACACGATTTTATGGGACACAATGAAAGCCATGCTAAGAGGGAAGTTCATAGCACTAAGTGCCTTCATAATGAAATTAGTGAGATCTCATACTAGAGACTTAACAGTACGTGTTGAAGGCTCTAGAACAGTGGTTCTCAACTTTCCTATACTGTAACTCTTTAATACAGTTCTTCATGTTATGTTTACACTGAACTGTAAAATTATTGTTGCTACTTCATAATTATAATTTGCTATGATTATAATCATAATGCAAATATCTGTGTTTTATGATGGTCTTAGGTGACTCCTGTGAGAAGGTTACTCAATGCCCTGAAGGGGTCACAACCCACATATTGAGAATCACTGTTCTAAAAAGAAGAAGAAGAAGAAGAAGAAGAAGAAGAAGAAGAAGAAGAAGAAGAAGAAGAAGAAGANGAAGAAGAAGAAGAAGAAGAAGAAGAAGAAGAAGAAGAAGAAGAAGAAGAAGAAGAAGAAGAAGAAGAAGAAGAAGAAGAAGAAGAAGAAGTAAACATACCAAAAAGGACTAGATAGCAAGAAATAATCAAACTGAGGGCTGGAATCAATGAAACTGAAACAAAAAGAACAATACAAAGAATCAATGAAATAAAGAGTTGGTTCATTGAGAAAATCAACAAAATAGACAATCCCCTATCCATATTAACTAAAAGACAGAAAAAGAATATCTAACAAAATCTGAAGCAAAAATGTAAGCACATAGCAACAGACACTGAGGAAATCCAGAGAATAATAAGGAAATATATTTTAAATGTACTCTACAAAATTGGAAAATCTAAAAGAAATGGATACTTTTCTTGATAGGTACTACTTACCAAAGTTAAATCAAGATTGGATAAACAATTTAAATAGACCTGTATCCGCTAGTGTACCAGAAGTGTACTGGAAGCAGTCATTAAAAGTCTCCCAGACAAAATAAAAGCCCAGGACCAGATGGTTTTAGTACAGAAGTCTACAGACTTTTAAAGAAGAGTATTAACATCAATATTTCTCAAGTTATCCCACAAAGTAGAAACAGAGGGAACATTGCCCAATTCATTTTATAATCCCAAAGTTATTCTAATACACAAGTCACATACAGATTCAACAAAGAAAAAGAATTACAGACCAATTTCCCTTATGTACAAAGATGCAAAAGTTCTCAATAAACTACTTGCAAATCAAATTCAAGAACATCAATATCATCCACTGTGATCAAGTAGGCTTCATTCCAGAGATTCGGGGATGATTCAACATAAGAAAAACAGTAAATGTAATCCACCATGTAAATAAAGGAAAAAACACATAATCATCTTATTAAATGCAAAAAAAGGCCTTTGACAAAATCCAATACTTTTTCATAATAAAATTCCTGGAGAGGTTAGGGACACAAGGGACATAACAAAGCATAGTAGTTTACAACAAGCCTACAGCTAACATCAAATCAAATGGTAGACAAGAAAAACTGTCCACTCTTTACATACCTACTCAATATAGTACTTGAAGTTTCAGCTGGAGCATTAAGACAACTGAAGGAAGCCAAAGGACTACAAATAAGAAAGAAAAAAGTCAAACTATCATTACTTACAGATGATAGGATATTATACAAAAGTGACCCCCCCCCAAAAAAAAAAAAAACTCCACCAGAGAACTCCTACAAATGATAAACATTTTAAACAAAGTGTCTAGGTTAAAAAAAATTAACTCACACAAATCTGTAACCCTCCTCTATACAAATGACAAATGAATTGAGAAAGAAATCAAGGAAACCCTTCCCAAGAGTCTCAAATAATATAAAATATCTTGAGGTAACTCTAACCAAGCAAGTGAAAGAGCTATAAGATACAAATTTCAAGTCGTTTATGAAAGAAATTGAAGAAGGTATCAGAAGATGGAAAGATCTCCCATGCTCATGGATCTTTAGAATTAACACAGTAAAAATGGCCATCCTAACAAACTCAGTCTACAGATTTAGCACAATATCCATCAAAAAGCTTTTTAGACACTGTTTCTCTGACTATCCCACCTGGCTCTGCCTCCTGAGTGCTAAGATTAAAGGTGTGTGCCACCACCACTCAGCTCCAACATTATCTTTACAGATCTTAAAACAATTCTCAGTTTCATATGGAAATACAAAACAACAATAACACAAAAACAGGAAAACTAAAGCAATCCTGAACAATAATAAAAAATGTTGGAAGTATCACCATCCCTAATTTCCACTTGTACTGCAGACAAGGGTTTGTCACAAAAATGGACTCATTGATCAATGGAATCAAATCGAAGACCCATACATAAATCTAGACACCTACAGACACCTGATTTTTTTATAGTTAAGCCAGAAATATACTCTGGAGGAAAAGACAGCATCATCAAGATATGCTGCTGGATGTCTTCATGAAGAAAAATACAAATAAATCCATATTTATCACACTGCACAAACTCACACCCAAGTGGATTAAAGACATCAACATAAAATTATATACATTGAACTTAATAGAAGAGAAAATGGGGAATAGCCTTGAATGCATTGGCACAGAAGACTTTCTGAACATAATATCCATAGAACAGGTACTAAGATCAACAGTTACTGTTTGGGACCTCATGAAACAGAAAATCTTCTATAAGGCAAAGGACACTGTCAGTAGGACAAAATGGCAGACTATGAATAGGAAAAGATTTTTTGCCAACTCCACATCCAACAAAGGCTAAGATCCAAAATATATAAAGAACTGAAGAAACTAGATATCAGAAAACCAAATAATCCAATTTAAAAACTAAATAGAGAATTATTAATGGAGGAATCTCAAATAGCTAAGAAAAGCCTAAAGAGATGTTCATTATCCTTAGCCATCAGGTAATTGGAAATCAAAATGACTTTAAGATTCCATCTTACACCTGTCAGAATGACCAAGATCAAAAACACATGTGACAGATAATGCTGGCAAGGGTGTAGAGCAAGTTGAGTACTCGATTGGTGGGACTGCAAAGTTCTACAGCCACTATGGAAATCAATTTTCCTCAGAAAATTGGAAATTCACCTACCTCAAGACCTAGTTATAGCACTCTTGGGCATCTACCCAAAGGATGTTCTACCATACCACAAAGACATATGTTCAACTATGTTCATAGCACCTTTATTTGTAATACACAGAAACTGGAAACAATCTAGATGTCCCTCAACTGAAAAATGGATAAAGAAAATATGGTACATTTACATAACGGATTATTGCTCAGCTGTTTTGTTTTTTAAATTGACACTATGAAATCTTTTCCTGCCACTTTGACTAAATGATGCTATCCCTTTCCATATGGAATTCCACAAGGTTCCATTTATTAATTATTGTTCTTAGTGTCTATGCTATTGGTTTTATGTTCAGAAAGCCTTTTCCTATGCCAATGAGTTCAACTAGCCTCTACTTTCCCTTCTATCAGGTTCAATGTATGTCCAACCATTTGGAGTTGAGTTTTGTGAAGGGTGATAAGTATGGATCTGTTTGCATTCTTCTACATGTGGACATTCAGCTTAGTGATCACCATTTGCTGAAGATGCTATCTTATCTAAGTGTGTATTTTCAGCTTCTCTGGCAAAAATCAGGTGTCCATAGAACTTAAGTCTGGGTCTTCAATTTTATTTCATTTATCAACATCTCTGTTTGTATGCAAATACTGTACTATTTTTATTACTATAGGTTTGTAGTACAATTTGAGATCAGGAATGGTGATACAGGCAGAAGTTCCTTTATTATTCAGGATTGTTTTAGCTATCTTGGTGTGTGTGTGTGTGTGTGTGTGTGTGTGTGTGTGTGTGTGTGTGTGTTTGTTTAGAAACCCCTCAGATTCTATATACAATTGTGTTGAAATATTGATGGGGATTGTGTTGAAACTGTAGATTTCTTTTAGTAGGATATCCATTTTTACTATATTAATCCTACCAATTCATAAGCAGGGTACATCTTTTCCATCTTCTGATATTTCCTATAATTTATTTCTTCAAAGACATAAAAGTTTTTATCATACGGGTCTTTAATTTCCTTGGTTAGAGCTACCCCAAAATATTTTTTGGTCTATTATAAAAAGGGTATTGTTTCCCTAATTCCTTTCTCAGTCTGTCATTTGTATAAATTCCAACTGCCCTTCATAATAAAATTTCTCAAGAGATCAGGAATACTAGGAACATACCTCAAAATAATAAAGATGATTTACATCAAGCCCACACACAACATCAACATAAACTCAAAGCATTTCCACTAAAATTAGAAACAAGACAAGGTTGTCCACTCTCTCCATATCTATTCACTATAGCACTTGAAGTCTAAAGGAGACCAGAGGGATACAAATAGAAAGGAAGGTGTCAAAGTATCATTATTTGCAGATGATATGATTTGTATTCATAAGTGACTCAAAAATTTCCATCAGGAAACTCTTACAGCTGATAAACACTTCCAGCATAGTAGCAGGATACAAAATTAATACATAAAAATCAGTAGCCTTACTATATACAAAAGGCCTGTATTTTTAAGCCCTGATCTGGCTAGATTTTTTAAAATATGGATTTATCTTATATCTTAGTCCTCTTCTCCTCCTCGTCCTCCTCCTCCTCCTCTTCCTCCTCCTCCTCTACTAGATAAAGCTAATAATTTTCTCTTTAGAACCATTTCCTTGTGATCACACAAGCCTTGATGGTATCCCCCCCCCTTTGGAAAATAATAAAATGATTGCATACATTTGCTTTAACCTTCTGAAATTGCTGAGCAAGAATATTACTCTAAACACACAGTGCTAACTGATAGTCCAAATGCAGTCAGAATTTGAGCTCATTGAGAAACTTTTGTCTCAAAATAGAAAAGTGAAATAGGGACTTCTTTCTAGTAATACACACTAGGATTTCTGAATAGGCTATAATGATATCATTTGTTACATGTGTGTGATGTCTCTCTCCTGAGTAACCAAAACACAACCATTGGGCTTTCTTAAAATATTAATTGGGTAGCACATGATTAAATACATACATACATATGAATGACATTCAAAAATAAGCAATGCAGCCAGTAGAGAGGCTATCGAGTAAAATTACAATACAAAAACCCTCTTCCTTTAAATAAATCTTTAAAGCAAAATGCCTTTTGTCATTGGTCTGGCAGCGCTGAGGGGTTGTTGAGAAAGAGGGTTTGGAAAGACTGTGAGAGCCAGAACAGGGAGTTAGCCCTGAGACTGTGTCTCCCAGGAATGTCAGAAGCTGCGCTAATAAGGTCTCATCAATGTAACTGCTCAGTAACTATAACACCAATAGACATGCTAAGACGAATGACCCAGGAGTCCTCAACCATACACAAGGAACTACAGGCGTTTAGGAATGCTGAGAGTGGGAGAAATAGTCTTCCCCAGGGAAGAGCATGCCAATTGGTTATCCAATCTGAAATGGTCAGTTCTGAAATAAATACACATGTAAGCTCCTCTTTGGATGCATGAGCTGTCAATCACAGTAGCAGATACCTCATGTGTAAGGGTTCTCTGTGCCTTCCCCCATGTCCTTCATTATAGATCTTTTAGCCCATTATAGATCTATACCATTCTATCTGTGATTGTTATTAACCCATTCATGTTGATCATCATTTAGGTACATCCTTTTGTTCCAAAACACCACAACATCACATTCAAGGTACCATCAGAAAGTACACCAAGACATCAATAATTGCACATCTTGATGAATGTGATTTCTCTAATTTCATACAAATTTCTCTAAATACTGAATTTCTCTCATTGTCAGGCAGGAATGTGATGATCATGCCCAATGAAGTGACCAACAGAACAAAAGCACGATTTGACCCTCCTGGCTTGCCCTACCTACCCTGAACCAGAGACCAAAGAGTATAACCAGCCTGGAGTATCCAGTTAAAAGCTAATGGACTCTCCGCTTGCCTGGCTCTGTGAACCATAATCTTTCCCCACCATTGGCCTGGTCCTACCTGCTTAGACTTCTAGTAGAACTGAGGAATTACTCATTATCTACCAAGAAAAGCTTTAACCTTGTCCTGACATCTGTTCCAGCACATTTGAGCACTCACTCAGTCAGCCGTCTGTAAATAAAATTGTGCCCTTCTACCTTACATTTATGAACCAATATATAAATTATTTCTCCTTATCTAGCAAGCCAGGAAAATTTATGCCCACAGCCTAAAGGTACCCTAACTAAATTAAATTGTCACATGGGCCTATATGCATACTTACTTTTAAACTACTTTTGACTGTGGTCAAAATGCATATATGTGTGTGTATACATATATATGTTTATATGTGTGTGTATCCCTAATGTCTATTGTCTGTGAAAGCCAAAAGGGGGTATCATATCCCCTGGGACAGGAATTACAGATATTTGTGAGCCACCATGCAGGTCTTAGGAACTCTAGAAGAGTAGAAGTGTTCTTAACTGCCAAGCTCTCTCTCTAGCCATAGAATTTCTTGGCTTTTCTACGTGACATATGGATGTTGCTTATTCCAATCTATGGTATCTTCATCTGACCCTTAATAGTTCCCTGTTGGTACTTTTGCTGATGTCAAGAGATTGTCTGTCTCCGTGGGTAAGGCAGGATCACCTCTCTCTTGGTTATTACCCATTTCAATAGTCTCTTGAATATCATGCATATAGACTCTGATTTAAAGAATAGTATAAATATCTCCAGCATGAGACATATGTGTGCTTATTCAGGGTTGGTATTTTTATAAGTTGCTTTCTTGGGACAATATACCAATGAAACTTATGTTCAGAATTCAAGTCACAATAATTTATTTCATATTAATTTGGGTGGTTATTTAATCATGATATGACTCCCTTAAGCTTCATGAGAACCTACTTTCTTTTCTTCCCTCTCTCTACTTCTGTTTAAACTCTTGAAATAGTATCTGGTTTGTTCAAGTTGTTCAACATTCATTTTTAGGATACTGTTTTGTTTTTTAATTATAATGGTGAGTGCTTTTATAATTAACATAATAATATTTGAAGCAATTCTATTCAAAAAATACTTGGAGCATGAATACTTAATTTGAGAAACCCATTATTGTCCCTCTTGATTTTTCTAGATACTGATTGCACTCAAGTTTCATTTCAGGCCTTTCGTTAGGTACTTGGGTATGTTGTGATTTTTATATACCTTGAAAAATGCATCTACATATCATTACATACCAACACAGTGGCTCCCAACCATCTCTAACTCCAATTCCAGGCTAGCCAACTCCCTCTTCTGGTGACTCCATGGGCACCAAGAATGCACATGGTACACAGACATCCACACAGGCAAAACACCCATACACATAAAAATTAATTTCATTAAATTTTAAAAAGAATTCTACAATACATGTGACAGTCATGTACCTTCATGAGTCATGAGTCAGTACCTTCCATCCAAAATGAGAATTATTCTGCCCTAAATGCCAACACCATCAAGATTAAGGAATCCTGCCTCAATCACGTACTCAAACTACGTAATGCATTTTTTCCTAAGTGTACATGTCTATAACATATTATTACTCAAAGCAAGTATGTATTGGTTCTTTTATTGAGACCTGTAGCCTTTAACATCATCATGTTGTGGCCTGTGCTGGCCTGATGCTATTTTTTAAACTAGGGGAAAGCCAAGTGAGCTTGCATTGACCAGATTTCTCTGCACAGGGTCCCTCACACTGGCAACACAGTGAGATCCATATAGTTCCACGAGATGGGCAGGATGCTGAGGACCCAGGACCCCTGAGCAGGGCAGTTATGAAAAAGAATAGACTGGACTGGTGCTTACACCCTAAGCAAGCTAGAAAATCTGCCTTTATTCTTTATACATTTTCACTCAGCTGCAGTTAGCACAGTGCACCTAGATGATGCGCAAGGCCAAGATGGTACTTTCCACTCCCTGGGGGAGACAGTGGTTCAGGACGTTCACCAGGGAAACAAAGCCAGCTGCCCTACGTGCCCCTCAAGTGGCAACTGTTTCAAACATATTTACCCAAAACTCTTTGAAATTGGGTTTTACTATTCCTTCGAAACCTTGGAGAATTTTAATAATTTATACRTCTTCACCTTGACCACAGAAATATTTTGTCATTGATGTTTCCATTAAATTGTACTTGCTTTAAGTCAGCATGGGGTTGAAATGCACTCCGGTGAATTCTCTGACTGCTTTCACTCGTTTATCTAGGATGGATATTGACAGTTTACCCGGACAGAATCCTGCCCTCGGACATGATGTTTACAAGGAAGGAACAATCACCATGGTCTTGTATAAGTTCTTTTGTGAAGGGAAAACAAAACTTGCACATCAATAAAAACTACAGTTCCTGTCACTATCTTCCTTCCTTGATGCTCTAGAATACTCAATGTATTTCTGGTACCTTGCTCCAGCTCTTGATGGGAGCCTAATGACAACATGGGGCCAAGGAGGGACAGCCAAGATTTCTCCAGCTCTGAACAGCAAGCAGCTCAGCCAAAGGGCAGACTGACATCTTCATCCCCCCACGTGAAACAGAAGGAATTGTTGGATGATGAATTGAAGATGCTATGTTGTCAACTGGATATTTAACCAGAATTTAGAGCATTAAGTAGATATCCGTTGAGCTTTGCTGTGCGCTTAATAGCAGACTCCACAAAGGATGGAGGCGGGCACCAAAAGGAACATGTTTCAGAATGTGCAGATGATACAGATACAACCATTGTAAATGATAAATGAGTATTAAGTAACCCCGTGCTGTGGGGAGGAGCTGGCATTTTGGCTGGCATTTTAACAAGAGAGGCAGGCAGAGGCAGAAGGTAAGACTCTTTACAACAGGGACCAAGATGAAGAGGAGAAAGACCTTAGGTACCAGGAGCTTCAGAAGTCTGACTCTCTGGAGTCTTGCTGACTTGTTGCAATCTTAATGTTATTTAAAGTTTCCCAGTAGCCTTAGTATAAAAGAGGAGACAGGTTAAATTGATGTTTTTTCACACATAGCGCAATATATCTAAGCCCATATAAAGGATGATATATGCACATCCTTTTAAAATTTCATGATGTTTGTAATATTTGCCAAGTGTCTCAGAAGGACAGAACTTCTCAGTTTGGGCCTGTCATATGTCAAGGGCTTAGTAGTCACCTGTGTCTGTGATGGCTATCACCCTGGACTGGGCAGGATTGGGGTTTGAACAAAGCCATGGGCTACAGGGGAGCTAAAATAATTTGAATGCTATAGAAAAGTAACGTGCATGTCCCCATCCATGATAGGCTGTTTCTGTAACAGAGTTCATGCAATAGGCAGAAGCTGACTGTTCTATATATCTCTCAGGACTAGGTGGATACCTGTCCAGCTTGCAGAGAGGCAGCATACACCTGTGACTGGAGTTACATTTAGGAGATAAAGGCATTCTTAGAGTCAGTGGAGAGAGGCCCTGGAAAGAGGCACCACTCATTAGCTGCTTTACTGCTTGGTACAAGTAACATGCTAATTAATTTTGGCTCAATGAAGATGATGGAATTTTTCAAGTACGAAATAGAATTAAGTAGAGAGGAGATTAAAGATTAATGTGAAATGCTTATTCATTTTTGCAATGCAGAACATAGATGTGTGTGCGTGTGTGTGTGTGTGTGTGTGAGTGTGGTGTGTGTGTGTGTGTGTGTGTGTGTGTGTGGTGTGTGTGTGTGTGTGTGTGTGTGTGTGTGTGTGTGTGTGTGCAGGCATGCATGCACATGTGTAAATATTATGATACAGTATCCTGCAGATACAAAGATGAATATTTGAAATCAAAACATTCTTGACCAAAATAACCTTGACATTCTCCTCAGCTTACCTAAATTTCAGCTAAGTTTCTCCTGAAACACAGGTCCTGATAGCGCTATTGATACAGCTTTTACTTTAGGAAATCTGTAAATTCTTCCCCTCCCCCTCAACCCCCGTTTTGGATATATGCCAATTTTCTCTCAGCCTCTGGCAACTTAATGGCCAAGGAAATGTTTTTCCCAGAGAACCTAACCATCTTTTGAAATGTAAACATCCAAGGAGCTAGCGGCCCCTACTCCCTACATCCCCCAGAGAATGGAAGCCTAATTTTGATGAGTGCTGATTAGCAAATACAAATGGTCTAACTACAGAGAAAAGCATTCACAAGCCCAGGATCAAACTGGCCTGTAAGCATCCCATTGTGCCATCCCGGCCCCAACCCTACCATCCTCCAGTTTGATTCTATGATGTGTGTAACCTGCTTGCCTTTCTTAAAGTGGAGCTGACTTCAGCAGCCTAAATGCAATCTTCCTTCCCTGGTGAACTTTATCTGGGCCTTTTTTTTTTTTTTACTCTGTTGCAATTTATTTGCATATGATTTTTGTTTTTCTAAACATAATGAAGAAAGTAGAGTAAATAATAAACACAAGAGGGAAGATAAATAAAAAAACAAAACATAGGGGTATATAAACACAGCTAAACTGCCTTTAAAAAATCCCAAAGACTATCCAGGTAAGAAAGATCAGGTACTCGGTTGATAAAACATGAGTTGGAATTTTATGAGCTAATCTAGAGCAACCATATTTATGTAGGGAAAGAAGAATTTATAAATAGTTCCCTGAAGTGTATATCCCCCATCTATATATCGAGGCAGCTTAGACCTATTGATCATTTTTATCTCTCTACAATACTTGCAGCTTCTGGAGAAAGTCCTACTCATAGGTAATAGTCTGTCCCCTTGTATGTGGCTTTCTGTCTACGGTCTCCCTTTTACTCTGAATGTACAATATGTTACTATCAGAGCTCTGTGTGAACTTTCTGATCCAGGTGTTAGAGGTCAACCTTTGGCCTCTCTGACGTCCTGATTTATAGGCTGGCATCCTTCATTATCTCCTGTAGTTGTCCTAACTGCCCTGCAACATTACAGTTACCAGGTACCTCCTCAAATATAAGCATATAATGTGTATCTCTAAAATTTATACCGTTTACAGGAGTCAGAATAGTATTTCAGATGGATAGATCATTAGCTCTGGAGTGTGGCATTTAGAAATGTTTTATGGCCAAACATCTGATGGGAGCATTTATGAGTAGTGTTCGCATAAATCCTTTAGCAAATTATATCTATAAATGCAAATAAAAACATCTTGGAAGCATATTTCCTACCGTTAATCATAAATATGTTGCTCTTCATAGTTATGAATTCAAGAAAGCAAGCGGAGTTTTTGTATAATGACAGATTTTCAAACACTGCTAGGTGAAATACAACATATGTAAATTAAGATATTAAGCCTACCCAAACAATAAAGTCATTGGAAAACAGCAACAGTATACAGAGATATCATGAAAAACTGATCTATTTCTTTTCAAGTCACCAGGGTAGAAACAAAAAGACTGTTGATACAAACCAACAATCAAAAGATGCGTGTCTGAAAAAAAAATCAACAATTGCACAGAGAGATGTGTAATTAGTCATTTGGGTTTTAGAAAAGTTGATGTGTTCCCTCTCTTCCATGTAGTCAAATTGTAAAAAAGACTCTAATGGTTATAAAATCTGACTCGTCAAGACCACAGTTACCAGGTTCTTGACAGTTGTGGGTGTGTTGGGAGTTTCTAATCTTCCCATGGTATCCTCATACTTCTTAGTTTAAGTGAGATCACAAGATTTAAATAAATTTGTAATTTTGTTTTTAACTTTCTGTTTTGTGTTTCTGTGCCTGCACACCAGAAGAGGGCATYAGATTCCCTGGAGATGAGTCACAGGCAGTTGTGAGCTGCGGAACATGGGTACTAGAAACATAATCCAAGCTCTCTGCAAGAGCAGAAGCTGCTCTTGACCACTGAGTCGTCTTCCAGTCCTAAGCTTAGCATGTTTTCAGTTGTACCATGAGGACTGTAGAATTCCGATTCACAAGGATAACGACCAGTCTCGCATCGTATGTGAGGAGATATATGTTTTCCAACTCTGGGGGGAAATACAATAAATGATGCTTGGTCTCCAGAAGTTACCACCAGATCTTTATTTAGAAAACAAAACAAGAAACAGGTTAAAAAAAAAAAGAAGAACATTTTCCCTCTATTATATATTAACTCTGAGAGCAAACCTACATCTTAAATAAATACTACGTGTTTTTAAAATAAAGAGTATGTCTATTTCTTAATGTCCAGTGAAATTTTTCTGTCTGTTGTCTGCATCTTTTCCTGTTCCCAATTCGTGTTCTTTCATGTATACCATCAAGTTCAAGTGCAAAGGTATTACATAATTAAGAGAGTTAACCAACCAATCAACCTACTATACCCCTAGTAATTTACCATTACTAACATAGCTATCAGATCATGCAAACTTTCCCAAAAATTGGACAGAAGGGCCAACACTAGCCAGTAGTAACAAGAGCACACACTTATTAATTTATTTATTTTTGGCAAGAGGGATGGTGGCTCAGTCAATAAAGTGTTTCTCATGCTAGCACAGGTCCCTGTGTGAGAGACTCAACCCCCATGAAGCTGGGTAGAGACCATGCACCTCTACTCCCAGTGCTGAAGAAGAGAGAAGACAACCCCTGGGCCACTGTGCCCAGCCAGTCCACCCAAACCAGCAAATTCCAGGTTCAGTGAGATACTCTACCAAGGAAAACTACTACGGCATGATTAACGAAGACACAGAAGATATATAGCTCTGACCTCCACAAACGTGTACACATATATGCATGTGCACACACAACATATATGTACCCAGAAACAGATGTGTTTTCTAGCCTGACCGTATGCAGTGCTGGAGTATTGCTGACTTACTCAGGCTTGTCCCTTTATTTACCCCAATTGTCACTGCCCAGTGCTTAAAGTTCTGTATAAACTGAGAAGAGTCTGAAGGGGATTGGGAGCCTATGACAGGGTGCACGGATCCCTCATTGCCAGTTTCTTTGCTGGTTTACTTTACTGTTCCTAAGGAAAATATAGTTAATTTATTATGAGGCAGAGATTAGCTTATGTAAAGCCAGAGACCCAAACGAACGTTCAGAGCCGGTGCATTATTGACTTAATGGTCTGTCTTAATGAGGTGTGTAACCACCCTCTGTTCAGAACGTTGCTAGTTTACCTAATTTCATGTTGTTTTCTCCTTTAAATGCTTCAGACATCGAAGTCATGGAATTATTTGAGTCCTTATTGATTTTAATCTCCTAGAGCACATGCCTAAAGCCTGACTTAAAGCTCATCTGAAATGTTTGTATTTTTTTTATATGTAGGCAGAAAGTAGATAGGAACATTAAAGGTAGGGTGTGTTTAATCCATTCTAGGGGCAATACGTACATACATACATGTATACATACATACATACATACATACATACATAATACATAATACAGATATTACAGTCTCATATTTCACAAAAAATACCACTTTTTAATTTTTTTAAAAGAATGTTCAACTGCATTTGTCAAAGCTTTAATTGAGGCAGGATAGAAAATGAAGATTAAGAGGATATCGACTGGAAAGGAGGCCCTTAAACCCAGAGTCTGATAGACATCTTCACCAGCTGAGAGTCGAAAAAAAAGAAAGAAAGAAAGAAACTCATAGCTTACCAGATCACTCTACCATCAACCAAGAAGTATCCATTTTTACAGCAGATGATAATGACTGACGGAGGCAAGGGGAAAGGAAATAGCAGAATGTTCAATCCTTCTATGCTGCACAGCCTGCTCCAAAGCCTCGGGATCACAGCAGAGGAGGAATGGATAGCTAGAACGCAAAAGTGACCACAGGACGCAGCGGGGCAGTTGCACATATGAACTGACAGCACTTTTGACAACACACACAGGACCTGCGTAAGCCCATGAGAGGCCAAATGCCAGCATGGAGAGAGGAGTTGGTCACAGAGGTTCACCCCTCGCTGAGGAGCTGTTGTCAACTGTGAGCTGCCAAGAAAGGAAGGAACAGCTTTCTCTAAGAGTGTAGCCCTGGTAAGTTGACCATGCTCCAGTGAAAGGCCACACATGTCGAAGGATATTAGGACAGCACAAATAGGTCGTGACATGGCAGGAAGAGATGCAAAGTTGGCTGAGGAGGAAAAAAGTTGGATCCAGAATGAGTTGTGGGAAGAAAGGAGACCATGATCAGAGCATATTATTATTTATAAATATTTTATCATATTTATATAATACTATAGTATAATGTATTATAAAACATAAATAGTATATATAAATATGTACTTACAGAAATGTATATTTGTTTAAAAAAATACAACCCCAGAATCACAAGGCTAGTGAGATGTCTCAGCAGGTAAGCAATACCTGCTGCAAAGCATAAAGACCTGGATCTCCAGTACCCAGATGCTAGAAAGAAGAGCAAATTCCTACATGTGAACCATGGTGCGTCCACATGTGCATGTGTACACACACAAATGTAGCAAAAAAAATTATTTAAAGATGAATTCCAGAGCAATTCGCATCATTTGCTGTAAAGGAAAATATCCATTTTATATAGATATCCTTCAAATAAGAATATCAAATACCCCTTTGTCTCTCTCTTATAAGAGCATTTGGTGATATGTATAACTACACAGTGTCATCTTTGTATAGCTGTTTGCCGTCCTACCACAAGCATCTAGGAGAATGCTCTAGGGCATCACACCTGTCACTGCAGACAATTTCAAGTGGTGGAGCAGACATTTCCAGATAGCTACAATGAAGCAGTAACTAGTAGACTGGTGAGGAGAAAAAGCCATGCATAGACTTGTGGTCTTGGGTCCTATAAGAAAGCAGGTTGAGCAAGCTATGGGGAGGAGAAAGCCAGTAAGCAGCATCCATTCCATTGCCTCTGCATCAGTTCCTGCCTCCAGGTTCCTGTCCTGTGTGAGTTCCTGCCCAGATGTCACTCGATGATGAATGGTGATGTGGAAACAGTTGCTTTGGTCATGGTATTTTTAATCACAGCAATTGTGACCCTAACTACGAGTTCTTTTATAACATAAAGGAAAGGGATTAGAGAATAGTTTGCTTACCCTCTTAAATTGTGGTAAAAATATTTAAAAGTACAAACACTCAGGGCTGGAGAGATAGTTTAACAAGACCCAAATTTAGTTCCTAGCACCTATGCTGGGCAGCTCATAGCCACCTGTAGCTCCAGCCCCAGAGGATCCCACATGCTCTTCTGAGTTCTGTGGGCACACACACACATGCACACACACACACACACACACACACACACAAATAAACAAATAACTTCAAAAAAATTTAGTACAAACACTACAGGTATCATCTGTGGACAGTTGTAGCTAAAATGCTTTTCTAGGAAGGCGCATCAGAGATAGTCTGTGTGGAGTCCGTTTGTGCATAAAAGCACAGATCATTTCTTCAAAGTTAAAACAGAAAATACGAGGGGAAAACGTACGTGACGGGACTGTGCTAGAGTATGATGTGGGGCTGGAGAGATGGAGGCTCACAGCACATACTGCTGATGCAAAGAGAACAGGAGTTTGTTTCTCAGACCTCATGTTGGGTGGCTTACAACAGCCTATACCTCCATCTCCAGGGACATCTGACACCTCTGGCCTCCACAGACATCTGTACCACACACACACACACACACACACACACACACACACACACACACACACCTTAAGAAAAAAACCAAATCTTTAGGATGTAACATCAGGGAAGTATTATGTGTTGGGTTCTAGTTTAATGTGATCCCAGCCATGTTGGTTATGAGAAGGAGACATTTTGCCTATCAAGTCACACTGGCATGCATCCCAAAGCAACAGAACAAATAAGTCTCTGAAATAATCAGCTAAGAATGGTGTGTGGTCACCAGTGCCGAGGCTGTTTCTTAACTGGTACTGGATACATAGATTTTGGGGAAAACCAAGTACATTCCTGTCACCCACAGGCAACAGGTCAATTCCAGAGAATATCAGTCCATTGCGCCAGGGAAGTTATGGCGAGTGAAGCAGCTAGGGATTGGGAATTCACAGAAGATCATGCTTACATCTTGGAGAATCAAGAAGCAGAGAATAGAAAGTGACTAAAAGCATGGCTGGGCTGTAACTGACAAGACCCACCTGGCCTTAGCCTGCCAACAAGGTCCCTCTTCCAAAAGGCCCCATGTCTCAGTCAGTGGGCTATTGTTGTGAAGAGACACCATGACCACTGCAACTCTTATAAAGGAAAGCATTTAACTGGGACTTAATTACAGTTCAGAGCTTAGTCCATTGTCAGCGTGGCAGGAAGCCGGGTGGCATGCAGGCAGACATGGTGCTGGTGAGGTAACTGAGGGTTCTGTATCCAATCACCAGGCAGCAGGAAGAGGAGAGGCACTGGCTCCAGCTTGAGCACTTGAAACCTCAAAGCCCATATCCAGTGACACACTTCCTCCAACAAGGCCACACCCACTCCAAGACCACACCCACTCCAAGACCACACCTACTCCAAGACCACACCTACTCCAAGACCACACCCACTCCAAAACCACACCCACTCCAAAACCACACCCACTCCAAAACCACACCCACTCCAAGGCCACACCTCCTAATCCTAAGTGCCATTCCCTGTTGACATCATTCAAATATATGAGGTCCATTCTTATTCAAACCACCACACCCCACAACATCAAATAGTGTATGGACTGGAGACCCAAAGTTCAAACACATGATCAGGTGAGATTTCCCATGAGCAGAAAGAGAACATTCTCATGCTTTTTGCCACCTCTGGAAGGAATGTGTACTATTACAAAATTTAAGTCAATAATATTTAATTAAGAGAATCTTGGATTCCCAGATTCTGTTTACTGGTGACTTCAAAACAGGCTCTTCCTGGCATGAAATTTCTAGCTTTTTAGGGTTTTTTTTTTTTTTTTTTTTTTTAGGATTTTTTTTTCCTACCAACCTTGGCAGTATGTCAAGCACTACTCTTAGTAGTAATTCAATGCCTTCCTGGATGATATCGATTAACATAATACACTTCAGAAAGGCATGAAAATTTAAAGAACTATTTTAAACTTCAAAACTGTTTCCATTTGATTTCAGCCTGATGGTTGAAAGTGGCTCCTGTACGAGTTCTTTCACCTGCAGTAACTTACTTCATAAAAGAGAAGCCTCGCTTACACCAGCTTTCACGTTTGGAGTAAACAGGAGAAGGATAGAGATGGTACCCCTTAAATAATCAGGGTACTCCCGGGCTACGCAATGTAATGAAATACTATAGGATTAATGCTCATTAATTCACATTCTTTCTATTTTTTATATGTGTGTGTGTGTGTGTATGTGTATGTGTTGGTTCACATGCAGGTATGTATAGGGCATGGTACATGCATGTGCAATGCATATGTTTATGGATGTTTGAATATGAGCCACATGTAGAAACTTGAGTATGACCTTGTATAGGTTTTATCAGAGGCCACCCATCCTGTGATGGGTGTCACATCACAGTGTCTTACTGGGTTGAAATTTGCCAGGCTGAGCTGGGTGATCTGCAAGCCCAAGGCCCATCTTTTTCTACCTCCCAACACTGGACTACAGGAACATGCACCACAGCCAGTCATCTTTTAATCGTGGGTTCTGTGGGCCAAACGCAGTACCGCACCCATGACAAAGCAATCACTTTGCTAACCGAACCAATCTCCCCAGCCTTATATTTCTAAGCTTAATAAAAGAAAGAATAACCTGGCCTACTGAAAGTGTATACACAATCAAATCTTGATTGGCTATAAGACAACTATTCAAATATTAATACATACAAAGAATTAAGATGTTGGAAGGCCACCTTAAATATGACTCTGAAGTTTTCTGATAACCTCTTCTGTTACTGGTGCTTCCATCCTGAATTCCTGTGATTTCTCTCCCCCTTATCCCCATTCTTTCCAAATTCTCCTCTCTACTCAAAACTTAGACCTCTGAGTCATAATGGCTTGAGTGATGTCTGTATCTTTATTATTTAACAAACACATTAAGGAACTTATATAGTTGTATATACTTTACTCCTTATCACGTATTTAGAAAATACTAAGGAAACATGTCCCAGCTTTGAGCTTGATGCTGAAGATATGATGTCGTATAAACTAGAGCTTCAGAAGACTGGAGAGGTGGCTCAGCAGTTACAAGCACTGGGATGCTAGTTCAGAAGACCTGGGTGTGGCTCCTGCCATCAACATGGCGACTTGCTACCACCTATAAATTGACTTCCAAGGGGATGTCGGGCCTAACACTCCCCTTCTGGCATCCAAAGGCCCTTGTATGCATGAGGTACAAATACTGACAAGCATATGAATATATGTATCATAAGGAAAAATAAATTTAAAGAAAAGGAAAACAAAACTTCTGACTATGGGAGACTCATCATCTTGAAGTTTTCCATTCCCAGACATTTCTTTGTTCGTCAAGTTTTCGAGCCTTGCAAGGTTTGAGACAGCATCCCAGGCCTCTTCCCACCAGGATGCCAAGAGCATCACCCCAGTTGTTATAACTAAAATTTTTCTAGACATCTTGTCTCCTTTGGAGTAAAACCGCCCCAGGCTGAAAACTTGTATAAACTAACATGCCAGACTTGATAATAATACACACCCGAGGGTTGAGCATAAGAAAAGATTGAAGAAGCCTTCCAAGAAAATGTAGAATTTGGGCTGAATCATTAAGGACATGTGGCAATTAGCCAGTTTTCTGGTATTGCTGAAAAATTCTAGATAAGAGAAGGCGAGGAGAGCAGATCCAGCCTTGTCGAAGTGCAGAGTGAACCAGGCTTGTGCAAAGAAAACCAGGCTTGTGCAAAGAAAACCAGGCTCTTTGAGGGATGAAATGTAAAAGCAATGAATGGGAATAAGTGTGGCTGCCCCTTCAGGGACATGCCAGGCTGCGGAACAATCCTTGGGAGCTGTACCATGTCAGAGCAATCGGGCTTTATCTTATAAAATATGAACTGTGGCTACAGCCTGCCAGCGAGTACCGGGCTCCGAAGAGATGGTTGCTGTAAACTCATCACAGTATAAGTAGGAATGTAGGAATCATGCCGGTGTGTTGTATGTTTTAAACCTAGCACAAAGTAGGAGCGAACACTGGT
Source organism: Apodemus speciosus (assembly GCA_002335545.1). Classification (NCBI taxonomy): domain Eukaryota; kingdom Metazoa; phylum Chordata; class Mammalia; order Rodentia; family Muridae; genus Apodemus; species Apodemus speciosus. Next base: position 180,018 of record BDUI01000157.1, read on the forward strand.
GTGTGATGAACATGTATTGAGTACACACTCCACCCTCACTGTATGCGTGGTCCTTCTCTGGGACAGGTCCACAGAATTGGGTTTCCCTAAGTGATGGCAAGAATGCTGGAGGCAGGGGGATGGTCAGGATGTACTGAACTGTTACAAATCTGAGAGATAATTGGCAGGTGAGAGAGGCGCCATTAAATGCTACAAGTCCACGGGTGACATTCGTCCTTCTAGTTAGTGTCAAACCTTGTATAAGATCCCTCCTAACGATCTAATACTTCCTAGGACTTGCCTGTCGTTGGTGCTTCATAGCTTGCCTCTCGTAAGCTACAAATTCTTCATCTGAAAGAGCCCATCAGCACCTACCTTGTTGTGCTTGAGTGTTCCAGTGAGCAAATGAGAGAGTCTGGAAGTTGCTCAGGCAACATAAATGGTCATGAAGGAGCCAGGCTTGAAGTGCACATGGAAATAAATGTTGGTTCCCAGCACGGCATGTATTTATGTCATTTCAATTCCTTCTTAAAACCGTTCCTGGGGCCCATGCATAAATGAGTTATTGATTGGGTTTTGGTGTAAATAGGGAGAACTGAGGGCTCATCAAAGTAAACACAAGGAACGCTCTAAATGTGTGAAGAAATAGGCACTGGGTGGCAGAGACTCTGAACATTTGAATTCTCTCTCTCTCTCTCTCTCTCTCTCTCTCTCTCTCTCTCTCTCTCTCTCTGTAGCAAACACACCAGTCTGGGGGGAAAATGCTAACTACCTTAAAGGTTTTGCAAAGTCATTGAAAAATACAGCAATCTTTCTCTTCCACAAATATGAAACAGTGGAAACTTAATGGAGTCTTAAAAGAACTTAATGTATATGGTGCTTGCAAGTGAGTCGAGCGTGTATAGATTTTATGTCAAAAATTTCCATGCTATTAGTAAATATGTCCCAAGTACGGATTCTGTCTTTGTTTACAGAGACTTGATGTCTATTTTTTTTTAAATAAGAGACTTTTATATAACCAATGAGCCAACAATGTCCTCTTTTCGATCTCATCCTATTTGGATGCTCCATTTCCTCTCTCTTTGAAGGAAATTTTAACTCGTATTTTTGTATTGTTCACTGTATGCCCTCACAGGCAATGTGCTTTCACTTGTGATTTTAATTAGAAACCCCCTCCAAATGCCTTCCTTTAGATCCCAAACATCTGCTTTAAAATACAGCTGGCCTTCTCTCTCTCAGAATGCCA
>BDUI01000157.1:186121-202148 GCA_002335545.1 Apodemus speciosus
TCTGTCTCTCTCTCTCTCTCTCTCTCTCTCTCTCTCTCTCTGTGTGTGTGTGTGTGTATGTGTGTGTGTGTGTTTGTATATACGTAGGGTTGGGGATTGTACCACAGTGCCATGCTCCATGTAAGTCCCAGGGAAATCAAATTCAGGTCTTCAGGTTTGGCAACAAGTGCCTTCACCTACTGAGCCATCTTTCCTGCCTCATCTTTTTAATGGTGTACCTCCTTTGCTTCAATTCCTTCTCTGTCTTAATTTGTCGAGATGCTTAAGTCTAATGCTGATTCTTTCCTCATCAGTTATCACCAAGCCCTTTTCTTTCCCAGGTATCACTTGGTCATATCGATAACAAAGTTAGATGTGTCACAGCAAATATACTCACACCAAAACATCAATTTCTTCTGCCTCGGAGGCGAAGCATCCTTTCAGATGAAGATTCCATGATGCAGATTTCTCTGTGGTGATTTCTAACCCGTGACTGCTGGCCAACTTCCTACCTTTGGTTTCAGGTTGTATCCTTCAGGGTTGTCTGAAGGATCAGACCTAGGACAGATCTGGACATATATACTATAAAGGTGATGTTTTACCTCATTGGCTTCCATGATGAGGGTTGGGAAACCTAACAATAGCTGTCTGCACATTAGCCAGGCTAAGAACTCCATAACTGCTCAAGTCACAAAGTTGGGTGTCTCACCAGTCATAATCTGATGCTGAAGGTCTGCACGGTTCTTAAGAGAGTGACAGGTCTTCAGTGTGCAGTCAAATATTAAATAGTAAAGAAGATGAGTTCTGATGTCAGGGGAGGATGGTGGCGGAGGTGGTGGGGGTTGGGGTGGCAGCTGCAATGGCAGCTGCGATGGTAGATGCGCTTATCAGCAGTGAGTGAAAGCAGGCAGGCAGTAGTTGCTTAACTTCTCCAACTGACAGCGCCCGCGCTGCCACTGTCCCAAGTATCGGGCGTAGGCCTGGGGGATTGACAAAAAACACAGACACGGGTCATTCTGTAAGGAGAATGCCCAAACTTTACTGAGAGACCAGCAATATATATACTAGAGGCCAGGGAAGGGAACAGGAGAAAACAATTATAGCCATAGGTCAGGCACCTGGGAAGTCCCGGGCGGGAAGGCAGGAATCAAGCTAAGCCACGAGATCACGGGATGTTTTGCTCTCAAGAAACCCGTGCAAACAGCTCAGCTGGGGGGCGTTGAGCCAAGCTCACCGGTTCCCAACATCCAACCTCTTGTATCTTGGCTTCTGCTGGAAGATGCTGGCCACTGGGGTGGGGTGGGGTGGGGAAGGGAGGGTCTCTTCAGTTAATCCTTCCAGAAAATACCATGCCCAGAGACGTGTGTCTCAGATGACACCAGATTCACGGTTTACAGATTATGAACTGTGCTTCCAGTTTTCCCTCCTTCCAAATCTTTTCATGCCTATTGCCTGCTCCCTTGACACTATTCTATCTCTGGGGTCTCAAGAAAGACTAGTGATGCTAGAGGCAGCTACATCCCATGAAGGAGATCACTGTGCATGCCTCACATCTACAAGAGAACACACTCTAAGTGGATTTCACAATACCCCAGCCCACCTACCCCATTTGTAGCATCAACACCTGTCCATTTCCTTCCATTCAAGTTGATTTTATTCCTTCTGAATTTATTTGATTTTTTAAGAAGATTTTGAGATGGGGGGGGAGAATTACCTTTTATTAAAGATTGTATTTTTATGTTTATTGTATGTTTCTGTGTGCCGATACCTGCATGTTAGTGCAGGTGCCTGGGAAGGCCAGAAGAGGGCGCCAGATCCTCTAGAACTGGAGTTACAGGCATTTGAGGGCTGCCCAACCTGGGTGAAAGGAACTGGATTCATGTCCTCTAGAAAAGCAATACGCATTCTTTCCTCTAACTCATCTCCTCAGCCCCCCCTCTTGTTTTCTATCTTTACGAACCTCAGGAAAACACTTATCTTTTTCAAAACGTTTTTAAATTTCTTTTTTATGTATATGAGTATTTTCCATGTATGTGTGTATGCATATGTATGTATGTGTACCATGTGCATGCCTAGTGCCCTATCAGAAGAGGGCATTGTATCCCCTGGAACTGGTGTTAGGAATGACTGTGAGCCACCATGTGGGTCTTCGTGTCTTTCTGAATCTGAGTCCTCTGCAGGAGGAAGAACAAGGGCCCTTGACCACCGAGGAGCTCTCCAGCATCTTATCATTTTCAGTTAAGGCAAAAGATTATGTAAATGCAATTACCATCCAGGTCCGTGTTCCAAGGCTGCGTTTACTATCGGTGATTAAATTATTATGTTAAAAGATGGTACCCACATGAGATAAGATAAAGTACTTTCTATACGCCCACAGTATAAATTTAGTGGTTTCTGCCATCTGAATTTCATAACAACCTTGTGAATTGGGCAAATCGTAAGTATTTAATCTGCATAGGGTAAATGAGTAATCCGAGCCCAAAAGCAAATATACAGCCTGCTCCGGTGAGAATTAAAACCAAATAATTTACATTCTAATAACATTTCTTCTGAGTAAGTCCGCGTCTTAAAACCCCCGTAATGTGCAGTCAAAGCGGGAGGGCATGTGATACTTGACCTCCAGGGGAAAGTTAAAAACAGAGCTACAAAATCCCCACCTGAGCCAACTCAACTCAGGTACAGTGGGCTGAAAAATTGCCTCATAAGGAAAAGGTGGAGGCAGGTAAGTCAGAGTCAGGGATGGGAGAGACTCAAAGATGCTGTGGAGCCACAAAGACCAGAAGGGTAGGGATGATGGTAACCTCAACTGCTACTAAAGGTAAAGGAACGAGGTCTTCCTTTAGACTCTCCAGAGTGAATGCAGTCCTGCTAAGATCTCCCTAGTTACCACGTAACATTAGTTTCCGACCTCCTGGACTCTAAGTGAGTAAGTTTGTATTCTCTCCAGCCACTACATTCAAATTACTTGGTGTACTGGCTGGTTTTGTGTGTCAACTTGACACAGGCTGGAGTTATCACAGAAACAGGAGCTTCCATTGGGGAAGTGACTCCATGAGGTCCTGCTGTGGGGCATTTTCTCAATTAGTGATCAAGGGGAGAGGGCCTCTTGTGGGTGATGCCATCCCTGGGATGGTAGTCTTGGGTTCTATAAGAGAGCAGGCTGAGCAAGCCAGGGGAAGCAAGCTAGTAAAAAAACATCCCTCCACGGCCTCTGCATCAGCTCCTGCTCCCTGACCTGCTTGAGTTCCAGTCCTGACTTCCTTTGGTGATGAACAGCAATGTGGAAGTGTAAGCTGAATAAACCCTTTCCTCCCCAACTTGCTTCTTGGTCATGATGTTTGCGCAGGAATAGAAACCCTGACTAAGATAATTGGTTACAAAAGCTACAAGGGACTGATTGGCAAGCAATCCTATTGGTTTGTATTCCTGGAAAGCCCGTGGCCTGAATAAAGCAGGGGAGTTGCTGCATCTCCCAGATTTGGAAGTCTCTATTTTACTCCGTTGGCTCTCACAGACCTGCAACTTGGGGATACTTCTGAGAGCCTCAGGCACCTTAGGGACCACAGATGGCTCTTTTCATGACCGCATACAATCAGTGTGTCCGAAGGTAGCATTCTATGATTTGACCAATTGGGATCAAGAACTGATGGGAAGAAAAGCAAAGGGGAGGAAAGACAGTGTAACACGCTGTTTCTTTGTTTACGATGCATTCCACTGAGACTAGAGAGCCCAGCAGTTTGGTCTACTCTGTCTCTATCTGATCATATACAAAAGAAACAAAGCTGAACTACATCTTGTTTAAAAAAAAAAAAAAAAAAAAAAAAAGCACACGAGCCAGAACAGGGCATTGAGACAAAAATAATCCCAGATTGCCATTGTTCCAAAAAGGTATCTAGAAAAGAAAAGAAAAGCTGAAATAAAAGAAACCTTTTAGTTGAAGTGCGGTGTTTCATGTCCTTAGTCTATAACCCAAATCTAAGAGCTGGAGTAAGATTCGTCTGGCTTTCAGCTCTGCCCAGTCTCTGGCACCTGGGAATAAGAGCTAATTTGATGACAAGGGGTTTCTGTCTCCAAGCAGTTCCTAGAAGCTGGCCGTCAGAAAAGGGGGAACTGTTATTTTGTTGTACAGTGAGTCTACAACAGTAGGTACCTCCAAAGATCCCAGAGAAGCAGGACTGGTGGGGAGGTTGCCTTTCCTTTCCTTAGGACACATGCGTAACATCACCCCTTTGTTTAGCTGAGGACTCTCCCTTGCTTCATTATACGTGACCTTGCAATCGAAGATTGAACCATTTCCCAAGGCCTGAAGCTACTTTGCCTTACTGCATTAATTTATGCGACGGTATTATCTTAAATCACTGCTTAATTCTCAGGCTGATAAAGTGCCAGACGTGAAGCGCAGCGGCGCTGCTCTTTCTCCTCTCTTGGATCTGTGACAAGTCAATGTCATTAAGGACCAGAGGCCATGGTTCGAGACTCACACCAGCTTTTCCTTAGCAGCCAACATCACAGCAGCCCGCTCTGGGCCCTGTTTTGTCAATTGACTTTAAAGATGAGTCTGTTAGGGAACAGCATAATGGGGCATAACAAAAGGTACCCTTGTTTAGGAGAAACTTAGGTTGAATTCACATTGGGGTACTTCGCATCCTTTCAAGCAGGACTAGTGAGCTCATCTATTCACTAACACTGAGAAATAATGAGAGACAAACAGTGGCAAATGACAGGAATATCGCAAACTAGACTATACCTAAGGCAATCTGGAATGTATTTCATATACTGAGTAATAAATATCTATTCACTGATCGTGTGTGTGTATGTGTGTGTGTGTGTGTGTGTGTGGTGTCTGTGTGTGTCTGTGTGTGTGTGTGGTGTGTGTGTATCTGTGTGTGTATATGTGTGTGAAAATATGTGAGTGTGTGGTGTATATGTGTGGTGTGTGGTGTGTGTGTGTGTGTGTGTGTGTGTGTGTGTGTGTGTGTGTGGTGTGTGTGAAAATTATCTGTAAATGACTCTAGTAAGCTTTCATGGTGACTTGGAAGGTTTATATTAGAAAAACAAAATAATGACTATCTTAGGATCACTTTTTTAAAAATTCTATGAGAGGGTTGGAAAGTTAGCTCAGTGGGTAAAGTGCTTGCCACATGAGCATGAAGTCCTGAGTTCAAATCTCAGGAACCACAGAAAACCCCAACAAACAAAGGCCTGTAAATGCAGATGGGAGGTGGTGCCTGGAGTACCCTCGGACATTCGCAAGGCAGTGAACAACGTGTAGACCATGTTGCAAACAACATGAAAGGCAATGACCAACACTCAAGATCACCCTCTGACCTCCACACAAGCTTCATAGTACATACACACACAGGCACACACACACACACACACACACACACACACACAGGCACACACACCATCACCATCACCATCACCAACATTGTTTGACATCAATATTGTTTGAGTGTCAATTTGGTTCAATTTCTGATATGATTACTTTTGCTTGGGAGGCACTCTCAGTGCCCATCATGAATAGTTGTTCCACTTAAGTGGGTGATATGTTTATGGCATGATCTGTGTGTGAAGCTGGCTGTCCCTGGAACCCAAGATGACTGCAGGCTTAGGGCAATGACGAGAGACTTCTGAGGTACCATTGGAACAGAGTATCTTAAAAGCTGATAGTTGAATGTCACCGTAGATATTGAGAATACCTGAGTTACCCTTACCTTTGCAGCTTCAGTCTTGAAGCAAGGTGAGACAGGTCAGGAGAATTCCATGATAATCAGACGTGTATTGCCTATGTTTAGACAGAAAGTCCTTAACTGAACAACACACCACCGAGTGTTGCTGAGAAGGAACCTGACAAAATGCTTTTAGTTAAAGGAGTCAGACACAAACTGACCAAGCTTTATCCTACTTTAGCTGCCTGCCAGGCATCTCTAGATCCTAACACAGAGTTGATGTTTGTGGTAATGACATGTGATCTTTATCACAGTGATCCCTGAATCTCTGAACACTGTCTTTTGCAGATTTTAACAGAAGAAATTACAATTGGTCCAAAGATCCGTTGACGAAGAATTGGTGTGTGTGTGTGTGTTTCTGTGTGCATGTGTGTGCATGTCTGTGTGTCTGTGTCTGCATAGTCTCCATGTATGTCTGCATATTTATGTAGGTGTCTGTACATATCTGATTGTAGGTATGTCTCTCTCTTTCTCTCATGTATGTTTGGGGGGGTGTATGCTTCTCACACATGCATGTAGTAGTTATCAGGAAATACATGGCTTAATTCTGCTCACCAGCTTCCGTCTGCATTAGCTGCTCCTCCCTTTGCCCACACTGTGCAAGATGGAGAATCTGCATTGAGGAAAGTCTCAGAGGAGGAACCTGTCCGAGGCTGTTTTTTATTTCCTTCCTGCATTTCATCTACTGCATGGAGTGGATTGTGGGGCGCTCAGGCCCATTTTATGATCTGTAACAAAATGCAATAAAGGCCCTGGCCACTGACCAGGTAAAATGCCTCCAACTGGCTGAGCAAGGGCAGGCTTCCACTCTCTGCCGTCAATCACGTCTGCCCAGACCGACAACAGAAACCTATTAATTGTTGCTCAGTTTGGGATGCTAATGTAAATTATTTCACAGATTCCAGAATGGTTTTAAAAATATAATTCTATTGTATCCATGATAAAGAAAGAGTATTCGGGGGATTTTTGATGCTACAGACACCCTCAGAGACTCAATATTTACTCAGAAAATGTATTAAACCACAAAAAAACGGTCCTCGTGACAGCCCTATAGGACTCCTCTCTCATGCTCAGGATTCTTTCCTGATGATTAGCATGTGATTGAAGGAAAAGGGAGGATTGCTCAGTGCAAATTCATCACTGCTTGAGGAAAAAAAAAACACATTTGGTTTTGAATACGTTTTATAGATCATGGGCAAAAATCATTCACAGTTTCATATTTAGGAATTGGTCGTGGGGTGATATTACTCTATGCCTACAAAGGACGCTGGCCAGCCCTGCGGCTTCTAAGCATGGTGTAGAGAGAGCTCCCCTTACATTCAGGAACAAGGAACACCGATGTGAATGCAAGCACAAGAGCTGCTGTAGCACACAATTGAATTTTCTTCCCCCGGTGTAATGAAATAGAAAGAGCATTGAAAGTCGGGTGTTTAGAGAAAAGAACAGGCTGAAGTATTTTTGCATCCAGACAAATTCTGTTTTCCTTTCATGGGGTCCCCAGAGCCCCTCTCCTCCAGTGTAGAGCATTGTTCAGGAGAAACGGTGCTTTGTTGGTGAGTCTCTGCAGCTGAGCCAAGGAAGAAATGCTCTGGCCAATCCGCGGGCCGTCAGCTCTCGTCCTGGGCTTCTGAGTGTTCAAGACGATAAGTCAGACATAAAAAGCGAAGGCAGACAGTGGCCTAGACCCTCTTCCCCTGTGTGATTTCCCATCACCCTTTGCAGAACGGTATGTTCTTTGTGCTGTTACTGTTGGTACGTTCGATAAGGAGGATGAGTCGGAGATGGGCAATTAAAAAATATTCACCCCTGGTACTAGAAAGATGGCTCAGCAGTGAAGAGTATGCATTGCTCTTGCAGAGAGCCTGAGCTCACTCTCTGGGCCCACACTGAGTGACTCATAACCATGCAGAACACCAGTAGAATGATGTAATGTCTCTCGCCTCCCTGGGCACCTGCACTCACATGATACACCACCCCCCAACACACACACACACACACACACACACACACACACACACACACAAATACACATTACACCCCAAATGTCTGTGTGTCCATAGGCATGGAGACAGAGTTGTTTTACCAAAAATCGCAGGAAGACATCATAGGCAGAAGTGGCAGGTGTGAGGGCCAATCAAAGCATAGGAGAGGAGGGAGCATTTTGGCAGGGGAGAAGTGACATCATTACTTCCTCTTGTGGATGCTAGCTCTATACAAACCACATCGGCCTGCCTACTTGGCAAGTTGCCTTACTCCTCTTTTTTTCCTACTGTCATGGAATACCTTAGACTAGTGGTTCTCAACCTGTGGGTCACGGCCCTTTTAGGGGCATATTATCAGATGCCCTGCCTATCAGATATTTATATTACAGTCCACAACAGTAACAAAATGACAGTCGTGAAGTAGCAAGGAAAGCAATATTCTGGCTCAGAGGTCATCACAACATGAGGAACAGTATTATAGGGTCACGACATTAGGAAGACTGAGAAGCAGGGCCTTAGCCCTAACCACTTATAAACAACAGATATGTTGTCCTCAGCAACCCAGAGGCTGGGTAGACAAGTCAAAATGACAGCAGATTTAGTGAGAGACAGCTCAGAAGACAGGGAACTTCTCTGTACTGAAAAGCAATTCAGATAGAGGAGAGGGAGAAGGGTTTGCTGGGCTCCGTGTCTCAGTTCAGGGTGAGCAGTGGACACGAACCATGGCAAAGGAGTCTCTCAGTGTCCATGCTATTAGCAGGGCACAGAGCTAAACAGTAAAAGCGGTGGGCTCCCCTCCCTAAGATTCTGGGCATGGTTTCTTGTGGCATACGTTTTTCATATTTAGATAGTTAAAAGCATTTCCTCCGTGGGGCACTTTACAATTGATATGATATAAGGTGGTTTATCTACCTACTATGTGATAAGTAGGACTCTATATGACAAAGACCTTGATTTAGGCTTTGAAAGGGAAGGTGAGTATATGTGAAGTAAATACTAAAATAGGTAAATAATAAAACAGAATATATTTTTGGAGGTTTTTTCCCCATTTGTGACTGATTTCATATAGTACCATTAAAACCTTGTTGAAAACTGTCAATAATATTACATTCTAGATGAAGGACATACTGCCTCCTTTTACATTCTTTATAAAGTGAAATCATTGTAAATTAACAAGCTGAATTTGACCATGCTAAATATCTTCTAAGGGGAAACAATTCTCTAGACTGGGAATATAGAAATCAGGACTACAGTGTTTGCTTAGCAAGCACAAAGCTCTGGGTTCTGTCGTCTCCAAAACTACAAAAAGAAAAGAGACCCCCCCCCCCAGCATCTAAACACTTCTTTCCAAGCAGACAACCCAGCAGCATTGCAATTTTTTTGGTTTCTGTGACAGTCCACTTGTTTAACCCCTCCAATGGTATACTAAAATAAGTGGCTGCTTCTTTTACATCTGTATTTTTTAGATCTAGAAAAAGCAGGCATCCAATAAATGCTTAATCAAGAAGCTGGACAGGTGAATGGAAAGCACCCCTGTAAATAATAATGCTATATTTCTGCTCTTCTACACAAGTTTTCAGATTTCCACTAAGACTACACAGCCCACTATGAAGAATGGCAGCCCCAGATTCCCCCCAGAAAGGAATGAAGTTGAATTTATTTTGGTGCCACCTGAATGGACTCTTTTATATGTACATTCTAAGGAATCTTTCAGCAAAGGGGAGACAGGAATATATTCCCATTGCTAGTCATATGCTAGCCACTGGTAAAACACTAGCTGTAATTTCTGCAGGAGTGTTATCTAGCATGCTGACAACAATGTTCATATCTTAAAGATAATTCATGAGGAATATACATAGCACAAACACACATGTGTACACATATACACATACATACATACACACATACAGTAATACCTCTCTACCCACATCAAATGTGATAGCATCAAATAAGAGTTATTTGTCTTCAAAAACAGTCTGTAGACTGACATGTGTGGCAAGAATCATCTTGCAGACAGACAGTGGCTGAATAGTAACTATGCTTGTAACTCAGCTAAAGGAGTGTGCTAAAATGTGTGGCTGGTGACTTATCCAGGACACATTACCTTTAGGCCATGGCCAAGGCATATGAACTCAAGAAGAAATGTTGTGGTTTGAATGAGAATGGCCCCTGTAGGCTCATGTATTTAAATGTCTGCTTGCCAGTTGAAGACTATTTAGGAAGGTTCAGGAGGTGTGGCCTTGTTGGAAGATGTGTTACTAGCAGTGGTCTTTAAGGTTTTGAAAGCTCACAGCATACCAGTCTCTCTCCCTTAGCCTGTCGTCTGTGGGTCTAAATGTAAACTGCCTATTGCTCCAGTGATGTTCTGCCTGCTACCACACTCCCAGCCATAACGCACAGGGACTAGCCCTCTGAAACTGCACATAAACCCTCGGTTAAATACTTTCTGTTATTGTCTTGGTTATGATGTTTCTTCATAGCAATGCAACAGCAACTGAGACTGAGGTAGACGACCTATTGCAAAGCCTTCCCAGTTCAGACAGGCATAGTAGCTTCCAAATAATCCCTTAGGATACACGGAGAAAGCAAGAATTGAGGAATATGGGGATGTATTCTAACCTTTATGTCGGAGGCACTTCAAGCTTCCTAACATAGAATGGGAAGGCTGAGACCAGTGAAGAAGTGGGCATACCAGTGTTTGCCTCTCTTGTTCCCCGTGCTCACATGCTATCAAAACATGTTTGCTCTTATCCCTTTACCTCTAGAAACAGAAAACCAAGAAAAAGAAGAGGAAAGCAATCTTCCGATCAACTACATGGCTAGATTCAGCAGATTTTATGGGCAATTAAGTCTTTAAATGAAGATTAAAGAGAACACATTTCTTGGAAAATTTTTTGTACTTTTCTGACTGTACAAATAAGAGATATCCATCTTTGATGCTTCTTAAAATGTTATTTCAATATCTCTGCACATCCTTAAAGCAACAAAAGATATTCTGAAAAAGAAAAAAAACTCACACAAAAATTTAACTAAAGGTATTGCTAAATTTTATTGAAAATAATTGTTAAAATTTCACGGAGAGAAAAAATGCGAACTTTTTGGCTGCACCTTCATCTAGAATGCAAACAAATATTTTTTCTGGTAACCCTGGTTTGATTACATTTTGGAAAAATCACAGCTAAGCCATTCATAGTAACACATACATGTGCATCCAGCACTGTTAAAGCAGAGACAGAAGGATTAAAAGTTCAAAGCAATCCTGCGCAATATAGCCAAATTCATCACAGAAAAAATATAGGTCTGTGGAGGTGCTTCAGTGGATGAAGTATTGTCCCTAAAAACAATCAGAGTTGGAGTCCCTAGAATCCATGTAAATTCTGAACAGGCATGGCAGCCTGCCTATAATTCCAGTGTTCTGATGATGAGGACAGGGGTTCCCTGAAGCAAGTGGTCTAGCAGAAAGCCATACTGGCAAACTTTGTGTTCAATGGAGAGACCATGCCTCAAAGTATAAGATGAAGAATGACTGTGGAACAGTACCACATCAACCTTCAACTTCAGCATACACATATACACAAACACACACACATGCAAATGTGCATACACCCATGTATGCATAATACATACACACAGAAGCAAATGTGCATACACCCATGCATGCATACTACACACATACACATATAAATGTGCATACAACCATGTATGTATACTATACACACATGCAAATGTGCATACACCCAAGCATGCATATTACACACACATGTACACATATACACAATATAATATGCATACACCCAAGCATGCATACTACACATACATGCACACACACGAATGTGCATACACCCAAACATGAATGCTACACACACATGCAAATATGTATATACCCAAGCATGCATACTACACATACACGCACACACATGCAAATGTGCATATACTACACACACTCATGAAAATGTGCATGTGCCCAAACATGCATACTACATATACATGCATACACATACAAGTGTGCATACACACAAACATGCATACTACATACACAGACACACACACAATTAACAGCTGACTATGTTCTAAGATCCAGTCTATAAATGATCTGCCTTCTCCTGTTAAAAGTCAAAAGCCAAAGCCCAATGAAGCCTAATAAAGGTAATACCCTGTAATGCTGTTTTTACTTGCTTGAGTGATTACACAGAACCTTCTGCTCACCTAGAGCAGCTCAGTGTTCTTAGTGAACTTTATCACATTTCTTTAGAAATCTCAGAACAGAGAAGCATAGATGGTCATTGTCTGAGTTCCAGGATGTGCCTTCAAGCTCCTGCATCAGAGTATCTCTCCATGTCTGGAACCTTTGAACTAGAATAGATTGAGCCACTGAGGTTAAATCTCTAGTAATTCCTACATTGAAAGGGCCATTATTAAGAGTAGATCTTTCTGCAGGTAGAAAGACAGGTCAGCAGTTAAGAGCCCATGCTTCTCTTTCAAAAGGACCCATGTCTGATTCCCATTGCCCACATCCTGTGACCCACTCCAGCTCCAGAGACTCTAGCACCATCTTCTGGACTTAAAGAGTATCTGCACTCATACTTGGATATACCCACATGTGTACACACCCATGCTTAAAAAGAAACTAAGTCACTTTTTAAAAATGTAGATCTTTCCAATGATCTTAAGATGTCAGAGATCAAAACAAAATTTGATTAATTGTGAAGTATCAACCAACATCATAAAATAATATAAAAGCTACTATATAAAGATGAAATTTGTAAGATATAGTGTTTCCTTTTTTCAATATAGATCATTTAATATATTTGTAATAAATTCATACTTAAATATTTGTCTAGATATTGTGTTTATAAGTACAATTAACGGGTGAGTGTCCTCATTAAAAGATATATTGCTGGTGGGATTACAAGCTGGTACAACCACTCTGGAAATCAATCTGGAGGTTCCTCAGAAAATTGGAAATTTTCTACCTGAAGATCCAGCTATCCCACCATACCACAAGGACATATGCTCCATTATGTTCATAGCAGCCTTATGTAATAACCAGAAGCTGGAAACAACCTAGATGTCCCACAAATAAAGAATGGATACAGAAAATGTGGTTCATTTACATAATGGAATACTATTCAGCTATTAAGAATGAGGACATCATGAGTTTTGAAGGCAGATGGATGAGACTAGAAAATAACATCCTGAGTGAGGTAACTCAGACCCAAAGGGACATGCATGGTATGTACTCATTAATAAGTGATATTACCCAAAAAAGTACAGAATACCCAGGATACAATCCACATGCATGGTATGTACTCACTAATAAGTGATATTAGCCAAAAAACGTACAGAATACCCCAGAACTTGGGCCGAAGGGCCCAAGTGAGGATGCTTCAATCCCACTTGGGAGGGAGAAGAAAATAATCATGGGGGCAGAAGGAGGGAGGGACCTGGGTGAGAGAGGTGAGAGGAAGGAAAAAATGAGAACATGATCAGGGATTGGGGGAGACAGGAGAGAAGCCCTGAAGACCAGTAGAATAAATGGAAATATGCAACCTGATGGAGTGGGAGGCATGTGGGGGGGGGGAACCATCTAGAAAGTCCCAGAGACCTGAGAGGTGTGAGACTCTCAGGACTCAAAGGGAGGGACCTTAGATGAAATGCCCAACAGTGGAGAGAGGGAACTTGGAGAATCCACTTCCAGTAGAAAGACAGGGCCTCAAGTGAAGGGATGGGGTTGCCATCCCACAGTCAAAAATTCTGACCCAGACTTGTTCTTGTCTGAAAGAACTGCAGGGACAAAAAATGGAGGAGAGACTGAGGGGAAGGAGGTCCAGTGACTGGCCCAACTTAGGATCCATCTCAAGGAAAGACTCCAAGCCCTAACACTCTTACTGATGCTACGGTGTGCTTACAGACAGGAGTCTAACATGGCTGCCCTCTAAGAGGCCCAACAAGCAGCTGACTGAGACAGACATAGATACTTACACTCAACCATTGGACTGAAGTCAGGAACCCCTGTGGTTGGTTGAATTAGGGAAAGGCTGGAAGAAGCTGAGGGAGAAGGTGACTTCATAGGAAGACCAGCAGTCTGAACTAACCTGAACCCCTGAGATCTCTCAGATACCAAGCCACCAACCAGGCAGCATACATCATCTGGCCTGAGGTCCCCAACACATATACAGCATAGGACTGCCTGGTCTGGCCTCAGTGGAAGAAGTCACACCTAACCCTCGAGAGACTTGAGGCCCCAGGGAGTAGGGAGGCCTGGCAAAGGTTGGGAGGAAAATCCTCTTGAAGACAGGGGGATAAGAATGGGATGAGGAACTGTGAGAGGCGGACTGGGAGAGGGGTGATGGCTGGATGTAAAAAACATAAAAGTAATAATAATAATAATTAATAATAATAATAATAATAATGAAGCTAGGTGCAGTGGCTCATACCTGTAATCCTGACACTTGGGAACCTGGGGCAACAACAACAACAAATTATATGTGTGTGGGTTCTTTGAAAAGCTTCATATCTCATTGGGAAATACAGAAGGACCTATACACATTCTAGCTTCTGGTTCCTCAGGGAGAATTGAACTAATGATTCCTGACACAAGACAAATAGAATGTCAAGACCATAATCACCAGCCTATTGTAAATCACCTCCTGTTGCAAGGCTCCCTGGGATTGTTTATATATGCTTGGCCCAGGGAGTGGCACTATTTGGAAGTGTGTCCTTGATGGAGTAGGTGTGACCTTGTTGGAGTAGGTGTGTCACTGTGGGTGTGGGCTTCCAGACCCTCATCCTAACTGCCTGAAAGCCAGTATTCTGTTAGCAGCCTTCAGATGAAGACATAGAACTCTCAGCTTCTCAGGCACCATGTCTGCCTGGATGCTGCCATGTTCCCGCCTTGATGATAATGGACTGAAGCTCTGTACTTGTAAGCCAGCCCCAATGAGTTGCCTTGGTCATGGTGTCTGTTGCTAGGTACTACACAGGTACGACAGAGCACTACACACACCTCTAGCATCTTTTCAGATCCCCTAGGCTGCAAACATCTTCCACCCCTGAGTCCATAGTAACAATCAGCTCTGCAGGAACTTGAATGGTGCCCTAACAACACCTTTCCTTCTGCGTGAGTCATGGATCTCTGGTTTCCAACAGAGACCCAAAGGGAGGGAAGTAGGAAATGAGAGAAGCTTGGGATGCAGGAGAGTGTGCCGAGTGTGATTGTTTGTTAGTTGCTTCATGCTAAAGACCAACTTAACGGTGTTGGGAGCAAAGTTCAGCCCATGGAGCCCATCTCTGATTGTTTGGATGTTCAGCCAGTTGGGTGGACAGATTGCGCTGCTAGTGTAGACACGTTCAGCCAGTAGGTATGTCCCATTGGCTCCTTTTGTTAAACTTCCCTGCTTCCTTCCCTCGGGGCTGGCTTAAGCCTCTGTTGGCTACAGCACCCGTTCGCTCTGCCTTGAGCTCTGCTTTCAGAAAACTTCAGAATGAGGACATGAAAAGAAAAGAATTTTGTGAAGTCAAGTTATGCGTGAAAGAGAAGAAAGCAAACAAGAGATGAATTTCAGGTATGGAAGGCCCAAGAAAAAATTAACTCTCAGTCATAAGGAAAGAGAAAAGAAGTAATTGCAATCACTCTCAAGATATAGGCACCTTACTCCGGGATCTTTTCTGTTGTAAATCTCTCTCTCTCTCTCTCTCTCTCTCTCTCTCTCTCTCTCTCTCTCTCTCTCTCTCTCTCTTTCCTATTGAAAAACTCTTGAGAAGCAAAGCTCATTAGAGAGTTTAGGTAATGGATCTCCTGCAGCATTTGTAGTGTTCGCTTTCATTACCACGTTACTGCCAGACAGACAGGGAGGGCTGCGTCGCTACGACAGCAAACGGGTGGATCAGTGTCTCTCCCCAGAGATAAATGAAGCAACGATGTGCTAAAAAGCCCTTGGTTTAGAAGGTGAACAGTTGGATCTTTAATTACAAAGGACTGAAACCCATTACAACTCGACGGGGAGTGTGGTTAATTTGCAGAGAGAGAGAGAGAGAGAGAAATAACTGGGGCTTTTTGTGGTTTAAATGACCTTAACACAGAGGCCCAACCATCCCCACTTCTGAAGGGCGCTGTATGACCTCCACTCTGAACACAGACAGGGCCAGGGACTACGGATCACCTCCTCTAAAAGGCAGAAGGAAGAGTAGTGCTTGGCTGCTCTGTTTTCTCTCTGCCCAAGTTCCCGTCACTTGTGCAGCCTAACAATTCTCTGAAGTAAGGAAACTTTTAGCTTGTTTGCGGGGATGTAGTCACCTTAAAAATCAAGTGGGCATCATGTGCATTGTGTGGTC
>BDUI01000157.1:202483-263976 GCA_002335545.1 Apodemus speciosus
ATATATGTATATGTATATGTATATGTATATGTACATGTACATGTACATGTACATGTACATGTACATGTACATATGTATATGTATATGTATATGTACATATGTATATATATAGTGTATATATATAGTGTATATATATATATATAGTGCGTCTGTCGGGGTTTCTTTTTCGAGGCCAGCTCTATCCTTTCATCTGATGCAAGTTGTTTTCACACAGCTGCCTCACGAACCACACGAAGCACAGCCCTACAGCGGAACCTCTCCATCCTTTAAGTTGCAGATACGTCATCCCGCACTGGTCTCTGTATACAGCACCACGACTTTTGCTTCAGCGAGGTCTCGCTGCCTAGCTGAACAAAGAGGACTCTGTTTTTCATCGCTGTCTAGCATTGGAAACATCTTTAAAAAGCAGTTCTAAAAGGGATCCGAAGTCACAAACATCCGGCACTTAAAACATTCGGTTTTAGGATAGCATTAAGGGGTCCAAATAATCCTTTCTTGCCCCCAATGTGGGGGATATTAGTTTAGCACTCAGCCCTGCATGAACTCTGTGTTTACCTCCTGCAAGAGAAGAGGGAATAGAAGAGTGATCAGAGGTAGATGGCAGGATGAACGGTAAGGCTTCCCTAGTTCACTCTGATCCGACTGCTCTGATCAATGTCTCTATGGCACCTACCTATACTGTAAGAATGGGCATTTTATTTTTAATTAACTCAGAGAATCTCACAACTTCTCTAGTTTTGTTTCCTTCTGTGTGTGTTTGTGTGTGTCTTTGTGTTTGTGCACCTATTCATTTGTATGGTGGTGTATGTGTGTCTGTATATGCATATGTGACTACATGGGCATTTATATGTGTGTGTTCATTTGTGTGTAGATGCATGTGTGTATGTCTGTCCATGTGTGTGGATGTGTATGTAAGTATATATGTGTGTATGTGCAYGTTTGTATATTTGTATATATGCACTTTGTGTATGTGCATTATGTGTGTACATGTGTGTACATACACATGTGTGCATGTGTGTAGACATGCATTTATGTGTGTGAATGTGTATATGTGCATTGTGTAAATAAATGCATGTATACATACATGTGTGTGTACATGAATGTGTGTGTATGTACGAGTGTGTGTATAGGTCAGAGATCAAGGTGCTGCTCCGCTTCAAGTGTCATCTATATTCTTTTTTAAAATGTTTATTCTGTTCTAGTCTATTCCATTTTGAGACAGGGTCTCCCATTGGCCTAGAACTCACCATGTAGACTAGCACGGCAGGTCAGCAAGCCCCATGGATGCTCCAGTCTCCACCTCCCCAGCACTAGAATCACTATGCCAGTGCATGCTACTAAACACTTGGCTATTTTATGCAGGTTCTTGAAGTTAAACTCAGGTCCTCATGCACAGCAAACACTTCACAGCTGAACCATCTCTCCAGCCCCTGTTTCCTTTTTAAATTTTATTTGTTATAGATACATAGTGTTTGGGCATATTTACTAGGTACTCTGAGATGTTTTGTTGTTCCTGCATGTGTGAATGTGTTTGTGTATGTTTGTATATAGTAATAATCAAACAAGCATAATTTATATATCCATCATCTTGAACTGCCCCTATTTCTTTATGTTGAGTTCATCTGAAATCTCCCATTTTAAGAGATGTAGACATGATGCTAGTTACTTACATTCACCCTGCTGACATGAAACACTAGAACATCTGCCCTTTGCCTGTAACATTGTATCCATTGGCCAACCTTCTTCCTTACACAGGTCCTGTTCTCAGACTCTTAATAAGCAACTGATGTTTGAGGAAGGAGCCAAAAAAGAGATTCCTCAATAATCCACACTCAGAGAACCAGATAGTCACATGGAGAATGGAACTAGAATCATGCATCTCATTAGATATAAATATCAGCTCAATATGAAGACCTACAGGGTCTGCAGGTATAACTCTGTGGTTGAGCGCACTGGCTGCCAAAGTTCTAGTTCTGAACATACATATAGATCACAGCCATCTGAAAAGCCCAGGAGATCAGACACCAGCCTCTGGTTTCTAAGTGTACTTCATGAAAGTGTTGTATATACTTGCAGGTAAAATACCCTTTTGGGTAAAATAATAATAAATTGATCTAAAGAAAAATTAAGGAAGACCTACAAATAAAACTAAAACTATGAGAACACTAGAAGAAAACAGAAAATGCCTCAGGATGTTTGGAAAGGCAAAGACTGTTCTTAGAATCTCTTCTTCTTGGTTCCCAGGTGTTTGGGTTTTTTGTTTTGTTTTGTTTTGTTTTTTTTTGGGGGGGGGTTGTTAATCACAAAATAACATTCAATTATATTTCATGGACAAATCTAAAAATTACCTTTAAAAGGTGATTCCAATTATGTTTTATCGAAAAACATTCAATTAAATTAATGATATTTCCTTACTAGGTTTAAATTGAAATTGAAAACTAATAATGAAGCGAGCATGACAGAGGCATAGAAGTTAGCCTTGGGATTTTGAAGGAAGAGGGGCTACACAGAAACATTAGACATCCGTCCACAGCAACTTCGTTTGCAGTAGCTGCAGTGTTAAAAACGGATGCAGTGTTCCAATGAGAGAATGGTTAAACTGTGGAAGATCCATACGACAAAACATTACTCGTCAACAGATTCTAAAGTTTGGGGCTAGCGAGACGCGTGCGTGCGTGCGTGCGTGCGTGCGTGCGTGCGTGCGTAGGTCCGAAGAGGGCATCTTCTGAATGTGGGTGTTGGGAACTGAACTCTGGTTCACTGCAAGAGAAGCAAATGAGTGTTCTTAACTACTGAGCCATTTCTTCAGCCGTAATATTTATAATTTCGTATCTTTATTAACCAAAATAGCATCTATTTGTCCACCAGGACATCATCCCAAATGTTTCACCTGCTAGGGATGCTCTTCCCCTGAAAATTATGTTCCAGAATTGAGCACAAGAGTTATTGCTGGGATGCCTTCATGTGAACTCCTTTTTCGTGAAATAGCCAACCAATGAATAAAACCAAATCCCTCAAATATTTATGGGTAAGTAGCATTTCCAAGGATATGGAATTTATATCTCTTCCAGTAACAATTTTCTTAGCTTAAAAACCACTCACCCAGCGACACGGCTCTCAGCCCAGCTCAGAAAACACACTTCTCTTTAATACCAAATGCATCTAAGGTTTTAAGTTGATAGTGAATTTAGTAATAACAGATTGAAAGTGTTATACAGACTAATTTTTTTTGTTTTACTTTGGAATTTGTTTCGGTAAAAAAAAAAAATCATGAGTTTATTTATTTAACTATATTTCTTTTCCCAGAATTTTAAGATGTTATGTATTGATGCATATAAAACAATACCTGTTGCAATTGTAGTCACAAGTGCCTTACCACACGGGACCATACAATGCAAACATAAATACAATGCTAACAAAGTCATTGCTCTGTGTGCTTTTTCTATCCCCTAACTTCTAAAAAAGATGACTGCTACCCATTTTTTACCAGACCCCTAATTCTTACACAGTTTTCAGTCATATACTTATCCTTAAATAATGTCTATGGAGTTTTCAACATTTCTGTGCTGATGGTTGTGAGCCATCATGTGGTTGCTGGGAATTTTGAATTCAGGACCTCTGCGCGCTCTGGTCAGCCCTGCTCACTTCTAAGTACACTGTAGGTGTCTTCAGACGCACCAGAAGAGGGCGTCAGATCTCTTTTTATGGATGCTTGTAGCGACCATGTGGCTGCTGGGATTTGAACTCATAACCTCCCGAAGAGCAGTCAGTGCTCTTAACTACTGAGCCATCTCACCAGCCCCAAGTTTTCAACATTTCTAAAACTAGCATTTGTCATCAGTTAGTTTTTCCTCACTGGGACCAAAATTTGCGATAAAAACAGCTTAAGGGAGAAGTGGCTTATTCTGGCTTCTGGTTTCAGAAGGGTTAGCCTATGGATATGTAGCACATTTCTTTGGGAAGAACCCCAGGCTGGCAAGAGCCTGTGATAGACAATGGACTGGGGAGCAGAGAACAAGACCAGAAACAAGGGCCAGGTTAAAATCTGATTTCTTTTTTTTTCCTCAAGAGATGTCCTGGTGAAGATCCAGCATTGGTAGTTGTACAGAAGGTTGATGACCCAAACTAAACCAATGACTCACTGCAATGAACATTCGTAAATAAAACTGGACGAAAGGGCATCCAGACACACCCCAGCTTCCACAGTGCGGTTTTATTCTTTTTCTTCTTTATGGTGGGGGCGGGGGGTGGGGGGGAGGCGAAGGCAAAGAGTGAATATGGAGGGATGGGGAGATGGATGGGATCGGGGTGTATTGGGATGTGTGGTGTGAAATTAACAAAGAATCAATAAAAAAGTTTTACAATCATATCTCCTAAGGCATTTGTCATTTTTAGCTAGTTTCACACATAAGCATTGCATTTACATCATTTCTACCCCCCCCAAAATACTTGTCCTCCAAGGTCCCCCTTTTCCCCATACTCCCTCTCTACCCCATGACTTTTTAATTGTTATTATATACCTGGTAAGTCCATTTAGTGTTGTTCATACCTATATGTGTTTAGGTCTGACTGATTGCAGTTCGGGAACTTATCAGGGGGGTCATCCACGAACACACTGCTTTTCCTTCTCTCAGCAGCCATAATTGCCCGTAGCTATTCCTCCAGGGGTATGTGATGGTCCCAAGGGGATGACCCCGCCCCCAGGCTCATTTGAATTTTTAGATCCCAATTAGTGGAACTGGGAAAGATTAGGAAGTGTGGCCTTCTGTGTTCTGGGGGGGAAGAAAGAAACGTACAGATTGGTTTTAAATCATCCTCAAATGTTTACTAGAATTGTTAGGTAAAATTATATATCACTAAACTTTTCTTTAGCAGAAATTTTTGAAAATGTACTCTCTTACTAAGTATAAGGATATGGTAACATTCCCCTTTTAATCAATTTGGGTAAGCCATTTTGTATTCAATTTGGATAAACTGTGTCATTTTATATATATTTTTAATTCATGTTTATTAAAGCTCAAAGGAATGCCCCACTAAAGTGATTCAAATTAAATACTTAATACATGAGAAAGAAAATAACAGCAAACAGTCTACCTGAGAAAAATTCTTGTCATATTGCTTAAGACCATGGTCTTTAATAAATAGTTTTCTATTATTGTTTATTTGGCTAGGAATAATTAGACTTAAATACCAAGACTATATCACAATAAAGAAATATAATCCACAATATACTTCTCCAAAAATACTTATTGTGTAAAATATACAATTTCACATAACATGATAAATATAAAGTCATATTTTCAATGAATTTTTTGTGTATTTTTGTATTCTCAGGCTTTATATTTTATGTATGGAATTTAGAAGACCCCATTTCAATGTCTCAGAAAAAAAATATACAAAGCAAAAGCTAATGGGTCTAAATCCCTGATTTGACAAGCAGAGCTAAAATAAACTAACCACTTCAGGAAATAGCTTTTGATAAGTTTGCCAGTTTTCTATACTTTTGTGTCTGGATTAAATTCCGATGTTTCCTCGTTCTTTACGTGCGCTAAATCAGTTTGTTGTTTTTGGACCATTCTCTTTTTAAAGATTTCCTTTCTTTATCTTACGAGTATGAGTAGTTTACCTGCATAATATTTGGGTTTGTTTATATGCAGTGCTCATGGAGTCCAGAGAGGAGGGAGCATTGGATTCCCTGGGCCTGGGGTTGGAGAGGGTTGTGAGCCGCCATGTGGGTGCTGAGAACATAATTGTAACCGGGATTCTCACGGAGAGCAGCCAGTGCTCTAAAGTGTGGAGCCCTAGCTCCAGCCCCTCCACCACGCACCTTTGTGCCCCGTCTACTCTGATACACCGTTCCCGTTCACAGACTGGGCTCTCACCCCACTCAGTGAGAAAATGGGAGAACTGAATGAATCATTGCTCTCTAGAGAAGCAACCCTGAAGTCTGCAATCTCTTAGTTGTGGTTCGGTTGGCTCTTGGTAAAAGTGTGGTCGCGCGCCAATTTAATTCTAAGGGATTTTTTTTTTCCCCTAGAAAAGGTTTACCAATTAATCCAAAATAAATTGAAGAATTTCACCAAGAGGAGACGGTCTGTAGACTGAGAGAAGATACTGGCGAAACATTTATCTTACAAGGAGCTAACATCCACACACAAAAGGAACCCAAGCAATATGCAAGTCCCTGTAAATCACGGCCTTAATTTTAGAATGAGCCGGGGCCTGGATAGATATTTCTCAAAAGAAAGCGTATGAAGGCCAAACCGAATTTTGATCAGATAAAAGTTAACTCTCGGCACATTGAAGGAAGGGAAATTGAAACCACAGTATGCTATCATCATGGACCCGACAGAGGGTCTGGTCTTTGGGGCTTTATTCCATTTATTTATTTGTGTGTGAAGGGACATGCCCCTGCACACCCAAGGAGGTCACAATTTGGAACTGCTTCTTTCTTTTTACCACATAGGTCCTGAGGATCAAACTCAGGGCATTGGACTTCGTGGCAAGTCCCTTTACAGGCTGAGTCATCTCACCAGCTCCAGAAGAGGGTTATTATCAAAACAATGAAAGGTAGGTATTAGCAAAAATGCAGATAAAGAGAAACTCTTGCACCCCAAGGAAGAAACGCAAATGGGTACAATCCTTATGGGGAACAGTATGGAGATTTCTCAACCAATTAAATCAGAACGACTTTGTGGCCCAACAAGTCCCTATCTTTCATCTCCCAAAGAAAATAAAGTCGGTATGTCATAAAGATATCAGCCTTTCCAGTATCACTACAGCACTGCTCACAATAGTGAGCAGTCTAAGAATACAGAGAGAGAGAGAGAGAGAGAGAGAGAGAGAGAGAGAGACAGAGACAGAGACAGAGACAGAGACAGAGACAGAGAGGGAAAGAGAGAGCGCAGATTGTAGGGGTCTGCCATAGAAGAGCTGGTAAAGGTTGAAACTGTGATAGAAAAATGGCAATCAAAGGGTCAGAGGTCAACTTAAACCAGTGGATAAGTTCTGGAAGCACACTGTACAGTGGTCACTGATGACATAATATTCACTCGCAGATTCCTAAGTAATTAAATGTTCTCCCCTTGGAATATTAAGAACAAGAGGTGATTGATATATGGGTTTGATTTCAGCACTGCATCATCTAGCTATAGCTAAAGATCATACTGGGAACTAAGGAGATGGCCCAGTGGGTAAGAGGACTTGACTCATGAACATGAGGACCTGAGTTCAAATCCACAGCAAGGACAAAAAAAGCCAGGCCTATGTGTGCCTATAACCTCAGTGATGTCAGTGGGTAGAGGCAGGAGGATCAGTGGGTGGTGCTGGTTGCCAGCTTAGCTTCAGGTTCAAGGAGAGATCATGTCTCAAGGGAATGAAATACAGACTGGCAGAATGGCATTCTGGGTATCCCACTGTGGCCCCCACACAGGAGTACACAGCACAAATACCATGCACACATGTATACGTACTATACACACACACATACACACACACACATTATATACATTAATATACAACATCTTGAAAATTGAACCCAAATACACCTTAAGAGGAAAATGGTTGAACAGTTTTAAAAACAAAGCAAGAGAATAATTTTACCAAAGAGGGGGGGGGAAATTCATGAGAGCTTGTAAATGCAATCTTCTTGAGATATAAGAGATTTTAAAACAACTGGGTTTTCTAGTTTTCTTTTCGCTTTAGGAAATCACTTATAATTATGTAAACAAGCCTACATTTTGGTAGAAAATTATTTCAGAAACTATACATTAAAAGCAATTGTCATTTGGAAAACTGTTTGTATGAGCTTTACTCATAACTGGAGAAGTGTTTCCCCCTTAGCAGAAGGGTTCCTCAGAAGGACGGACTCTGTGTGTTGTATTAGTGAAATCACTATTTTATGGGAAAAAATATTTCAACTGATTTTTTTCTTTAATTTTCAGACACTGATAGTTTTACAAATGATTCTCCATTTTGAATCCTTAAAAAAAATCACATAAACTAAAACCTGGCCTATAACTGTATAGTAATCATTTTCCTAGCTTCTGCCTTATGATGCTTATGCTGTGGCCTCTATTTCAGCTGGAATCAAAATTCTATTAATAGCTTACTGTTGCATTATTTCTTCACTCGTGCCTATAATATATAACACAGCAAGGGTTCCCTGTATTGTGTGCACCTTGACTCTATAAAAGATAGAAGAATTTTATAAAAGGAAAATAGTGCCTGCATATATCAAGCTCCTGGCTTCTCTAGAGACTGAGCATATTATTTAAATATTGTGATTTTTAAGATCACATTAAATTCGTTACTTTCTCTGCTTCACTAATGAAGAGACTGAGACATTATATTAAGCAACTGACTTAAGATCACGTAGTTAATTAATGGAAGAACTGAAAACATTCAATCCACTTTTTTAGTGTTATTTCTTTTCCTAATGCAGAGAATTTGTTCTTTCATCCCTTATATAAATCCTGGCTTCCTAAAATACTTCTCAGTCCCCCGTATCCTCAAGGCAAGCCGACAATTTCCGCAAGTTCTCCACAAAATAGACACTGTATTAAAGGTGGTGTTTGTATATTATATTAAGTGACAGCACCCAGGCTCAGAAAGGCAAATATCATATGTTCTCTTTGATACGTGGGTCTTTAGCGTCTGTTAGATGTGTGTGTGCAGGTGAAAGTAAACAGAGAAAGGTCAGGAAACTCGGCAGGGTCCTGGATGCCTGAACGATAAGGGATGGACRGGAGGAAGATGAGATAGAGAAGGAAATGTGGGGATGAGAGGGCAGGGAGGGGAGAGGAGGGGGGAGAGAGAGTGGACCAGCATGAAATATGTATGAAAACCCCACGTGGAGACTTGGTATTCAAGAAGCTAGTTTAAAATAAAATTAAATGTTGTAAAAGGTGGTGTTTTTAAGAGTTAAGACCAAGCCACTTGCCCCAAACGTTTTAAGTATCATCTCTTTCCACGCAATTACTCTAGCGTGTGCCCTAAGAATTTTTCTACTAATGAGATTTTAAAGTCGAATTTAGTTCAACTGAGAAAAAAAGACAAAAAATGAGAGAGACAGAGAGAGAGAGACAGAGAGAAAGAGAAGAGACAGACAGACAGACAGACAGACAGACAGACAGACAGACACAGAGACACAGAACTACCAGGCAAGTCAACTACCCTGAACCGTCACCCTCCCTTGGTACGCACTCCCAGTCCATCCACCATTCCACACAAATGACATCTTCCCTTGGGTTGGGGAATGAGAAGGTGCTACAACTAAAATATATACATAGATACATTATTATATAGAGAAAGAGTGAGATGTAGAAGAATGCAAATAGAAAAGGCACCGGAGGTGTTAAGGAATAGAATTATTACTAAGCATACAGAGGGATCTTTTACTGGGATCGAGGCACTTCATATACATATTTAGTTTTATAATAAGAATATCCTAGATACTAATGCCATCCTGATTTATAAAAACGTAACTATGGAAACAGAAATTTCGAATCACTACATGATCTAAGCAATCTACCAATTTATACAGACTAAACAGAGAAGACAAGTCAATGTTTAACCATATTACCATGGCAATACATGGCTTGGCTTCTATGCAAATAAACCTGGAGGTGGCTTATTAACTGAATGGTTATGTAGAAAATATATAAAATAAAATATACTGTTTTATAATATTTAATAATAAAGCTATCACAACATTAAAATTACATAATATAGAGCTGGAGAGGTGGCTCAGTGGTTCAGGATGTTTGCTGCTGGTGGGACTGCGAACTTGTACAAGCACTCTGGAAATCGATCTGGCTGTTTCTCAGACAATTGGGCAAGGTTCTACCTGAAGACCCAGCTATGCTGCTCCGGGGCGTATACCCAAAAGATGCTCCGCCATACCACAAGGACACGTGCTCCATGATGTTCACAGCAGCCTTATTCATAATAACCAGAAACTGGAAACAGTCCAGATGTTCTCAACAGAAGAATGGATACAGAAGATGTGGTTCATTTACACAATGAAATACTACTCGGACATTGAAAATGAGGACATCATGAAGTTTGTAGGCAAATGGATAGAACTAGAAAATCTCATCCTGAGTGAGGTAACCCACACCCCAAAGGACACGTGGTATGTAGTCACTGATAACTGGATATTAGTCATAAGGTACAGGATTCCCACAATACATACACGCCACAGACCCAAAGAAGCAAAACAAGAAGGAAGGCCCAAATGAGGATGCTTGAATCTCACTCAGAAGGGGGAATAAAATAGTCATAGAAGGCACATGAAGGGAGGGAACTGGGTAGGAGAAGGGTTGGGGAAAGGAATGTGGGGGTCAGGATCAGCTGTGGAGACAGGAGAGAAGGCCACAGGATCAGGAGAATGAATGGAAATCTGCAGCTGGCGGGGTAGGGGAATGGGAGACATCTCTAGGACATGCCAAAGACCTGAGATGGGAGAGGCTCCCAGGACTCAATGTGGGTGACCTTACCTGACACACATAGCAGTGGGGACATGGAACCTGCAAAGGCCACCTCCTGTAGCTAGGCAGGACTCCCAGTGGAGGGATAAGGGCACCAACCCAACCACAAAACTTCTAACCCATAATTTGTCCTGTCTACAAGAAATGCAGGGACAAAGATGGAGCAGGGATTGAGGGAATGGCCAACCAATAACCGCCCAAACTTGAGACCCATCCCATGGGCAAACACCAATCCCTGACACCATTAATGATACTCTGTTATGCTTGCAGACAGGAGCCTAGCATAACTGTGCTCTGAGAGGCTCTACCCAGCAGTGGACTGAAACAGATGCAGAGTCCCACAACCAAACATTGGATGGAGCTTGGGGACTCTTACAGAAGAGTTGGGGGAAGGATCAAGTGCCCTGAAAGGGATGGGAAATTCATAGGAAGACCAACAGAGTCAACTTACCTGGACCCTCGGGGGCTCTCAGAGACTGAACCACCAACCAAAGAGCATGCATAGGCTGGACCAATGCCCCTAGCACATAGCTACAGCTCAGTCTCCATGTGGGTCCCACAACAACTGGAGCAGAGGCTGTCCCTAAAGCTGTGTCCTGTCTGTAGAATCTGTTCCCCTAACTGGGCTGCCTTGTCTGGCCTCAGTGGAAGAGGAAGCACCTAGCCCTACAGAGACTTGATGTGCCAGGGTAGGTAGGGGAATACCGGGGGCGGGGGGGTACCCTCTCAGAGGAGAAGGGGAGGAGGGATGGGAGGAGGAACTGTGTGAGGGGAGGACTGAGAGCTGGGGCAGTGACGGGGAAGTGAAATGAATAAATAGATACATAAATAAATAAGTTGTGGAAAAGATAAAAGAAGATACGCATTAAGAGAGAGAGAGAGAGAGAGAGAGAGAGAGAGAGAGAGAGAGAGAGAGAGAGAGAGAGAGCTTGTTGCACAACCGTAAGGACATGAGTTCAAGTCCCAGAAACCCGCATAGCAAACCAAGTGTGGTCTCCTGTGACGCCAGCCCTATGGAATCTGAGACAGGTGATGCTGAAGCTTTCTGGCCAAATGGAATCTCCTGATTTCAGGAGAGACCCTGCCTCAGAGGACCGAGGCAGAGGATGAGAAGGGAGAACATCCAAAACTCTCAGCTGGCCTCTGTGCACAGGCGCATGTACCTGCATACACGACACACACAGCTACAACTTGTAATATAAACGAACTGCTAAGGAATGAATGCAAAAGGCAATTAAAATCTCTCTCTGCTTAAGGAAAAACAAAATGTCATGAACCCTCTGATGACAGCAGCTCACCTCTTTATCTTCCTAGTGTTAAAAGCACAGCCAGGATTGGTGGCATGTGCCTAGAATCCTAACACTTGGGAGTCTGAGGCAGGAAGACCATATTCAAAGCCAACCTGGGCTATGTACTGAGGTTCTGTCTGGAAAAAAAAGACAAAGAAAACAACAACAGCAACAACAACAACAACAACAACAAAAACATGGAAAACAGGAAAATGCTGGTGATATAAATGGGGTTAAATTTTTAATTGTTTTGAAGCTACATTTTACATAGAATAATGAGATCAGTAAGTTTTATCATTCGTTCACTTCCTCATTAACACTTCGTCATTTTAACTATTATTTTAATTAGCTGTATTAGAAGGGAAATCTCTAGCTGTCTGGCCACCCCAATTCTACCCTTCTCTCTCTCCTCATCCCTCTCTCTTCCCTTCTCTCTTGTGTACACACACACACACACACACACACACACACACACACACACACACACAGAGGCAACATAGATGTCACCCGTCTCTAGACTGAGTTCCACCAATCATCCCCTCAGCTCCAACGGCTCTTGTAGGTCCCAGCTAAGAAGTCCAGTTCTTTGGCCCAACCCCTTCCCCTGGAGCACATCAGAAACATGATCTCCTTTCCAAGTTCTTCAGAACCAAGTATTTTATCTAACAACTATTCAGTAGTGAGCCCCACCCCCTGACTGTTACTATTCACAGGAAAACAAGAAAACGCTGATGCTCTCTCTGTGTTCTCGCTGAGGCTCTGAGCTCCGCATTCATCGGTAAGGATGCAATCATGACTCTGGGCGTGGCACCACACCTTCTGGTTGCAGACAGGGTTTTGACCCCATCAGGCGGTTTTCCTCACAGTATGAATCGGTTCCATCCTTGTCTTTGATCGTATAAAAACCACACAAGTTTGTGGTAGACTTTCTAAAATGCGATTTGGAAACCAGAAGTAGGAAATATATATGACTTCAGAGAATAAATCCGCCACCGAACTCCAGGCTTCATTGTTTATCTCCGCCCCTCCCCCACCCCCATCTCCATACTGCTTCTTGGTCTTTGAAAATATATTTATTTAGTTATATTTTTAACTGGTTTCTCAGTCTCATGGGGCGGAAGCTAAAATACAGGAGCAAGTAAATACAGGCAGAAAAAGAAGAGAGGACTATGATAACTCAAAGAATCTGTTGTCTTGGAATATCATTCTTCCCAAAAATATGTCCGTTACAGAATAGGGGCAAATGTAGAGAACAAAGGGCTCCGAGCTCTGATTCATTCCAAAATTAATAAACATCTATTATCTGGACTCACGTTCCCTTTTTAAGAGAAAACGGCCTGTAACAGGGTAGATTCCAGTTAAGTTGTTTTTAATTTGCTGGTGATTGACAAGTCAGGCCAAGAGGGCTCTCACTTTCTCTGTGGAAGGGACTTCGGAACAGCTGCTTGCATACAGATTAATGGTCCATATATTTGAGTCTCTTGTTGCTGACCAGCTGATAAGACACATAATTGTCCTTAACAATTGGGCATAATTTATTCCTGTCTCAGGTGGCTATTACCTTCAGCAATTAAAAAGCATAGTGACTGATGGGCCCTGTTACCCTCGCGATTTAGCTGAACAGGCGGCCGGTCCCACGTGAAGTAAACAGCCCACCTACGTGAAGACAGCCAACTGCGGTAGACTTAGCACCAGCTCAGGAACTGTCCTCCCTGTCTCATGGAAACCTAGCCAGCTCTGTAAACTTGATGCTCTCCCCAGGTTTGATGAGATGCCCTTTCACAGCAAAGTTAAAACACCCCACCCCACTGTTCTCAGAACTATGTATGGGTGACATTAGAGCGTCGTTGGAACATTCACAATCAGCATGCTAGCTCATGGACATCTTAGTGGTGTGCTTTCTGCTGCTAGGATAAAGACCATGATCAAAAATAACTTGGTGGGGAAGAGGGTATGTCATCTGCCACAGTTCATGTTGAAGAGAAAACAAGGAAAGCTTTCAGGAAGAGACCATGACAAACACTGCTTATTGCCCTGCCCATATTGCTTTTCTATGGCACCCAGAGCTACCTACCTACAGGGAGATGGGTCCTCTCACATCACTCACTAACCAAAACAGTGCTTCCACAGACTCACCAAAGATGAGCGTAATGGGGGTAATGCATTTTCTCAACTGAGGCTCCCTCTTCCCAGATGATATCAACAAACTGGACAATGATGTCAGAGTATCAGCAAGAATGTGGTGTGCCGGACTGTACCACAAGTACACTCTACACTAGGAGGTACCCCATGGCACAGTCAATAGGGTGTCTTGAATTTCTGTTCTGCTCTGCACAGAATGGTGGTAATTATTTTATTGTTGCTATTTGTGTTGTCTCATTGGTTGTTTAGTTGATTGTTGTTGCTTTGTTTAGGGTTTATTGTATTTTCTTTAAATTTTTACTTATATTTTTTATCTCTATGAGAATGTAGGTGCTTACATGGGTTTGCGTGTTCCACACTTATATGTGAACCTACGAGAAGTATTAAGCCCCTGGAACTGGAGTCACAGAGAGTTGTGAGCCCCGCACGTGGATACTGGGAACCAAACCACAGTTTTCCTGAAGAGCAGCATAGACCCTTAACCTCTGAGCCATCTTTGGTTTGTTTTTGAGTATCTCAGTTAGCCCAGGCTGGGCCAGAACTTGCTACATAGCCGAGTGTGCCCTTCAAACCTCAATCCTCCTGCCTCTGCCATGCTGCAATTACAGATATCTGCCAGCGTGCTCAGCGTTTTACTTGGAGCTGGGTATGGAACCCAGGACTTAGTGCATGCCAGGCCAGCACTCAGCTCCACTGGGCTACATCCCTGGATGCTGGTGAGAATCTTCTCCCAAAGAGAATGTGGCATTTCTGTTAGGTTGTGTTATTTTAAAGAAGTAAGCAGCAGCAGTGTTGGCTGCACCCGAACATTTGGGTCCTGGGGGCTGTTTAGGCAGACGTCACCTCCATGGTCAAATCCTCAAGCAATATAACTAAGAGTTCCTAGGAGCTCTCAGTTTTAGAGTGTGAGGATGAGTTCGCCTGTGTATTATGTCAGGGGAGCAGTACCTCCGTGTTGATTCAACTGTCACTTAGCTCTTAGAGCCTCCACAGGACTCAATTTCTCTCTTACACGTGCCAGCATCTTAGCTCTTCTGAACATCTCATAGGAATTATTTCATTAGGTACAGGACAACTCAAGACAATGCTACTTGATTCTGAATGGGCTTCCTTTCAAGTCTCGCATTCTTCTGACCATTAGCAACAAGAAATAAAGGGAAAGTGGGTGATCTGAGACTCTGTCACAAACACACAGTTTTTTTTTCTTAATCATAGAAATTATTTAATTCCCAGATTTGAAGGGAGCCCCAGGATATTGTTTAATTGATCATTCTACCAACAGTGATCCTTCATTAAAGTCATATGGCAAAGACAGTAAGTGGTCTACACGATGGTGCAAGAACTTCTAATTTTGCCTTCTTAAAAAGAACACACTGTGCTTTGTAATTATTCTAAAGGCATTTTCCCATTATTTAACCAGCAGTACTACTGTACCAATGTAAAAGTAATAATATCATATTAGCATTAGGCTATTAATCATATATACACTAGTGTGTGTGGAGAGAAATTATATTATACTGGAATCTTCTTCATTGAATAATCCCATCTTATCCTTTTAAATACTTGCAAAATTATAGGGCTAATAATTTTCCCAGGAAATATTTTAGATGGTTCTTCTGGTGTGTTTACTTTCTTTGCTTAGCTCTTATTTTAAGTTGTATGAATGTAACATTTCATGCCATTAAATTTCACCCATTATGATAACTACTCTGGGCTGCCTACTTGAAATACCTGAGAAATGGAAACTTCAATTGAGTGGCTACATCCATCAGCCTGGCCTATGGGCTGCTCTAAGGGTTATTTTCTTGGCCTCTAATTGATATAGGAGTACTTAGTTCACTGTGGGAAGAGCCACCCCTGGGCAGGTGGGCCCAAGCTGTGTAAGAAAACCAGATGAGCAGGGAATCTGATACCCCCTCTGGCCTCTATGAGAGTGTTCTCTCTCTCTCTCTCTCTCTCTCTCTCTCTCTCTCTCTCTCTCACACACACACACACACACACACACACACACACAGAGAGACAGGCAAATTAAAAGTGAATTTAAAAATATAAACTTCTCATACCAGTCTACAAAGTGGTACGATCAGTTTACATTTCCACCAGCAATGGTTGATGGTTTGACTTTGCAGATGCCCAGGCTTATTACATTATCTTTTTTTATTATAGCCATTACAGTGGGTGTGAAATTTTACTTCATCGTGGTTTTAATTTGCAAATTTCCTAATGACTAATGATGTTGAACATCTTGTCATTAATAACCATATGTACATCTTCTGTGAAATGTCTTTTCAAATATTTCTCCACTTTAACGGTTTATTGAAATGTTTTTCACGCAGCACCTAGTTCATCCATTAGTCAGCCATTTTCATTACAGAGTTCTGCAACCATGGTTTTCCAGAGCATGTCATCATTCCCCAATAGAAATCTCGAACCTATTAATGTCACCCACAGTCCCCTTCCTTCCTAATGCTTACATTAGATTATTTTAAGCTTTTGCTTCTTTAGATATGGCTAATACAAACCATTTTCCTTATATATGACTCACAAGTATTTTATGTCCATGTACATGTCTTTTTAAAAAAGATTTCATTTTTCATAATTATGTGTATGTGCGTAACTGTGTCTATGTATGTGTGGATATGTGCAAGTGAGTGCAGGAGGCCAGGAGATGGTATTGGATCCTCTAGCTTTGAATCACAGATTCTTGAGAGCCACCCTAAGTGAGTGTTGGGAAGAGAACTCAAGTCCTCTACAAGGAACAGCAGTGTGCACTCTTAAGAGCTGAGCCATCTTTCCAGCCCTATGACATGTCTTCCTGCATCTATGAGCCTACTTCATGATGGCTTGAGCTTTGAGTGCCATATCTGAAGACTCTTTGCCTAATCACAACAAATATTAAAATGCTCAGCCTTCTAAAAATAACTATTATTCAATTGCTATGTAGAAAATTGAATCTCACAGAGTTAACTAACTTCCATGTGGTTTATGTATAAATAGCTGATACATTTGCCTTTCCATCATAGCAAGACATTAATGGGACTCTCTTACCTTAAATTGCTTTAATAAATTAATTATGAATATTGAAACTGAAGCATATGAGTCAAAATGTGTATTTATGAGCTGCCTCACATGAGAGTCAAGTAGTGTATATAATCTTTGTGTTGCCTTGCACAGGAAGAAGTACTTCCTGTGACCTTCACAGGGCTGTGAGACCTCTTAACTATATTCCTTGTCATAAAAGAACAAAATAAAATCAGCTTGCTTTTGTTAAAAGAAATAGAAAATGCTCCAGCAAGAATTTGATGTGTAAGATTAGCTCGGAACATATTTTAAATTGACGTTTTACATGATGTGATAATTTTTCAGTGGTTTGTTAGAAAATTGTTGAATATTATTGCAATAAACAATAGGCCGTGATGGCTCATACCTAGAATTCCAGTACTTAGGAGGCTGAAGAATGAGGATTGCCAAAAGTTTGAAGCCAGCTTATATACAAGTGGTACCAGACCACTTGGGGCTATTGAGTAAGATGCTCTATGGTCCTTTCTGTAGCAGCTGTGAATAATCCCTTGGGCCAAAAGCAATTTAGGGGAGGAAAGGGTTTTTCTCAGCTTACAGATTACAGTGCATCACTGAGAGAAGTCTAGGGAGGAAGTCGAGGAAGCAAGCTTGAAAGGAGAATGGTATTTCTTACAGCATTACATCCATCCAAGGAACTCAGACGCCAGCCAAAGTACAGCAAGAACCTTGAAGGAGGATGCTAGCTAGCTAGCTTACTCTCACACTTATGCTTAGTTAGCTTTATGTAGAACCCAGAATCAAAGACTAGGGAATAGTGTCACCCATAGTGCTCTTGAAATAATTCCCTACAGACATACCCATAGATCCAACCTGATCTATGTAATTCCTCGGTTGAGATTTTCCTTCTAGGAGACTCAACGTTGTACTAAGTTAGCAGTTGAAACTAACCAGGATAGACTCTGTCTCTAAAGGCCAAAACCAAACAAAGAGAGAAACAGAAATCCTACAAGACCAATATGATCCATGTGGTGAAAAGAAGGAAAAGTCCATATCATTCGTTTTCCTTTCTAGTCTTTGATGTAGGTGGTGATGTAGGTAGTTCCTTTTCTCAGTGTCTGGGACAAAGGTAAAAACAGAAGTCAAATAAAAAATGTGAGTCCTCCTATTCTCAAATAAATTGGCTATTATATTAATAATCTTTCACTGCTGCTCTGGGCTACCCATTTTTCCCCATATGTATTTCAGAACACTGTGACCTCTTGGCATTTCATGGTGATAAGTCATAGACCAAGAGCATCTGACAGTAATATGATAATAAAAAAATAACCAAGAATGTCATGCATCCATACCTTCATCATAAATCTCCCTGCTAGAGAGTAGCTAGAGCAGGTGCATTGTGGGTGTGATTTTTCATAACCCATGGCACCTTGGTTTTATCATCCTCAGCAGCCATCTGTGCCCTTTCCTACACTGTACATCTTTCCTATCACTCCTCGTAGCTCAGCATCTTTTCTTGTCAAGCCCAAAAATTACGAGCTGAATAAATGAGACTAATGAAGCCATTTACACTGTACCATCAAAGCTGTCCTGGGACAATTAAATTTCCAGATAACATTATCTCTTAGAAGGATGTGATATTTGGGCCTTGGTAAACTGGAACTGGAGCCCCATCAACACTTGTTATTGTGAGGTGGATTTGAGGGGACAAAGTCACTGCTAAGTTCAGTTTTCTTGAATGGAAATAAAAACAGGAGAGCCCTGGAAATGATATGTGTGTATATACAATAAATATATACATATATTTGTGAGTGTATACCTACACCATATATATGTGATAAACATGATATCTTTCTATATGATAAATATAGAGGATATAGATCTAGATGACATAGATAGATATAGGTATAGGTAAGATATATATCTGTATACACACACACACACACACACACATATATATATATATAGAGAGAGAGAGAGACAGACAGACAGACAGACAGACAGACAGACAGACAGACAGAGAAAGACAGAGAGAGAAATGTTCCTAGTTAGATGTAGAACTGAAATAATTCCTGAGGTCCAGTTCCATCCATAAAACAAGAGCATGGATTTCAAACCCGTTGAAGACAAAATGAAGTGGACACTGGACTGCAACTTCAGAATACACAGCCTTTGAGTGACCAGAGAGGAAAGGAGGGGTCAACAGAGAGGTAGACCAGAGAGCAGTCTGGAGAATAATTCCAACAGGGACAGCCTCTGAGCTCACAGGATCATGGATACATGACACCATTGGCTGCATAGCACCATGTCTGTGCTTCCGAGGTTTCCCCTTGCCTCATTTGAAATTCTCTTCCTTAAGAGTTTTGGTAGATGCTTTTATAACATCACACTATTGTCTTGTATACTTATTAAACACACACACACACACACACAAATCACCATTTAAACTGATCTATATGAGTAGTTTATAAAACTTGCTGTCAGCTAATTCTGTGGCTTTGTTGTAGAGTTTTAACAATGTCTATCCAAGCCTTTTTTAAAACACCACTAGCCCGCTGTATTTGTGGTTCCACCCAGATACCTCATCCTATGATACGCATAAAAAATTAATATGGGAACGATTCCCATACACTTAGTTCTAGTGTACACCCTGTGGCTAAGCTCAGGAGATTTACAACTGAACTGTGGTTGATATTTTGGCTACCTGACCCTGGGAAAAAAATTAACAGTAGCTAATCCACAGGCTCATGGTGAGAGGATAATTGTAAATAGCTGGCAGTATGTCTGGTACATGGAAAGCACTCCAAACTCATGCTTAGCTATTACTTTAAATTTTCTAAATGAACATAAAGTGTAGTCCAACTAGTTTACTAAAAAATTACTCAAGATATAATGTGTTCCACTAAAAATGAGTGACGGTCATGTGGACTCTTGCTTTGCAGGTTCAGGAAGCACATGAAACTGAGCCAAGCAACACTCTGTTGGAAGCTCTGGATGCTCTAAGCTGTTCTATTTGCTGTGGCATTTCCTCTGCTTACCCAGAACATGCTCTTTTCGAGGTTGACCCCTTGAGGCTCTTGCTGCATCTCCTACCGAGGGGGTGATGCTCTCGTTCCTGATACAAATGTCTTCATCTGTTCTTTCAATCTTATTTCATCCAACATGTCAAGGAATTCCACTTCACAAATTTTGCTCCAGCTCGTGCTAATCCATTGTGGATCTGGAGTTCTCTTCCCAAAGAACATCTGGCCCAGATGTTCAGAGCTTGGATGCCTGCGCTAGTGGCATTACGGGAAGCAGATGGAACCTTCCGGGAGATGAGACCGAATGGAAGGAACCTGGTTCCCTAGAGACATCACTTGAAGGAGATGCTGGGACGCTTGTCTCTTCCTGTGTCTCTTTGCTTGGTGAAGACGGGAAACTTCTCCTTCTGCCACACTTACCACTGTGACATCCTGCCACCTCAATGCGGGCTCGGACACAATGAAGAAGTGACCTCAAACTAAACCCTCCAAACTGAAGATTTACATATTTGATTCTCTGATTTCTCATCACAGTGGTGGGAAATTAAGAAAATCTTGAAATGCTTCCTTTTATGGGTTGTAATTTTTTTTAAATATTTGAGTATTCTTGGTATTCTTGAGCATTCCCCAAGTGGAATATCCAAATAATCCTTTTCTTTTACTCCTCTCTAGTCTCCCAAATTCTGGCATCTTCCCCAATTCAATCTCAGTCCCTATGATTTCTCTCTTTTAAAGTTCAGATTTCTAAAGCAGGGATCAGTGCTAGACAACCATGCTACACTAAGCACCAAAGAGTTTGCATCAACAAAGCAGAGCCACCGAGATATTAGCGTTACACCTGTTTATGCAGAACTCTACCATTAGATGCTCTACAGGGACTCTGCTATAGTCCAGAGTGAATTTTGTACCACTTTGAAAAAGAAAAGATCCAGATAACAGCAGACCCTGGTGTCTTTCTAATGCTTGCAGGCATTAAAGGTCTGGATCTGAGGCTAGGTGCACTCTCCATTTATTTCCACTTCTTTTATTTACCTGCCACAACCCTAACAATATGGCTTCTGACCCTAAATAAATCCACTGAAGCTGCTCTTGTCAATGTCAGCAATGTCTGCTTTATCACTAACCCATAGGGCCAATCTCCTCTAATTTACCTAATATCTCCCCAGGACATGGCGGTGTTGACCGGGTCTCCTTTCAAAATCTTCTATTGACTTGACCTAACACACTATTTCAGGTCCCCTACAATTCTCTCAATCTTCTGGGAGTTTCAGACGCTTGGCCTTACTTCCCTCCAGTCCTTGGACTTTTCGCTGTCGTGTTTCCAATACACATTGCCATACCTGTCACAGAGCAGATAGCAGGTGCCCAAGGAAGATGGATGGACTCATTGTTGAAGCCCTGAATCTGATTATCCACAACACTATAGCTTATATTACCTGTTAGACTCGCACATCTCCACAGACTTTGAGCCATAACTCATCCCCTTTTACATCTCCACCTGGTCTCTGGAATGTTTTTCACTCTTGATTGGATGCATCAAAGTACTTTTCAAAGTTAGAAATTATGTATGCATACAAAAACATTTTATTTTTTCTATATGTTTTTCTACATATTTTAATTTCTGTATATTAACAATGAAAAATTTAAAAAGAAACTAAAAAGGGGGAAAAATCCCTCGTGAATAGCATCATAAGGAATCAGGCCTTTGGGAATAAACAACCTAGAGGTGAGAGACTAGCACATTACAAAGAAAT
Source organism: Apodemus speciosus (assembly GCA_002335545.1). Lineage (NCBI taxonomy): Eukaryota > Metazoa > Chordata > Mammalia > Rodentia > Muridae > Apodemus > Apodemus speciosus. The sequence continues at coordinate 224,200 of BDUI01000157.1, forward strand.
AAAAGATATGAATGAATAGAGATATGCCCTGTATCTAAAGATTTGAATAGTTGGTGTTATTGAAGCATTCTTACTACATAAGACAATTTTTACAGATTTAATACAATTGCTATCAAAATGTCTACAGAAATGGACTAAACGAACAAAGTTAATATGGAACCACAAAGGAACTTAAATATCCTAAATCAATTTGAATAAAAAAAACAAAGATGGTGGCATCACAATGGCCTAAACAACTGGTTTAATGACAAATACATCAACCAATCAATGGAACAGAATAGAAAACTCACAAATAAGCCCACTGTGTTAGTTAGGGTTTCCATTGCTGCAAAGAAACACCATGACCAAGACAGCTCTTATAAAGGACAACATTTAATTGGGCCTGGCTTACAGGTTCAGAAATCCAGTCCATGATAAAGGACTGGAGGAGCTGAAAGTTCTACATCTTGATCCGTAGGCCACAAGGAGAGGACTGGCTCCCACATGGTTAGGAGGAAGGTCTCAAAGCCCGCCCCCACAGTGATACGCTTCCTCCAACAAGGCCACACCTCCTAATAGTGGCACTTCCTGAGCCAAGCATATTCAAACCACCATACCCTTGCATACATAGGCATATTGATTCAACCAGGGGTCAAACACACACAATGAAAAAGGAAAGACTCTCAACAAATGGGCCTGTGAAAACTTGATATTCAAGTGCAAAAGAATAAATTGGAATTTTGTTATTCTATATTACACAGAAAAATAAACTTGATATGAATTAAAGATTTAAACTAAAAACTATGGAACTGGTAGAAGAAACTACAGTGGGGAGGGAGGCTCTATAATATTAGTCATGGTAATGATTTCTTAGATCTGATACCAACATACAAGCAATGAGAGAGAAGAGGTGATTTGGGGATTACTCAAACTAAAAATACTTTTGCACAAGGGAAATAACAGAATAAAAAGGTAACCTACAGAATAGGATAGAAATACTTACGAATTACATGTCAGATATCCAAAATATACAAGGAACTATTACTGTACAATAGTAAAAAAAAATGTTTTAAAATAAGCAGATGATTTAAATAGATACTTTTTCAAAGAAAACATACAAATAGTCATCAGGTATATGAAAAAATTCAAAACCCCTGAACATCAAGGAAATGGAAATTAAAGCATGGAGCATTACCTTACAGCTGTTAAGATGACTGATTTTATTTTTTAAACTGAAACCAGAAAATAACGATTATAGAAATTATAAAATCTAACCAGTCCATGTCTATGTATGTATGCAAAAGCATGTGGAGGATATCTGAGAGCTATCTGGTGTTCAATGTATACGATTTGATATAGTCAAGAGTGGGAAATTTCCCAAATATCCACTGAAAAATAAAAAAATGTACAAAGACAGTGGAGATGAGGGCGGGGAGAAGGTATGTGTGCCTGTCTGGGAGTTTATTACTCGGCCATGAAAAAGATAGTGCTTCCATGGACTATAACATGATGGCTCCATTACACTGAGTGAAATAAGCCAGTCAAAGAAGCATAACCTGTGTGACCTCCCCTCATTGCACTGACTGACAGATCAGAAGTGGCCAAATTCAGAGACGCAAAGTAAAATGCCATTTCAAAGTGTGTGTGTGTGTGTGTGTGTGTGTGTGTGTGAGAGAGAGAGAGAGAGAGAGAGAGAGAGAGAGAGAGAGAGAGCGCTCTATACATCATTCTCATGAAAGGCATTAGTAACATTCTACTTGAGGAATCTTTCTCCACTGTCTAGCTTCATTCCTCAGTTGGTCTTGGTGTGTAACAACTGGGTCTTCGGACTATGAAAAGATGATGCGTGTCTTCAGTAGGAATAAGAGACAATTTGGATCATAACCCATAGCCAGTTTCTAGAAATATATCTCCAAATTTCCCTAAAGGGATTTAAAAGTAGACGCGAACCACTGGTGCACGGAAATGGGAGCTCATTTGCCAAATAGACTAATAATCGGAATGACAAACATGGATAATTGAAGGCAGAGAAGCATGCTTCTGACACTCGGATTACAGCAGACAGTAAATACATCGGGAGTGGGGGGCAGAGGGAGAGAAGAAAAACACCAGATGGACTTAAATAATCAGAGAATCAGACTGCCCATTAGCAGATGAAGTCTGATACTGAAGACTATATGCAAGGTGTGTGTGTTTGCACATTGTATTTCTCCTCTAATGCAATCTCTTCAGCTCATCCACAGGTGGTCGAGATTGCCAGAAGAAATCCAAAGCCGGTCAATCTCCACTTTTCTCCATTTTCTAAAGGTAAAAATTTTGTTTAACTCTTTTGAAGATAAGAAAAAGAAAAGAGATATGATTCGATCTCACTTTCAAATATGTCGGATGACTCATTTTGCAAAGACTGAGACTTCAAAGTCATCGTTAAGAAATGAAAATAGTATAGGAGAGTAAGGAGCACTAAGTGTATTATCACCTAGTCCTGCTTCATCATGTCTGTGGTTGAGAGGAACAGCAGTTCCTTCAAGTATTGAATAGACCGATATTAATGTGTAATTGAGCAGAATGGCAGCTCCCTGTCTCCACAATGGGTCAGGTGTAACCTGTTTAAGAAATTGTTATTTCTCAAAATGTATCAGGCTGCCATTGATTAGTACCATGGAAGTGCAGGAAGGTTTAACTGGCTCTGTTACAATGAGAGGTAAATATGGCATGTGAACAGTATGGCTGTTCTGCCAGTCTTTCCCACACAAACTTCCCCATCTTAGTGAGACTTAGAAACTAAAGCCTTGCAAAACCAGCTCCAGCTGCTCTCTTCCGTTTGATTGACAGCCCTCCTTCTTTACACTCAAACTCTCTTCCTAGGTGCATTTCTCTGCTGCCACTGTATTCCTTGGTCTGCTTTACCTAATATAGGTCCCTCCCATGTCCCATACTTCCTTCTGCTGCATCTCTGACATACATCAGCTTTCTTCTTTGGAGTAGGTGTGGCCTTGTGGGAGGAAGTGTGTCATGTGGGGGCAGGTTTTGAGGTCTCCTTAGCTCAAGCTACACCCAATGTGATACACAGTCCCCTTCTGCTGCCTGCAGATCAAGATGTAGAACTCTCAGCTCCTCCAGCATCATGTCTGCCTGAACACTGCCATGCTCCCACCATGATGATAATGGACTGGACCTCTGAAACTCTAAACCAGCTCCAATGAARTGTTATCTCTGATATGAGTTGCTGTGGTCATGATGCCTCTTCACAGCAACAGAAACCCTAACTAAGATACCTTCTTTGTGAGTCTATGAATTAGCCTTGCACTAATCTACCTTATTTGGGTTTAAAAAAGCAAAGTCTATCCACTTTTTAATTTTCTGTCCATCTTATCAGATATTCAATTAAAGCCCAGAGTGCCTAAAATTTCTCTGGCATCTTCTACAAATGTGTGTGTGTTACATCTCTTATTTGAATTCTTCTTTACATCAGCAGAGTGTGCGTATGCAAGCACTCAATATTTATTAAGAAATTTAAATTGCAGACATGAGAACAAATGAATGTAAGCTTTGGATGATGTGTTGATTTTTCTTTAGAGATACCAAATTAATATTTACTTCTCTGACTATTTAGTTATTCACTAAAGATGAATTACTGAAAAATGTCAGTAAAGCAATTATGGCAGAAAAGAGGAAGAATAAATATAGACGACACTCCTGCACAAATTTTAGGAAATAATTATGAAAGAAAATGTCACCCTCAGAGCAAATAGAAATCACTTAATATATAAATATGGAGTCTATGGGGGGGAATCACATTTCTAATTATATATCTTTTTTTCCTATGATGTGAAATGCAGGCATCGAAGTGCGTACATTTAAACATTCTTTGCACGGGAGCCAGGGCAATGTATTTAGCATCCAATGCATAATAAGTGGTCAGTACATAATTGCAAATGTCATTCAACTTTGGTAGCTTCCTGGTTCCACTGCCACCAAGAAGAAAAGCAAAAAGAACTCAGCCTCAGTTCACAATAGACCTTCGCATTACCATTAAGTTGAATACAATTAGAATTACAATTAAATGCTATATCTTTTTTTTTTTTAAGAAAATTATTTCCCCATCAAGTTTTACAATGGCCTTTGGCATAGCACACTGAAATTGGAACCTGAGAATAAAATCTCAGTTAAATGAAAAGCTCAAATTAGCTGACAATTTTCATACTTCAGAATCTCCCCATGTATATTTCTCTGGTGACCTTTCTAATGACAAAGCCAGAAACGATAGTCAATTAAATTTATATCCCAAGGCACACTATAAATTTGTCAGGCTCAAAACAAATGCACTGTGAAGTTCATAAAAATCAGTTCTAGGTACCAGGGAATGGGTAAAAAGAAGGTAGTCATTCCAGCCTTAGTCTTCACATGAACACCGACTTAACGACGGTCATGTCTACATGAGGATGAAGAACTACAAGTGGACTTCAGTGGTGCTTACCATCACAAATTAAATTACCCCAGTTTATTTCCACTTCGATCCCCTACAGGACGATATGACACCATTGGAAGTCATGCAATTCATATGGGCGTTAGGGTCCCTTAGTCATTCCTGGACGGCACGAACACTGGTGAAATGAGTCCCCGTGTGTGTGTGTGTGTGTGTGTGTGTGTGTGTGTGTGTGTGTGTGTGCGCGCGCGCGCGCGGGGGCTTGCACATGTGTGCAGGTATGTATGCATTTGGAGGTCAGAGGTCAATACTGGGTGCCTTAGATCACTTTCCACCTTATTTTCTGATACAAAGTCTCTCTCACTGAACCTTGCTGATTTGGCTAGCGTATCGAGCCAGCAAGTCCCAGGGATACTCTGTCCACCTCCGCATCTCTGGGGTCACAGGTAAATGGCACTATGGTCATCTTTTACATGAGTTCAGGAGAGCAAACTCAGGTCCTCCTGCTTGTACACCAGGTGCTCTATGCCCACCCCACCCCCCACGGAGTCACCTCCCCAGCTTCTCATGACGTTTTGATGAGGCAGCGTAGTGTAGGATGGAGAGTCTTGGTGATCAGCCAACTCTTGCATGATGACATCATGTCCTGCTCTTAGTTTGGTCAAATTTTCATTTGCAGTGGATTTTGTTTCATCCTTCCTACATTTGCAAAACTCTTCATGGTTTTCTGAGTCCCAGCTAACTTCTAACGTTTGTACTTTGGCATCTAATAGTACCTACCCTCTGTTTCAGAAGCCAGGTAAGAAAGCGGCCACTAAGCAATGTTCTTTAAGGAACAAATAAATGCCTGATCCTTCAGGGAACTGTTACTGTTAGGATTCCGTCTAAGCTCCACCCCACAGTTACCTGGCAACAGCCAGGTAGGTCTAGCCCACTATAAAAAGGGCTTCTTGTTTGCCTCTCTTAACCTCTTACTCTTGCCTCTCTTGCCCTCCTGGGCTCTTCCCTTCTCCCCTCCCCTCCCCCCTCTCTCCATGTGGTCATGGCCACCCTCTACTGCTCTACTCTCTCCTTCTCTCTGCCTTTCTCTGCTTCTACTACCCCCTTAACTCCCCTCCTCATGCCCTAAAAAACTCTGTTCTATGTTATACTGCTGGGTGTATCTGGTCCCTCAGGGGGAAGGGATGCCTCGGCATGGGCCCACTGAGGCACCCCCTTCCCACACACATCCATAGAACATATTCTTAAACTCTTTCTCTTTTTATGATCACAACAGTTACCAGGGCAATTTTGACATTATAAGAACTGTTAGGTTTCAGTATATTTAGAGAATTACCTAAGGGTTAACCTGTGCCTAATCTTCATCAGCTTTGAAGAAAAACAACAACAACAACACAAAAATCTCACATGTAAGTTGAGTTAGATGTTAAGCCACACAGACACAAATGGAACCAAATCCCCTTCTAAGCCTAAGCAGGTGTTTCTCAGACATAGGCACTTACTATAGTTTGGCACTTCCCATGCAAAACATGAATCTGGTAATTTCACATCTTAAAGAATTCTTAAAGCAGGTTTCATTGGCAGAAGAGATTATTAGAAATAAAATAGTCCTAAAAAACTTACATTTTACCTCTCCCTATTTTGTAAAGATTTCTCTCATACTTACATTCAAAATAAATTCCTGTGTTCCATTAGCATTAAATATTTATCTAGATGTGCAAACATGATGGGGTATTAGAAAGTCTAAGCTAAAGTTTAAACCATTAAGAAAGCAGAGAGGTTGTGGTTGCTGTTTTTATGTAAGCAGGGATAGAAGAAAGATCTTTAAGAATCACTCAATGACTTCAAACACGACATTTTCAACGGCAGCAATAGCAAGAGAGAATTTGGCTTCAGTATGAGGCCGTGTTTCAATTATATTTCCTGCAGAAAATAACTGCAACTTGTGTGAACTTTTCCCTCCATAATACCTTGACCCATTTGTAGAAACCCACCTGCTGGCAACATGATAAATCTCTGCAAGTCACCACCTCAGGCCAGAAGAACACAGCAAACCAATCAGGATCTTCAAAAATACCATAAAAGGCAATTTCTGGGATTTAATCTCAAACTTTGTTCAGATGGGAATGAATTCAAGCCTGTCCCTTTTAATGACAAAGAAAGCGTTTATGTGATAGCCCATTACTGAGAGTCCACCACTAATAAAGTACTATCAAGAAAATGAAGAAGATTCGAACAGAGTCTGTATTTCTACTGTGATGTCAGCTATCTCATTCTGTGGAAACAATCATAATTACTGTGGGATTAGTGAAGAGAGGAGCAGTCAGAACAGGATGGGAAAGGGTCATAAAGAAACAAGTACCAGCTTGGGGGGAGATGTTTAATTAGTATTAATTAATGATGAATGATAGAGAAAGGCAAGAAAAATATATTTTCCAAGCAAAACTATTGTATCTGAAGATTTGGTTCTCAGAGTGCACTTAGAGGTCTCGGGCAGCATATGCTCATTGGTAGAGAGCTTACCTAGGGTGTACTAGGCATCCTCAATAATTTAAAAAAAATTTTTTAATCAAGTAGGAAAATAGCCTTGTCAATATCTCTTTTAGAAAGATAACACTGATGGCAGTTTATTTACCATCTCCTAAGGGAAATCTGTCCACTCTGGTCAGGGGTGGACAGGAAACAAGAACATCAAGTAGGGTTGATTGATTTTCAGTTCACACCTATCATTTCAAGTGTGTTGTTTTTATAATGTGCATAATATCTTAGCTCAATAGAACATGTGCATAATTTTAAAAAGAGGCAGGAAGAATATGTACCTTCCCTTCAACTGTTTGATTTCTCCAAGTATTTCAGTTCTAACACCAAGAATAATATTAACCCCACTTGCACCAACAGCTCTCTCTTTATCTAAGTGGATATTAGAAGTGATATCTACCAGAACGCCTTGGGAAATAGCATATGGTACCATATTGGGTTAAAGCAATGTTGCTATCACTCTAAAGTTTTTATTACACTGAAGTTGAACAATAGCTGATATCAATAACTAAACTTAAAAGTGATGTGTGTTGCTTGACAAAGTTAACTTGCCTGGATTTAGAATCCCTTTTTGAACACTCTGCTGTGTGTATGTCAGTGAGGGCATCCACCTTGAAATATAGCCAACACCATCACATAGGCTGGGCTCATCGGATGGATGAGGAGATGGAGGAAAGGAACAGGTTACACATTAGTGACACCATTATCTGTTTTCTGCCTGCTGGTTAGCTCCCTAAACCAAGGTATTCCCCATCATAATAGACTGTATTCCTCTGAACTGTGAGCCCAAATACACACTTCTTCCCCTAAGTCCCCCCAACAGGTATTTAGTCATAACAACATTAAAAGCAACCAATAGCCGGGCGTGGTGGCGCACGCCTGTAATCCCAGCACTTGGGAGGCAGAGGCAGGCGGATTTCTGAGTTCGAGGCCAGCCTGGTCTACAGAGTGAGTTCCAGGACAGCCAGGGCTACACAGAGGAACCCTGTCTCGAAAAACCAAAAAAAAAAAAAAAAAAAAAAAGCAACCAATATAGCGAATCGCACATAGCAGGGCCATGAAGTCTGGATGCCTCTGGTGCTTATTTTCAGGAGGAATTCAAACAAGTTAGAAGCTGTGGGCTAGAGAAAGCCTAGAGTGCTGTGAATGGAACCTAACGGGTGATTCTCACAGGACTTTGGAAGAGCACATTCTGGTGGAAATGTGAACAGTAAGGTCAGGCTCATGAGATTAATAGAGGGAGCACAGACATTGTCTGGATTTGGGCTACAGAAGCCACAGATATCACGTTAGGGAGGGAAAACAATCTGCCTTTAGTCCTCGAATGACCTGATAACATGAATTGAGTAAATGATGGAGTTATTCAGAAGATAAAAAATTTAAAAGGGATATGAGCATTCAGGCTACATCATGGTTAATGCTCAGGGTCACAGTGAAAGAGAACACCAGGCAGAGCAGAAGAGCCTACAAAGTGTGGAACTCAGTCAGAAAAGGGGGCATAAGAAAGCTTAAAATTCCAGACAAGGAGGTCTAGACAAAGTATTTGTAACAGTTAAAGAGCTTAGCACAAGAATAGATTGATCCTCTCTTTGCACCGAGACAATGGGAAGGGTACCTTGGAGACAAGCCCCTACCATCAAAGGCTCTGTGTGAAGTTGTACAGGCAAAGCTTACATGGTGGTGAAGAGCCCAAGGTTCTGGGGATGACAACACCATGGTACATCTTCCAAGAAGATCTCCAGGAATAGGGTCAACCCAAAAGAGAGACTGAATGCTGCAGACAGACAGCCTGAGAGGGGTGGGAGCTACTAGTGACTGTGAATTCCTGATGATGTTCATTAAGTCATAGACCACAGATGCCAAATAAGGAGCTACAGAGTTCGGTCTTGTTTTGCCCTGATCTCTCCTTACTATGCTTCCCTTTTTTGGAATGGGAATATCAGTTCCGTGCCAATATATATTGGAAGGATGTAGATCGGATTTGAGATTTATTACCTTGTAGGAGCTCACCTAATGGTGGGTGCTTTGGCATCCAGAAAAGATATGAGGGTTTCAAAGCATCCTGAAGCTGTTGAGAGCTGGGGTGAGGGGGAGGGGGTCTTGCTGATGGAACTAAATACATTTCAAATCATGAGATGTGTATGTTTGGACTGGGGATGACACCTACAGCGTGCACATCCTACACTCAAATGTCCAGTTGGCCAAGGACAACTTGAGATGGTTAATTCTTATTGTCAATATAATTGGATTTAGAATGACCCAGGTGATATACTGCTGTGCATTGGGGGAGGGGACCTTTCCAAAGAGAACTGAGGAGGAAACCAAACACAGGAGGCACTGTCCCATGAGCTCAGGTTGCAAACTGAACCAAGGGAGGATTACATTCTCTCTCCTTCCTGGGGACTACAAGACCAAGCCACTTCTGCTGCAGCAGGGAGCTACATTTTCTCTGAGCTAGGAGGCAAAAATTATCCCTTCCGTCATTCCTCCGTTGCTTTTTGTCAGCCATTTCATCACGTTGACAAGAAAAGTACCTGATATTCTAAATATTCTTCAATGGATGGGGAAGGTAGAGACCCTGAGATGATTTCAATCATTAGGCATAAGTCAGAGTGGTGTGGCATATCTCAATAAACAAAATTTTCAAATTAAGGCAATCAAAGTTGAAAATGAAAATTCCTAAGATATGACTAAAACACACACACAGACACATAGACACACACACACACACACACACACACACACACACACACACACACACACACACAAATCAACCAGGGATCTGTGGTTTTGTTCAATCTCTTCATGATGCTAATTTGTAAGCAAAGTAAATTTAACCAGCCCTGAGAGCAGAGTTCCCTCCAAGATCTAGGTTTCCCTGTTTAAATGACATCGTTGCCTAAACATCGATACCTTACAGCTCATCTCTTGACCAGTCCAGGTAACACATGTGGCTGACAGTTAACTCTCAGTGAGGGGATTTCCTGCCACAAACAAAGGACTTAATCCACATCCCTAAGTGTATCACGAAGTTGTGAAGCCTTTCGTTCAGGATTTAAATTTTCTTTGTAAAGCTTCTCTTGAGCCAACTCTCCTCACTGCGCAGGGGAAGACAATAAACTATGATTTAAAACTTGAGAGTAAGGACACAGGATGGCTTTGGGCCACTTTATTATCATATTGAAATAGTAACAATCCTTCACAAAGCAACTGTAAATTCTAAAGGGAAATGCATATTTGTGCATCGTCTTTATCCATTTCCAGACTCTGCGTGGCTTGATATCAACTTGCAAGCTTCTATCTGTTAAAACTGGCAGTTATTTCTAGCTTGTACAAAGACAGAGCCCTAAAAGAAGGTTGGTGTTGCCCAGTAGAACACTGTGCACTTTTTACACTACTGTAAGCCACTATTCTCTGCTTCTGTATTTAGAGAAACACCGTCTCTTGAGGTCTTTTGGGGCCCAACTTGAATAATGTGCTTTTCTGCTTGTTAATAGAGTAGTTATTTAAATCTGATTCCTCTATAACTGTATGAGTGATCTTTAATCATCTTTTAAAAATTACTCCTTTGAAATAACTAATATATGTTCAGAGTTAAATGTCACAGGTGTTATTGACTCATGGGTTTATAAAACCAAAGTAATGAGAAATACTGGACAGTTATTCTCCTTATTATAAGGGATACATCCTAAGATTCCCCAGGATATGCCTGAAACTATAGCAGACACTAATGTTATACATTCTGAGTATTTTTTCTCTTCATACTCACCTGTGATAACGCTTGATCACATATTAGGTATAAGAAAGCAATAATAGTACCTCACAATTCAATATGGTCATTATAACCATGTGCTACAATAAAGGTCATTTTAAACTAATGAACATTTATTTCTGGAGGGCTTTTTTTTTGTTTAATATTTCCAGACAATGGTTTGCTTTGGGTAACTGAAACCGTGCAAATCAAAACCACAGGTAAGGGGGAACTACTATCACCCATATTTAAAACATGAGAAAATGGTGTGTTGGGTAAATGTCAAACATGGAAAGCACAGTTTGGCCATAAAAGTTACTAGTCTCCACTCACCTCCTTGACTGTAGGGCCCTGAACTCCAGAAGTCAGGCTAAACTCTTAACCTTTAAAACTCCACATTAACAAAATAATAAATTATTTGTTTCACGGGATCCCTAACTCATCTTCCTTATTCACTGCCACCCTTTGTTTTTTCCTTATTCTGTATGTGATGCTTTAGTTCAGATCATCCCAAGAATCAATTAAAGTCCAAATGGCTGCAATTGTCTCAGGATCCCCATTCTCCCAAATAATTTTTTTAGAAAGCGTATTCAGTTATTCGCCGAACGCTATAGGGCTCACCTCTGTGAAAGTGTAGATGAAAAGAAATAATAGGATTTTTGACTTCTGCTGTTCCTAACTGCTGAAATTTCTAATGGAACTTCACTGTCATTTCATGTTCATCTGAGATATATGCTCAATCAGGCGACTCCAGCCACATTAAGGTGGGGGCATTCCTGTTTATTGTTCAGTTTAACAAATTTAAAATACGTAGGAAAAAAAAGTATATGTGTTTATGAGACAGGGCTTCTCTGTGTAACCCTGGCTGTCCTGGTACTCACTCTGTAGACCAGGCTGGCCTCGAACTCAGAAATCAGCCTGCCTCTCCCTCCCAAGTGCTGGGATTAAAGGTGTGCACCATCACTGCCCAGCAAGTACATGTGTTCCTAAATGTATGTTAAATACCATCTGTGCTCTGCTTCTCTCACATGCAGTTTATAAAGCAAATATGCCTTTAAATTGAAATGGATGGAACAGTGAACACAAGTTCAGAATTCAGAATTTTTTTCTTTCTGCAACCCACTGATTGGTACCCACCCCATCATATCTGGCTGGGAGGACAAATCACACAACTATGTCTCCAACATCACTCTTAGAGGAGAAGAATCTAACGAACTCTCCTCCATTCAATGCCTTCACAAAGTCGCCATGCCTTAGACGTAACTTGAATCTTTTTGCCTCCCTGCTTGCTCTGGTATACCGTGTAGTGAGTAGATTTATTTATGGGCCGTAACCTTTAGCTACCAAATGGAGAAAAAAAAATAACAAAACTCCACATATCGCCCCGCATTTTTCTCCCTTTTTGGCAGAAAATAAAACTGAGATGTATTTCCACAGTAAATCCAAATGTCTTCTGTATTACCAGGTTTTAAAAGGTTATGTACGCTAGCTATTACATCATTGTTTGAAGTACATTAGCGCTCTCGAAAACAGCTGCCTTCAATCTCTATTGTCATAAAAAGAGCAACCACACAGTCTGTGCTTTTTCTAATGGCTTTAAAATGTATATTAACTTAGAAATTCTGATCCGCACTAATGTTTGTGTACCATAATACAGAATATTAATGGAAAACATAAAGGAGTAGAAATTGCTACAAAACAGGGCAGAAGGAGAAACTTCTGTTTCGCAAAGTGTTTTGGCCTCAAAATGTTTCCCCTTGGCAAGAGAGATGTTTTTATAAAAAGCTTTATGAAGCAAAGTTACTAATAGATCCGCGTATTTAGCAGGACGGGAGAGCAGACTAGAACAGACTAGAGCCATTCTGACAAACTTTTCTAAAGTCACGATGCCAGGCAGTGGTGGCACACACCTTTAATCCTAGCACTCCAGAGGCAGAGACAGGTGGATCTCTGTGAGTTTGAAGCCAACCTAGTCTACAGAGATAGTTCCAGGACAGCCACGGCTACACAGAGAAACCCTGTCTTGAAAAAGAAAAAAGGAAAGTTGTAGCCTTCTTTGTTCACAGAGGTGGCCTCCCTTCTACGGATGACTTCTCAATGAAGACTACCCCACAGGAAGTTAGAAGACCCGGGCAATATGGGCAAACTATTAGTACCTTACCTATGTCTACCAAACAAGAATCCCCAAGGCTTCAAACCAGCTTCCCTATAGCAAAAGTGCCCACAAACATTGGGTGCACATTTTTATTCTCTGAAGACTGTGATCTTTGGGATTTTTTTTTAAGATTTCTTTTAAATTTGCATTTTACCTGGTAACTACTTTTTTTTTTTTTTTGGATTGGAATAATTTTTTTATTGGATATATTCTTTATTTACATTTCATTTCCCTTTTCCTGGTTCCCCGCCCCCCAAAGGTCCCACATGCCCTTTTCCCTCCCCCTGTTCCCCCATCCACCCCTTCCCACTTCCCTGTTCTGGTATTCCCCTACACTGATGCATTGTGCCTTCCCAGATCCAGGGTCCACTCCTTCCTTCTTGTCGGACATCATTTGGTATRTGGACTGTGTCTTTGGTGTTCCAAGATTCTAGGCTAATATCCACTTATCAGTGAGTGCATACCATGGGTATTCTTTTGAGACTGGGTTACTTCACTCAGTATGATGCTCTCCAGCTCCATCCATTTCTCTAAGAATGATCTTTGGGATTTAAGTGGGAACACAATCTCGCTTACTTGTCTGGAAAATAGAAAAGTCATCCTTGCCAAGTACGTCTCTAATATCTAACTCACAATGCAAGAATGGAATGTTCAGAGAGCCGTGAGTATCCTTCCTCCTTATGTATCCTTCGTCTCTTTGGAAGAATAAACGCAAAAGAAAAATCCAGCTTGCTTTTTGTTTTGGTTTTGGTTTTGGTTRAGAGGATAAAATGCCAGCAGTGACAAGAAGCTCTTCCGGCAGGATAAAATTCATCACAAAAGTGACTAGCGCTGCACTCTGGGTCACAGTGGAAAAAGAGGTCCTGAGTATTTCTTACATGGTTATTACTTATCTGAGCCAGGGAGAGGGCACATGCATGCACATACATGTGCTTAGTGAGCAGAATGGGGTTAGGTACCCCATTTGGCTTTCTTAAGCCTGAAAAGGATGTAAGGTTTATGAAAATACAAGTAGAATGTCCAGATGTTCTCTGGATCTTTTTTCTGCCAAATATTATTAGCAATGATTTTTTTAAAGATTTCTGTTTTTAACTAAAATAAACATGTATCTGTGTGGGTATATGTGCGTGTAAGTGCAATTGTGCATGGAGGTCAGAAGAGGGTACTGGACCCCCTGGAGCTGGAGGTACTGGCTGTTGGAAACTGAACTCAGGTCTTCTGTAGGAGCATTAAGGGGAACATCCTCTTAACCACTGAGCCATCTCTCTAGCCCTTTCATGGTTCTCTTGATGGAGATTTTAAGCTTGACCATGGTAAGAATACAATCTCAGTTTCTAGAGGAGCAGCAAGCTATCTCACAAGCACTGGGTAAGGAGTTCAATGCATACGTTGTGTGAAGAAGTTCACAATTCGCCTTGGGGTATGTAGTTCGTAGGCTATAATCAAAGGTTTTATACACACAAAAAAAAGTGATGGAAGAAAATACTAGAAGAAAAATTTTGAGTCATGATGCCTGAGGAGCGGAACAGTTTTTACCACGTGAATTGAAAGAAAGGAAGAGAAGGGAAATTATGCTCAGAGAGTTGGATATATTTGGATCACAAGAAATAACGCTATTTGATTATTGAAGTGATTTTGTTAGTGTTTTATTTACATTTCATTTGCTTAATTCCTTTCAACACTCAGATCTAGCATTTCCTTTTTTATACAAAACATCCAAAATGCTGATTCTCAATCTTTCAAGCAATGATTCCTTAGCACTCACTTTTCACGGATAGCAAGCTAATAATACTTAAAATATTTGAAACGTCTTGCTGTATTGGTGATAACTAATGGGGATAAATTATTGTTATTTTATTACTTGGTTTATTTTTAGCTTTGATTGTGCTGCTTTTTAATAAAGGTGTTTTATAAGCTTGGAATTAAGGAGACTTATGAGGGGCAGGCAAGATTGCTCAGCAGGTGAGGCATTTGCCTCAAAAGCTTGGCAACCTGAGTTCACTCCTCAGAATCCAGGTAGAGGAAGGGAGAAAGCCGGCTCTATAAGGTTGTCCTCTAACATCCATGTGCGTGTTCACACACATGTATCAAGCCCACACACAATAACAATAATAACAATAAATAAAAGTATATATGTATGTGTGTATACATATATATATATTTATTTATTAAATGAACATGTGTGTGTTGCTTGAAATATCTCATATATTTTATATATATACATACATACATACAGATACATACATACATAGACAGACAGAGACACTATATGTATGTGTATATATATATATATTCTAATAATGCTTACTTTACCTTGACAAGAGGTAAAGAAAGTTACTGATAGAACATGACTCTCAAAGTACCTAATATGTTATATAACTGTAACATAATCTCAAAGATATTCAAAAGAACATCCAGCCTTAAGAACTTTAAAAACAACAGAGGTTATCATGGAAGGTTTCTGAATAGATCTTACACTTAAATCAAAATAATTGAGCATCCTGAAAAACAGAACTCAGAAGACAACAAAGTGTGGCTACCCCAAAGCTTGACAAAGTGTTTTCTGACTTACCACTAATAAATCTTTTGAAATTCCTCATTGGGAAGACAAACTCTGGGTTCCTCTGCCTCCCTGTCTGGAGAAGAAGGATCTCTTCTAATGGTCTAGAAGACAGGGAGCATCTCAGGTATGATATGGTTTGGAGGACTGAGACCAGAACACCTTGGGGCTAGTCTTCATCAGGCTAGGAAGATAGCAAAGGTCACTTAATGAATGTCTGACACCTATTCTTGGAGGATCCTTATTCAGTCCATCAGTAAGTAACAGGTTCTCCAGTATCTAAGCGCCTAGATGTGAAGGACACGGTGTGGCGTGGACCCTCTCACAGTCACAGGGGCCTTCCCCGGAGTGTCCTTGCTTGTCCTTGTTGGGCATATCACCAGTAGATTCTAGGCATGGTCAGAATGCATTAAATTTAATGCAAAGTCCACCTCTGCCTGCTTAAACAGGCAACGTGAGGCCAAGACCTAGAGGATGGGTTTGCTATTAGTTGTACCAAATGCAGGGAGAGACTATTTAAGATGGAACAACTGTGAGGGCCAGATGAGTGATGCCATTGAGAATAGCAGATCATCTCAACACAGAGAGACAGAAGTGGCCAACATCAAGTCCCGGCTCTCAGACCTATCCATGTGCCCAGACTAAAACATCTGGATGAGTTACCCTTACCTGGAAATAACTGAAATTGGAATTTCTGGTCCTGAGACTGAACACAAATAATTAAATGCTTTCTTCAAAAAGTAACTTAAAGCAACCATATGTGATTTGACAATTAAATATAATGTAGATTTTTAAATATAACCAATCCTTGATAAAAATAACAACTATAAAGTCTGAATTGAAAATGAAAGGCAGCCTAACACAATTTCTGCATTTTCTCTCCTTTGCAGACTGGACTGTAACACTTGTCCAATGGGGAAGTCTTATAGGCTTTAGCTGCATGCACACACTTGTCTCCACGGTCTTGTAAAAGTGAAGGTTTAAACGTCTTTCCTGAGTAAGTCTGGGCTGCATTCACACATCTGCTTTAGTTGGCAGAAGGTAGCTGAGATCCTGCTTCCTTTTCCTGACTACAGCAGGCTTGGTGAAACCATAGAAAATGTCCTCTGGGGCGGGGGTGGGGGTGGGGGAGTATCCTCTTTTTTCTTTTCTTATGGAAATTATCTTGGAAATAAAGGAACCCATGGCAATCTTTGAGAATATTAAAGAATGGGCCAAGTGAGGTGGTTCACTTCCATAATCCCAGCACTTGGGAGACTGAAGTAGAATTGGCAGAAGTTCAAGGTCGGTCTAGGTTACACAGTGAGTTCCTAGCCAGCCTAGGCTGCAATATGAGAGTCTTGTCTCCACAATCCACCACCACCACCACCATTAGCACCACCACCACCACCACCATCACCATAGTAAATGTGCAATATTATTAAAAAGCAAAGGAACTAAAATGGAACCCATTTAACTAAGATTTGACTTTTGATTCAAAAGATGTCTACTATAAATTCAGTATGGTAGTACATATCTGTGCTCTTAGGACTTAGGGAGGAATGGGAGGAATAAGGCCATCTTTAACTATAAAGTAAGTTGGATCCCACTCTGGACTACATGGGATTATATCTCTAAAATGCACATACTTTCTTGAAACTATAAATTATTTTTAATTATATACATATGTATATGTATAGATAGATGATAGGTAGATGATAGATAGATAGATAGATAGATAGATAGATAGATAGATAGATAGATAGATAGAGTGTGTGTATGGAATTTCAGAGGACAATTTACAAGGGTTGACTTTCTCTACCATGTGGATCCCAGGGATTAAACGCAGGTCACCAAACTTGGTCATAGGTGCCTGTATAGGTAACCCATTTTAATGGCTTCAGAATTACTATAGATTCTTTGTAAGGATTAATATAAGTGAATCACCTTATTCTCATTTTAGAACTACGGAAAAGTATCATTCTCATTGCTTTTATGTGAATCCTGACAGAGTCTTCTCAAGTTTTTGCTACACAATTTCCAACCATAAATCTTCATGATGTGTCTAATACAAACTATCCATGTAGTTGGGGAGCGAGACAGGGTCAGCGATATTTACACAATCTTAACTCTGTCAGTGTCCCAAAGATCACCCTCCCCCTCAGTTTCTACTAATTAACATTAATTTTGAAAGGTTCAGGAGTAAGATGATGCCCCTCGGTTAGGTAAGCCCATCAACTTCTGTGAGCGCATGACCTTCACAGTTGAAGAAGTTAATTGCCGCCAGTGTGCTGTCTGTCAGAGGGAAATAGCTGGTGGGCTACTAAGACAGCCTCTCGGTAGTTGAGATATTTCAAAGCAATGTGGTCTTTTGCAAAAATCACAAGGTTAAAAATAAAATCCTATGTGGTATTTCCACATTCTCTTTACTTTAGCTCTTATTTTGTATGTAATTGTATGTGTGTGGGTTTGTCCATGCCATGGCACACATGAAGAAGCCAGTTTGTAGGGGTTGATTGGCTCTCTCTTTCCCCACCATGTGAGTTTTGGGGACTGAGCTCAGAGAATCAGGCTTAGCATCAAGCTCCTTTACCTACTGAGCTATCCTGCCAGTGCGCGGCTATTCTTAAAGGGCCGAATCATTAAACACTGAGGATACCTTAAAATGCTTCACCAGGGAAAGATAAGGGATAGAGGCATATAACGAAGTGTTTCCAAAAACTTAATCAACAAGTGTGTGTAGAAACTAGACACAAATGTGGGCCAGAACTTCCTGTCCGTGAAGACATTGACATACCAGAAGAAAAGATTAAAGATGGGGCTAGAGAGCTGGCTCCGTGGTTGAGAGCACATACTGCTCTTGCGGGAGGACCTGGGTCCAAGAAGCTCACAAGCACCTGTCACTCCACCTCCAGGGGGCTGAGGCCCTCTTCCGTCCGGCCTCTGCAGTCACCCATAGTATTTTAAAAGTCTTAAAAGAATTTAAGTTTTAAAAGAATTCTTAATTTTAACCTCGAATTACACCTCTATCAGTAAATTAAATGTAATAATTTTCAATCTTGAAACTACCTATAAAGAGTATAGTTTATGGGAGGGAGAATGTATGTGCATAAACACATATGGAAAGAAGAGACACTGCTTAAATGTGTATATTCTAATATATGTATAAATAGACATTCTGATGTGTAGGCTTATTAAGTTAAAACATGTCTTTTATCCTTTTTTGTCTTTCATCTTTTTAGATTTCAAACACACTGTGGTCTCATTTGCTAATATTTCATATTTACAAAGGCAATGCCTCTATCCAAATTAATGGTAGTAATTAGCAGATTGGGTTTCTCACCACAGGCAAATGTCTGTCTTTTAGTGTTATAAATGAGCATTTAAGGGTGGTAGCAGCAGGTGGTACACTCTCTGAGAACAAAATGATTATTTAACATAATTTTATGAAGAATGAGATATCCATATTAATTACCACTTAAACATAGATTATGTAAATAAATTCTTAATATTCCATTTTATTTAAGTTTTTATTTAATGTTCATTTAACTAGCCTGTGAGAAACACTCGTAAAAGTTTTTATTTGGCAGTTTTTGCTTGGATTTTATTCGGACAATAAAAAGAAATTATTAATTTTGCCCACTAGATTTAAGTGACAAGTCTCTTCATATTCGCGGTAGGAGGTGGTTTGAATGCCGACAGGTCTCACGTCGGAGGCCTGGTCCCCAGTTTGGGAGTGTCAAATAGAATTAACCTTAAAGAGGTGGTGTCCAGAGTCCTGAAGAACTGGTTCAGCAGTTAATAGTGCATGCAGTACATGTCTAAGGACCCGTGTCCACATTCTTTGTACCCAAAGCAGGCACATCACGATCTCCGGTAATTCCAGCTCCAGGGGGTCTGACACCCTCTTCTGTCCTCCTTGGGTACCTGCACATCCAGATATAATCTCCGCTGCCTACAGACAACAGACATATACACCCAATTCAATTTCTTAAAAGACTAAAATATTTTTGCCTTCAGGTCCCTTGGGGGTGTGCTCTCAGAAGGAGCTGGGAGGTCTTAGTCTTCATGGCTTCCCAGCTCGCCAAGGACTCCTCCTTTTCATACACACAACACCACGATTTGATAGGTCTGGGAGGGACACTACCAGAGCTGAGCCTTCAGTGTCATACCCTTGAACCTCCAAAACCATGAACTAAACAAAACTTTTTTGGGTTTTTTTTTTTTTTGTAGAAATAATCTTCTTCATGTTATCTGTTACAGCAATGCAAACTTGACTAAGCTGTTACTATAGTAACACATTCTGAAATGCATTGGTCACCTAGGAGTTCTCCTCATTAATATTTACTTTATTAATTGGCATGATTTCTACTAAGACTTGAACGGCTGCCCGTGGATTACACTGATGAGTGAATGAGTTGAAAGAATAAACCTATGTAAATGTCTTCTAATATCTTAAGTTAATAAGGTTACCTTGGGCAATAAAATATGTAACTCTGGATAAACTAAAAATCCTAGACAAATTAATTAGCCTTATTGACCTCAGTGTAATAGTTGTAATAATGATTGTCAAGCATGGATATTTTGATTTTTAGGAAATATGCAGATGTCATAGTTAGCTGTGACTGTCAATTTGTCACAGTCTAGGGTCACTTGAGAAGGAAGTCTCTATTGAAAGACCTCATTGATCAGATTGGCCTGTAAGCATGAACCAGGGAGAAGGTTACTTCGATTGTCAATTGATACAGGAAGGCACACCCAATTCAGGCAACATCGCCCCGGACAGGTGGTCCTGGGCCATGTAAGAGAGTTAGCTAAAAAAGCCAGGGATGAAGCCAGCAAGAAGCACCCCCCATGGTTACGGTTCCTGCCTTGAGTTCTTGCCCCGACATTGCTCCATGATGAACTGTCACCTGGAAGTATAAGCCAAATAAATTCTTCTCCCCCAGCCCCCATGAGTTGTTTTTGAGCCTAGCATTAGCACAGCAATTGAGATTCTAAGCAGCAGGTATAGCTTATCCTGGAAAACCTAAAATATTTGCCCTCCTTCATACTTGACTCTCCCCCTCTAAAGCACACAGGCTCTCAGCTCCCAAAGCTCCCTCAAAACAAAAATATCAAGATGTCCAAATGATAACTATGTTTCAAGCTTGTGTCTCTGGTAACAATGGAAACCAATTATAACTAAACTCTAATCATCAGGGAAACCCACATCAAAACTTCCCCTCAATTCCTTCTCTCTCCTTTTGCCATGCTTCTTTCAGGGGAAATATTCAATTGCTACAGGTTGGTAGGCTTAACGTTTTTCTAGTTAGTTGCCACAGCATTAAAGTGTTTTCAGAAAGTTCCCAGCTGAATGGCACTACTTTTGACATTATGAAGTTTGGTGTCTTGGAAGCATATTTCTGTTTTGCAGCATTAGTGAAAAAAATGTATCCAAAAATGGTAATATTCTCTTCTGTTTTGGGGATAGTAAATGTATCGTTTCCATTGGGTGATGTCAAGATCTTGTGGAAAGGCTTAATGTCTGTTTTAACTTCTTTCCTTTAGCTGGATAAGGTCTGGCAGGAAACTCATGTTGCACTTGGATTGCTGAAGTCCAACAGGAAACCCATGCTGTTCTCAGTAGGATTACTAAGGACTCAGAGTTCAGGTTCTGAGGAGGACCTAACCACAACAGGTCACCGGTGTGGTGTGCTAAGCTGATGACATAAGGAAACTCCAAATTATGGGGGGTTGGGGGGAAACCAAACAGCGAAGTTGCTAAAAAGAGACAGCTGACAGGAGGCATGGCCATCCACAGTAGGGCACGACCAACCCACAGAGAAGACAAGAGTGAGGTATGGGCATCAAGAAGTCTCCTCCTGTTTCCTGTTGCTCTTGATCACCAGAGAGATACTGGGTGCTCACCGAAGCCACTGTATGTATGAATGGTTGGTTGGTTTGGTTTGATTTTGCATTTTGTTTTGTTTGTTTGTTTGTTTGTTTTGCTGTTATTTTGAGACCAGACCTCTAGTAGCTCAAACTAGCCGTGAACTCTAGGTAGCTGAAGATGACCTTGAATTACTGGTTTTCCTGCCTCCGCATCTTGAGTACTAGAATTACAATCATGGACTACCATGTTTGGTTTTATATGGTGCTGAAGATCAAATCCAGGGCTTCATGAATGTCAGGTAAGTAACTACCAACTGAGCTACATCCTTGATCCCTACAGCTGTGTTTTGAATTAAATTTTTATAATTACTGACAAATTTATCTTCTCTCAAATGTATTAAATGCCAATATTTCATTTATTTTAAAAATCTGTATCCCATGCCCCTTTCTTTGTTTTTACTGTTCTTTCAAGAGTTTGTATGACACATATACTTTAAATATTTTAAATACTATTGTCTTAGCCATAAATCTCTCTCTTTGGTTGTCACTTGATCTCACATTTTCACAATGCCTCCAGCCATGGTATAATAAAATTATTTCTTAAATATTAATTTTTCCTTATCTACTCAGTTGTTTAACATGTGGATAGACTCTTTTGTGACATCTATGGTGTTCACATAGATTTTAAAACATTTTAAAAATTCCTTTCACATGATGGATTAAAAATTCTAAGAGTGTGTTTTTTATTGAAATAATTTACTTTTTTTTTTTTTTTTTGGTTTTTTTGGTTTTTTGAGACAGGGTTTCTCTGTGTAGCCCTGGCTGTCCTGGAACTCACTCTGTAGACCAGGCTGGCCTCGAACTCAGAAATCTGCCTGCCTCTGCCTCCCAAGTGCTGGGATTACAGGCGTGCGCCACCACCGCCCGGCTAATTTACTTTATTTATGAGCAAGTATGTTTTTTAAATATACGTGCACGTGCCTGCAAGTGTTCTAGAATGCCAGAAGAGGTTGTCAGACTCGTAGAGTGGGAGCTACAGGTAGGTCAGTGAGCTGCCCAAAGTCCGAGACCCAAACTCCATTTTTCTGAAAGAACAGAGAGTGCGCTTAGCCACTGAGCATCTCCCCAGCCCTAAGTATATTTTATTTAAAAGATAAACTGAGTCACAAAACGATAAGCAGTTCATTGAGCCAGCCCTCAATCAAAAGGGACTCAAGTGCCAAGGCCACAGAAGCAGAAGGAAGTTTACGTAGACTCAAGACAAACATACAAATGGTTACAATTCAACTCGAATGTCTCTTTTGACCTGTCTGTAGGGAATACCCCCAAATATATGGACTACTTCTAATTAGCCGCGCTTGAGTTCTGTTCTCCTTCTGACTGGCCACACCTATGCCACCATATGCTAGAAACGATGCTGAGAGATGGGACTCAATAGAGGTCTCATAAGAAGGGCTTGCCAGAATGGCTCACCTCCTTCTGCTAGCATTCTGTCATGCGTGTGTGTGAGTGTGTGTGTGTGTGTGTGCGCGCGCGTGCGCGCGCGCGCGCACACACACACACACACACAAATGCAGAGAGAGAGAGAGAGAGAGAGAGAGAATGAGAGATTGTTTATCCCACCATCTCCTGCTGCTTAGATGCACAGCCAGAAGCCCTTACCAATCAGCATAGGCCTATGCCTCTATCTTGGATTTCCTAGGTCCAGAACCATGAGGAACAAGATATATCCTGTTCTTAACAAATTACCCTGTCTCAGAAATTCTGCCCCAGCAACATGACCAACTAAGAAAATAGAAAGTTTTAAGAAATAGCTCAGCCCGGTAGTGGTGGCACACGCCTTTAATCCCAGCCCTTGGGAGGCAGAGGCAGACAGATTTCTGAGTTCGAGGCCAGCCTGGTCTACAAAGTGAGTTCTAGGACAGCCAGGGCTATGCAGAGAAACCCTGTCTTGAAAAATCAAAAAAGAAAAAAAAAAGAATGAAAAAGAAATAGCTCAAGATAAGCGGCTGCAGGTTTATAGATCAAGCAAGGTTAAGGTCACTCATGAAAGCCAGCGGGTTCTGTGTGTGCAGGGAATCTTCAGACACAGTCCCCATTTGAATGGCCTTGATAGCTAATTAGCTTGATAATCTTTGGAAGCATCTATTCCTTTAAATGATGTATTATTTGCATCACCTCTGAGTCTCTTTGAGAGTGGAAATTGCTTGACAGCTCTATCTCTGCCCTGCATCACACTGCTTCAATTGATGTAGATGTATCATTTTGGGATTCTGGTAAGAAAAGTTACTTTGAAGCCTGTCTCGGCTCATTAATCCCCACGGTTTGCACTGAGTCCTTCCATTTGGTTCCTTCCATTTCCAAAGAGGGGTGGGGGGGGGGGTGCGGGGAATTAGTCCAACCTACTTCCTACATTCAGAAATCTGGAGTCTGTGCAAAGCATATATACAGGGCTCAAAACTTTACTTTTTCTAACGTGGCGACATAAATCTGTCTTTCGCTGAGTTTAGACAAATTGGCTAAGGTGATCAAATATCCCGTCATCCTCTTTAAGTTGCTGTTCATAAGCATAAAGCATAAACTAGCTTCTTTGCTGTCAGAAAACATGTACGAATAACTGTTTTGCTTCAATGTGTTTCTAGTCAGTGTTGTAGCTTTGAACTGGGAGTTAAAGATAACCCAGACCAGAGAAAAATCATGACCCAGCTTCAGCTCTGATTCAGATCAAAGTAAGAGTTGTTGCCACACTTTTGAAAATGACTACCAACATGGGGAGCCATGCCTGCTCTCCAAGATGGCTGTGGTGCTCTGCTGCACCCTGGAAAGCGGGACTCCAGACACAGTGCTCTCCTCTCCCCGTTCTCTGGGACACCTGCTTATTTGCTCTGCTCTAGGCGACAGAACTGATGCTAACACTTTTTGTTTCTTCGCCCTCTGCATTAGCTTCACGCCCCAAATGGCATCGCTGGAATTCTGCCTCCTGAAAGCATCAATAGTGGATTTTCATAAGGAAGTGGGAACGATAGGATAGGTGGGGGAAGGGAGGGGGTACTCCGGTACTGAGGTCTGAGCTCTTTGTTGAAAAAGAAGTCTGTGTGGGACTAAGCACCTGCTTATCTCAGCATTACTTGATGAGGCCTCACATTAAGTCTTAGAAATATGATTTAATTTGATTATTGTTCTAGCAAGCGTTTCCCTTTCACCCCTGGACTTCAGAGACCTTTTGCAAAGTCTGTTACAAATAAGTCAGTCTGGCGATCTATAAGCTAAGGTTTGTTGTTCCTACAGTACTGAACCGAAACAGCTAAATTAGAGAGGACCAGTGCCGTGAGGCCTTGGAGGACAGCGGGGGGTGAAAGGGATGTTTGAAGATGCAGAGAACCAGAGAACCCTGTGTGGTCTGACTTGCGCGGCTCCTGCCTGGCAGGGCCCCCGCAGGGGCTCTGGTTCACATGCTGATTAAGCGAGCAAGGAAAATCTCATTTAAACCAACTGGGAAATTATAGTTGCCAAATTGGCAATTACTTCATTCGCATATATATCTTTCGCTGCTACATTTCCATCATCCGCATGGGTCACTTCTGACCTTAGGGCTCTCTGCAATTCTTAATTTCGTCAGTCCAAAAAAAAAAAAAAAAAAAAAAAAAAAAAAAAGGCTCTCTATTCTCTAACTGGCAGGACTTCCAGGCAGACAAACCAACTGCAGAAAGCAAGCAAGCAGGATGAGTATCTTCAGCTGCCCCTGGCATGCTGTGCCAGGAGCTAGGCTACAGCCTGATAATGCTTGGTTGGGCATTCCTTCAACATGAAATCTACTTGATGCATCTTCTTTGAAGGCCTCTACGTGCTCAGAAGGGCAAATGCTAGTATCTTCTCCTCTGAAAAGCCAGCAGCCATGCCAGTCAGACCGCAGCCACTCCAGGAGCTCTGACGGTCTCCACCCTGCAGATCAAGTGCTCTGGCATGCAAGGTTGCCTGCCGACCGACCACGTGGACAACTCCGCCCCGCTCTCAGGTCTTGCCTCTGCTATAGACCTCACTGCGCTACTTTGTGATGAGTCTGATATGCTAAATGTTTTATTTACCCAAACGTTTATGAGTGCCTACTGCAGGGGAGTCTTGGTGACAAGCGACAGAATTTAAAAGAGGAAGTAGAACGGACATGGCCCAGCCTCCTTCTCTGAGAAAAAAGAAAGAGAGAAAGAAAGAAAGAAAGAAAGAAAGAAAGAAAGAAAGAAAGAAAGAAAGAAAGAAAGAAAGAAAGAAAAGAAAAGAAAAAAGAAAAAAGGAAGAAAGCTGAGTAATAGCTGTCTAGTGTGAGAGAGCCTGAAGAGGTGTTAAGAAGTTTACAGCAAAATTACGCTCCCTAGTTCAATGAGACCCGGCCGCACGCTTTAAAGTTTCTTGTTGGGCAATGTTAAATGCACGAGATGATATTTGCGGCCTGGAAGATGACTTGGAAAGATGGCAATGTAAGGAAAGGGATGGAGATCAATTTTGGACAAAATAACCAGCCTGGGAGAAGACCAGGAGCCCAAGAGATTAAGGCATTTGGAGACACCGAAATAAGGTCAGGACAGCTGTCTCAAGGATATACCCAGGGGAGGGACCGGAAGTGTCTTTATGTAACCTGCTACAGTCAGGACTCCTCCTCCTTGAGGTGGCTGCTAAGTAAGAGCAGGCTTTCTTCTGTATCAATGACATCAGACCTGTACACTTCTGAGCCCTAACCAGAGGTATCATATGAATAACAGTGGCACGCGGATGGTACTCAATACATGTTTAATGATTTTGAAACTGAATGGCTTTGCCAAATAAAAATTACAACTCCATCCATTTGTAACGATTTTGTAATAGGCAGGCGCAAATTTCCTTATCGACCATCTTAACAAATAGTATTTTAGCTTTAAA
This sequence comes from Apodemus speciosus, assembly GCA_002335545.1. Taxonomy (NCBI): domain Eukaryota; kingdom Metazoa; phylum Chordata; class Mammalia; order Rodentia; family Muridae; genus Apodemus; species Apodemus speciosus. The sequence continues at coordinate 250,373 of BDUI01000157.1, forward strand.
AGCAGTCCTTTAACCTTTAGCAAAAGCCTAATTTAAAAGAAAAAAAACCTTAAAGGCATGGAATTAGATGATTGCAAATTTCTAATGCACTGAAATATAATTATAAGCATATTGAATGGAAGCCCTATAAATAAAAATAACTCATCAGGTTACTTTCATAACCTGAGCAAGGCAGAGTAATTAAAGCAAGAAATTAAATTCTGTAAAATTAAAAATGCAATTCTGTATATAAGATTTAGAGATGAGTTTCAAGGAACCGACTGAGCTCACAGCTTTGAAATGGCCAGATTTGCTCAAATTGTAGTCAATGCATTGTTCCAAAGACTGTCTTCTCTTAGTAAGTTCTCAATATCAATTTTCATATCAACTTGACTAATCTATACAACTTAAAAACTGTATCTGTGCACACACATGTATGTATTTCTGATAAAACAGTTCTCACTAAAGACATGTACTCGGTTTTTTCCTTTTATGAGTTTTTTTATTATTTTTAATTTTGTCTGTGATTATGTGTACTTATGTGAATAAAGGTGCCTATGGAGTCCAAAAGATGGTGTCAGGTGCCCTGCAACAGGAGTTCCACGTGGTTGTGAACTGCCTGATGTGGGTTCTGGGAACTAAACTCAAGTTCTCTGCAGGGGCAGTATGTACTCTGAACCACTGAGCCATCTTTCTGCCTCAGGCAGAGCATCTTGTATTATGGAATTCATTTCATAGTTATAAAATATAGGCTACTAATAATGACAGGTTATTCATGCTATGCTTCTTAATAATGTTCTGGTTGAATAATTATAAGCACTAAAAAAATAATTGAAATGCACTTACAGTGTTTTTCTATGTATATAGGTAGAATACACTCCAAAGATAGAAATGTGCCTAAATAGCTGCTTTGGAGGAACACCCCATGATAGTCTTGAGTTTAATGTGAACCAGCACCAGTCCAAGTTCAGCATCTGGTTTTGGGTAATAAAGAGTTTTAAGTAGTTGCCTTCGTCCCCAGACTTGGTTTATTCCAAGCACAGTAGCCTATGATAAGCTTTTTTAAAATAGCAATTCAATCTTGTATCAGTCACCTGTAAAAGTATCTTTTATTTGCCTGATCTAATTGTCATCTCCAAGGTTTACTGTTAAATAAGTTCACTCTTAATAGTTCTTTCTGAACTGAGGCTAGCTGGTTCAACTCAGCTGTTCTGGCTCAAGCTGACTGATTCAATCTGGCTTCTCTCAGCTTTTCACTAAATTGCTCTGCTTGTCCTCAAACTAACTCTGGAAATTTGTCCTCATCTTCTGGCTCCTTCTTATTATCTGGCATCAACTGCTTCTGCTCTTGTGCACTGAACTGCCTGAGCTCAGGAACTCACTCAACTCCACTGTACTGCATTCACTTCACTGACTCTCAACTGACTAACTGAACTGCCTGAACTCCTTTCCTCTCCCTGTGCTGCTCTTAAATAGCTCTACTCCTGGGAGTTGGGCATATCCTACCTCTGACTCACTCTGTCAAATCTTTCTCTGATTTGTCACTTTGTGTACCCTTCAATTAAACATCACTGTCTGGGATTAAAGGTGTGTAGTAAAGGATTCCAGCCAGAGGGATTAAAGGTGTGTCAGTATTCCAACAAATCATATAGACCTGGAAGGTCTTTGGATGTGATCAGAGCAGCCATATTGTTGGATTCAAATTCCTCTATAGTCACCAAATCCAATCTTGGTATATATGCAAAGTCTTACAAAGCTGTGTGCTGTCCAGTTTAATGTGGTGTGTGCTCTGAGCCAGAAACCAATATTTTGTGGTCCAATCCATGGATCCAAACAGCAAAATGTGGAAGTAGAGATGTCCATTTATGCTTAACCTAAGAAACAGTTAACTGTTCCACTGTTGTTATTTCCTTGATAAAACAATGAATTCATGAAATTCTTAGGCAAATGGTTGGAACTGGAAAATATCATCCTAAGTGAGGTAACTCATTCACAAAAGACCGCACATGGAATGCAGTCACTAATAAGTGGATATTAGCCCAGAAGCTCTGAATACCCAAGACACAACTCACATATCAAATCATTCCCAAGAAGGAAGGAGAGGGCCCTGGTCCTGGATAGGCTTGATGCAGCAATACAGGGGATTACCAGGACAGAGAAGTGGGAGGGGTTTGATTGGGGAATGGGCTGAGGGAAGAGGGCTTATGGGACTTATGGTGAGGGGAGAACCAGGAAAGGGGAAATCATTTGGAATGTAAACAAAGAATGTAAAACAACAACAACAACAACAACAAAAAGGACAGTGTCCTTCACCAAAGAAAAGAATCCAAGATTGGTAGAATTGGATTACAAAACAGATCCATAGTCATTTGGGAATCTTTATCAAGCTAGGAAAGAAACCAAGAAGACTGTTTTATCTAGGGGGAAGTTGAATTGCCTCGACACAGTGGCAGGGATGGTGATGCACAAATGGAATGTCCTTCTAAACACAAGAGTGAGACTGGGGTGCCCTTTAACACGACACTGTCCAATGTTACCATTCAATGAAAAACACAGATGACTCGGTGAAGAATGAGACCACTAATAATTCAAGGTTTCATTTATTTGTTTAAGGAATGGAAGTTTGGCTCACCACTCCCAAATGTATTATTAACACAAAAGAATGACAATGATGTGAGACATAGAGAGAGATAGAAAAAGAGTCAATGATTGTGTTTGGTTTCATGCACCAGTCATTAATTTGCTTATCCCTCCTCTTTCCCCTTTCCCTCCCCCACTCCACTGTCTTATTCATATAGCAATGGAAATGCTAGTACCTCAGACTTAGAGTCAGAAATGTGTCCTGACCTATATAGGTCCCTAATATGTGGGAAGTGACTGGATTCCATGCATAATTCTTCCACCAATAAAAACTCACACCACAACCAAGGTTTGGAAAAACATTTCAGAGGAAGGACTAGAAAAAAAAATGAAGCACTCAGAGTTTGAAGAGGAGCCCCATGGTACAATGTCTTCAGGACATAAGACCACTGCATGCATGAACCCACTGCACACTGCACGCATGAAATCACTGCATACTGCAAGCACAAACACTGCACACATGAACTCTCATGCTCATCCACTGCACACATAAACTCACTGCATCTGTGGCTACTTGATCAAGACCTCCCATGAGATTTATGGAGCCTATCAATATTTCATCAAGAAGAAGAGAATGGCTTGAGAGGCCTCACCCAACTCTGAGAAACCACTGACAGTTAATGCTCAAGTGTCACTTTCCTCAGTGGTGTAAGCACTGAGGAAGTTCCACTTGGTCTAGCAAATAACATCTCATCCACAGGTTACACAGGAACACATTAAACAGCCACAAAAACAGGAGGTGGACTTGTTGAAAAGCAAAGGTCTTAGCACAAGAAGGATGGACAGACAGTTAAACAGGGTAACGGGTTCAAAGGGACTAAAGTTTATGATATGTAAAACTGCCAATGGTTAACTGAGTAATAAGAATAACTTCTGAGAAATGACACCAGAGATCGTTCTTTGGCCTCCATATATGTATACACACAGTATACATGCATTCTCACATACAAATGTACCCACATGCACATAAACATGCATGGATACACACATGTGCAGTATTGCCTCTAAGTCATCCAAGGTAAGCCTTGTCTCTTCCTCTCTATCAGAGGGAACCAATATACCCCTCCATGAGCTCAACGTAGCTAACACCCTTCTTAGGTTACCTTCTGTAAGTAAACCAGCCAAGCAGCACTGGAATCCACTAGAACTCATTTGGAAATTGGCTACTGTTTAGTTCTTATGAAGGCCTTTGGCTGTAAAATTATCAGAAACTTTGATTCAAATAATAATAATATTTAAAAAATAGATGTCTTTTTAAAAAAATAATAAAAAAACCAAGAATGGCACTGAGACAAAATCAAGTCTATTATATGTCTAGTAATAATCCAGATTTATGGTTTACCTTCTACAACCTGACTGTAAGGCCCTGTTGTGGAAGACACCATTTGCCTATGTCATCAAACATGAGGAAATCAAGCCAGTCCCCAACCAGAAGCTTTACCTCTACTTAACACACTCATGGTGTTAGAAGATACATGCTCCTGGAGAAGAATAGTAACCAAGAGTGATTCTCCCACACAAGCCCTGTGACCCACAACAGTGACCTACCTACAAGACACACTGGTGAAATAATGGCACAACTATTATAGGAGTAACCAACCACTTTGTGCTTCTATTTATGGCCGGCTGCATGACATAGAAACCACCCCTGACACTGTCACAGTGGCCAAGAACCTGGGACTAGATAGATCTAGGAGGAAACTACTGCCATTATTCTTGCTAAAGAAACAGCAACAAAGTGACCCCTAAAGACATTCTTCTTCCATACACACCTATAGAGCTGTGCTTTGTTCAACCCTCACCAGAGAAGCGTCCTCTTGCCGCAGATGGGAATTAACACATAGATCCACAACTGCACAATGTGCAGAGAGTGAGCGAGACCTTGGAGCACTCAGTCCTAAATGGGGTGTCTTCATCAAATCCCTCCCCTCAAGGCTCAGGGATCTATGAGGAAGAGGAGGCAGAAAGATTGCAAGAGCCAGGGGAGATGGAGAATGCCAAGGAAACAGTGTCTTCCAGACACAACAGGACTGACACACCTATGAAGTCACAGAGACTGTGACAGTGTGCAAAAGACCTACACAGGTTCAAACCAGACAAAACCCCAGCATTGAGAAGGGGAAGAGGACACGAGTCTGCCCCATCCCATAAAGCTATTTTCAACTGATTCCTGCTCAGTCAGAAAGGAAAGTCAGTTTTCTCCAATGGAGTGTCAGGGGATATGACAACCACACCCCAGGACGGGCTCCAAGCCTGGGAGCACTTGGCCAACATAAAATGTTTTATGACAGGTCTCCAGACTTTAGCATAACTGATGCCATGTTGGAGGCACCAGTCTGGCCTTGGAACCCAGTGTGTAGACTCCAACACCGGCCCCCCAAAAAATGGAAACAGAGAACTAATCCAGTGGTTCTCAACCTATGTGTCACAAACCCTTTGGGGATGGAATGACTTTTTCATATGGGTTGCCTAAGAACATTGGAAAACACAGAGAATTACATTATGATTCATAACAGTAGCAAAATCACAGTTATAAAGTAGCCATAAAAATAATTTTCTGTTTGGAGGTTACCACAACACGAGGAACTGTATGGGTTAAAAGGCCCAGCCTTAGGAAGGCTGAAAACCACTGGACTAATCCAGCAAAGTCCTAGTCTATAGTTCCAGGATCTGGGAAAAGCCCTAAATGTATTAACCTAGCTTTGGCATTTGTAGCTTTGCTTCTCCATCACTGTTCTTGCTAACCCTGGCGTGTCAACCATGATGTGGGTTTTGTACCTAAATGAAAAGTGAGGCTTGGGGCTGCACTCTTTGGACATGGTGGTGGTTTGTATATGCTTGGCCCAGGGAGTGGCACTATTAGAAGGTGTGGCCTTGTTGGAGTAGGTGTGTCATTGTGGGCTTGGGCTATAAGACCCTCATCCCAGCTGCCTAGCAGTTGATCTTCCACTAGCAGCTTCAGATGAAGATGTAGAGCTCTTAGTTCCTCCTACACCATGCCTGCCTGGATGCTCTCATGTTCCTGCCTTGATGATAATGGACTGAACCTCTGAACCTGTAAGCCAGCCCCAATTCAATGTTGTCCTTGTAAGACTTGCGTTGGTCATGGTGTCTGTTCACAGCAGTAAAACCCTAAGACAGGCACATTCCCCTTCAACCTGCCAGTGGGCAATACAGACTTTCTTTTCAGCTTAAAGAATGTCTGTGTGTGCTCTCTGGTGGACTTACCTCACAACGGTTTCTTTGTGAATTTTTTGCTTTGTTTAGTTTGGCTTGGTTAGTTTATCGTATTGTTTCTTTTGTTTACCTATTTGTTTGTTTATATTTTTAAAAATATTTGGAGTGCTTTCTGAGAGAGAGAGAAAGAGCATGAAGTCGGGTGGGTAGGGAGCTGGGAGGAGTTGTGGAAAAGGGAACGATCTGATCAAAATATATCACATGAAAACACCTTTTAAATTTTAAAAAATGAGAGAAAAGCATATCAAAAGGTTGTTATATAAGAGAAGGGAGGGGCTGTAGAGATAGCTCAGCGATTTAGAGCACTTACTGTTCTTGCAAAGGAACTGAATTCCAATTCCCAGTACCTGTGTCAGGTGGTTCAAAACAGCCTGTAACTCCAGCTCTGACTCCCTCGCTCACCTGCAGGTACCCACCTATCCACCTATCCACCCACGCAAAAGTAAAAACAAAATAACCCCCCAAACAAAAAATATACATCCCAGCTGTGACACCGGCAGGGAATGGGCACAGATGCCAGTGTCCTCCCTGCTGAGTCTCTTTGGGTGGACTCCATCTGCCAGGACTCTCCCTCCTTCCCATGGAGTCACTGCGCTGTGTCTCTCCAAATAGAGAGGCCGCAGAGGCTCCCACACTGCTGCCGAGTCTATAAACTGCTCCTCATTGGTTTCCCAAAGTCCTGCCTACCCCGTGTAAATTTTCCCTCGTTAATAATTTTCCTATTTCTTCCCAGTTAGCCTAAAGGCAAAAGCAGGAAAGAGCCAGTCGCCTTGAACATTTCACAAAATCATCTCCAGGCTTCTAGAACAGAGTTGCTAATTTCTCCCCGCTTTTTCTTGCATGATCTTTCCTCCTAGCACCTTTAGTTTTATTTCGCTCGTTTTCATTTTGTGGCGCTGGGGATTGAACCAGAGAGCCCTGCGTGCACAAGGAGACTGTTGGGCGGCTGAGCTACAGACCCCACCCCTTTCATGCTGCAGTATTTAACTGTTTCTACTTTCAAACTTTCAATGTGGAGACTGAGCACAAGGTCCCCAATGGAGGAGCTTGAGAAAGGACCCAAGAAGCTGAAGGAGCTTGCAGCCCCATAGGAGGAACAATAATGTGAACCTACCAGTACCCCCAGGGACTAAACCAAAGAGTACACATGCAGGGACCCATGGCTCCAGATGCATATGGAGCAGAGGATAGCCTTGTTGGACATCAAAGGGAGGAGAGGCCCTTGGTCCTGAGAAAGTTCGATGCCTCAGTATAGGGGAAATGCCAGGGCAGGAAACGGAAGCTGGAGTGGGTGGGTTGGTGAGCAGGGGAGGGGGATGGGATGGGGTGTTTTCGGAGGGGAAACCAGGAAAGGGGTTAACATTAGAAAGGTAAATAAAGAAAATATCAAAAAAAAATGAGAAAGGTGAAAGATATCTGTGTTCAGAATTCTTGTTCTCATTATTTCCTGCTTTTTTAAAAATAGGTTTAACTTGCTGAAAGTCTCCGCTGTGACTTCCTGCAGCACGTTTGTGGTGTATTCGACTTGGATGCACGCATGTAATACACTTTGATCAACCTCCCCCTCACCCTTCTCCCTAGTTACTTTTTCTCCCCCCACATTTTTTCTCCCAACATTATGCACTCCTTTAAACAAAAAGTCACTGAGTCTACTTGGAGCTGCGTGCTTGGGCATTTGTAGAAGCATCTACTGGAACAGGTAAGGGCAGCCCTGTAACCTCTCCAGGATCTTGCTTCTATAGCAGGGACTGCCAACAGGTCCTGAGCTGGGGGTGGAGCTTCATGAGTCCCCGCCCCCATTCCATCCTGGGGTGGGCTGGTGCTGATTCGTTCTTGCTGAGGTCTTGAGCATATATAGTCACAGCCTCTGTGAGTCCACGTATGCAATGGCCCTGTCATAGCTGGCTGGTACTGCTCCACCGCAGGCATCTACGCCCTTTGGATCTTATCTTTCTGCCCTCTGCCTTGGAGGAGGGGGATGCAAGATATCCTATCACCTCTGAGCACTCAACCATCTTCCGTTCTTTGCCTGATGACTGGTTGTGAGTCACTGTATTAATCAGCAGCTAATGTAGAAAGAAGCGTCTCTGTTGAGGGTCCACAGATGCACTAATCTATGGATATAATTATTTTTTTAAAAAAAAGTAAGAGGGAAGTTTATTGCTATGTCTAATTGGTAGAATAAGAATATAATTAAACCGATGCCAACCCAGAAACTTCATTCCTACTGGCTAGCTTTTACGGTGCTGGAATGTGCCGTGTACACGACTAGGGAAGAAAAAAATAGTCAGTGGTCTTAGCAGCTGTAGTCCTAGAAACCTACAATAAGTAGGGAACTCGTAGTGGGTAATTATTAAGAAAGAGTACTGCCCCGCCAGGCCTCTGCACCACTCCTTCCAAGTATCCGGTAACGCATGATTCTTAAACTTGAATAGTTAACCAAATACCTTTATGTATATAAATCTCTCAGTTACATAAAGCCAATTTACAATGATAAAGTCTTATCCCAATTATCTAACCTCTCCAAAACACCAGAAATAGGTCTGAAGTCATCTGGATATCCGCATCTCCTTCTCTCCCCGCCCCTCACCTCTCTTAACTCCTCCTCCTCCTCTCTCCCCTCCAATCACTGGCCTCTCACTGCCTCAATGTGAATGGATAGGAAATATCTCGTAACATGAACTACTACAGACTTTGCCAAACTAGTCTGGCAAGACATGCCCATTGATGTGCAAGGAGCAGGACTCTTAGGAGAGTAACCACGACATTTTCTGCCTGAATTTAAGACCCATTCTACAAGAAGAAACTCAATCTTAGTACCATTAACTGGACCAAAGACCTGTGACCGACTAGGTCCTAGGCTCTAGGGGAGAAACCCTAGGACTATCATCAGCTTGGTTTTTATGTAAACAATTTGATGCACAGATCTATTTTCAGTTGACACAGTCTAGAACTAAAACATATTATAAAATAATGGCATTCCCAAAACGCCGATGACGATGAGCGTTGAAAGAATTTAAAAATGCAGACACTGGCACGAGTGGGTCAACATGCCGTGGGAGTCAGTGATCATGTCTTACCGAGGAATAAAGAGCGTCAGTGAGACCAGCACTCTACTCAGGCTGAGAGAGGTTAAGAGAATTTCTATGCTGCATCCGAGGAAGAGGGTGCGCGTGAAAGGGCCCAGGACAAACCAGATAATGACATAACCATGTAAGAGAAGAGTGAAGAAACCCATGGGAAGGAGAATCAAGGTGATATCGGGGACAGGAGAGACGGCCCATAAATTATTTGTTACAGAAAAGAGCATATTTCATATCACAAGGACTGTTTTCCAGGTCTGTGTTATCTTGGCCGCTCCCTGCAGACATAGAGGGCAGCGTTTGCTTCTCAGGAAGTACGGCCAGAGGAGCAGAAGATCGTGCCCTCGGGAGCCCTGGCTCCGGTTCTGCTTCTGAAGCGCTGTGCCACTCCGGGTCTCTCAGCCTCATTTACCTTGACTGTAACAATGAATAGCGGCGCCTCAGAGTGGCCACGGCAATCATGGAAGACGTCGTACACAAAACCTTCTCTCCAAAGCTGCTCAACCAACGTGTGTTTCTTTCTTTGCTTCCGCGCCTGTTATCTCCAGGACGCAGCATAAAACGATCGAATGCCGGGAAGGATTTCCTAGTCATCCTTTGACAATGCAGCTGAATTGCTGGTTCTTGTCCACTTTATTTCTAACCCGGGCCACTTACTGACAAATTTCTCTACAAAGAATGGGGAATGTTCTGCTTCATAGCCCAGGATATATGCTTTGTGATCTCCTGATTGATTTTATTGATTTTATTTCACACTACTTTGGTCATATTTCTCAATTTAGGGGGTTTCTTCACCCCATGCCATTTCAATAGTTTAATAAAACCCCTAGAGCCGTTCAGTGTGTCAGCCTGGTAAAGACTCGATTCTCTTCGGTAGGAGCACTTCCTACAGGGAGTCAGAGAGCTAGCCTAGATAGGCACACCGATGCCTGTCACAGAAATGACATCTGATCGGTCTGAGGACAGCCCATCATTTACAGATACTCTATAGCCCAGGCTGACCCTTTGAGGATGCTCTTTAGCATATTTGAGACATACATGGAAAAGCTAGTTCTATAAGTCAATCACCTCACTCCATTTTGCACAAATTCTTGTTCTACTGAGTTTTGTCAACTTCCTTGTTTCTTTCCCAGGGGAGGGCTGTTTGTTTTATTTTTGAGTTTGGATTTTTGTTTGTTTGTCTGGTTGGTTGGTTGGTTGGTTGGTTGATTTTTGCTTTTTGTTTGTTTGGTTTTGGTTTTTTGCGTTCTGTATTGGGCAAATTTACTAGTAAGAAAATCTTTCTGCATCCTCTTTATTCTGGTAAACTTGGTGCGGCCTGAGAATAGGCTAAAGTTACAAAGGCAGTGCGTGAATAAACAATCGAAACGAATGTGATCCGTTCTGTGCACAAAGAGTTAATTTTAGGAGTAAGTATACAAATATCAAGAAATAAAGTGTGTATTGCTCTGTGTATTCATGCATGTTCATGCATGTTCATGTGTGTGTAAAAAGACTTGTGTACATATGTGGGGGCCAGAGAATAAACTACTGTTATTCAGATCCATTCAAGTTTATTTGTTTTAGTTTTAAAAGACAGTCCTCTCACTGCCCTTGTCCAGCAAGCCCTAGGAAGCTGCCAGTCTCCCCCACTTCCCTAGCACTCAGACTAGGATTACAGGCACGCTTTACTGTGCCTCACTTCTGAGGATCAAACCCAGGCCCTTATGCCTGCAGGGCAAGCACATTAACAACTGGACTCTCTCCCTAGCCTTGTGTTATTAAAAAGTAAATCTAGAAATTGAAAACACAAGTTTCAGGGTGTCTGGAACCTAAAATTCCCAGACATGAAGTCCAACATAGCTCCAGAGAGTTCCAAGGATCTTCTCACACTGAGCCTGCTGCAGCCTCCTGGGCAGCTGGATTCTAGGCAGACAGAGGCAGAGGCACAAGGCAGCGGTCATCAGCTCTGGGAAGACTGAATGGCCCCTCCACAAAGCCCATGGGTTAGTGGCTGAGACGCACTGTGGACATTTTCATCTTCATTAGAGGTGTTGGCGAACTGGTAGGCGTGACCATTACTACCATGGCAGACTCAGAAGGGTTTACTTTCCCCATTTTAAACTGTTTGGATATTTTTTTAGTCACTAAAAAATCTCCAAAATGGCAATTCAAATTGAGAGGCTTACTGCTGAAGTAATAAAGGGGGTTAGACGCTCCAGGTCCCCAATCGCCCATTTAGGAGCAAGTCCGGGGGATGGGGGAGGCGGCATGGGAAAGTTATTACCAAATTTATAGTCATGCACACATGCACCTTATTTTTACGTGGCAGAGAATGGTATTTTCTGAATAACACATTGCTTCTGTCGTGTGTATCAATTGACATCTTTGATGTAAGGATGGTCAGACCGAAGCAGGGACAGATCTAGGATCTGCATATTCATGGTGTTAGTCATCTTGGGCTGTCTATAAGAAACACTTACAGAAAGGTAAAGAAAGCGGCTTTAGTGCTCTGACCGTACTCAAACGAGTTCACTTGTTTCTCCCTTTGGACAGAGCCTGTGGCACACGCCATTAGGGTACAAATTAACTGTGGGGGCCATCCCGGTTGCTCAGTTCTCAAACGGGGCTGAGATTTGCTGAGCTCGTGAGACGGGGCAGACCTTGGGCTCCGCGCTCTGATCCAGCATCTAATGAGGAGAAACGCAAGAGGTGAACGTTATGACCCCTGGGGAGAGAATAGATTTAGTGACGTCCACCTGCTTCAAGGTCGCGCATCTGGCACCAAGCGTACTAACTCCCATCTCCACGCACCCTCAGACACTCCAGAGCTGAGGACAGACTTCTTCGGAGTAAGCAGCAGAAGACAGCTCCAATAAGTGTTTAAAATAAATGGCAGAGCAGCAGCGATCCCTGGGGCATAGATACATGCCAGTAAGGCCAACTCCATCACACCGTCCCCCCTCTCTCATCCTTTGAGAGTCAGGATACTCTGAGACGGATGCTACACATGCGCACATTTTCTCCCTGTTATAGATTCTTCTGCACTGATTTTTTAAAACCTGATTATAATCTACAAGATCTGTTCCATGAGGTTCAATGGTACACATTTTTTTTAATGTCTGGGTTGAGTGGCTCAGCCGGTAATTCCCCAGCACTTGGAAGGGGGAGGCAGAAGGACCCTGAGGGTTTAAGGTTAGACTGCGTGTGGAGGCATGTTAAGAAAAAGCACCATAGCCAGGCAGTGGTGGCACAGGCCTTTAATCCCAGCACTCGGGAGGCAGAGACGGGCGGATCTCTGAGTTCGAGGCCAGCCTGGTTTATGGAGTGAGTTCCAGGACAGCCAGGGCTACACAGAGAAACCCTGTCTCGAAAAAAAAAAAAAAGAAAGAAAAAGAAAAAGCACCATAGGATCATATATTTGCAAGCTTAGTCCTTGGGGAGTGGCACTATTTGAGAAGGATTAAAAGATTAGGAGGTGTGGCCTTGTTGTAGTAGGTGTGGCCTTGTTGGAGATGTGCCATTGCAGATGGGGTTTAAGGTTTCAGAAGCCTGCGACTGGCCCAGTACTCTCCCACTGTGAACCAGGATATAGCTCTCAGCTACTTCTCTAGCATCATGTGAGCCAGCATACCTTCTGCCCCGATGAAAATGGGCATACACAGAAACTGTCAGCCAGTCCCAATTAAATCCATTCTTTTATAAAGTCGCCATAGTCATGATGTCTCTTCACAGCAATACAAGACAGGCTGCATCACTGGGCTAACGAGTGAAACTCTGTCTTAAAGAAGGTAACACAGACTATTGTGTCCTGAACAAACCAACAAAATTCCTTCATGGGTCTGTGACATGAAGGAGCGAAAACAGGTCATAATGACTTTTGTAGGGAGGAAAAGTATCTTGGAGGTTATTACGTACTTTTTCATCTGGCTGTATCTATTTTGCACAAACTCCAAACCAGCATAAAGAAAAATATTGAGCAATTAAACAGTGCAAATAACTTCTGTGTTATGACTTATGACAAATTAAGTATTTGTAGGTAATTTCATGTTTCCAAAAGAAATGCTATAATTCTGAACCAGTATTAAAAAGAAATAAATCTTAGAGTATGCTAATTTAGTAGCCATCATATATTACATTAGTAAAGTAAGCTAATTCAATTTGTAGAAAGTGCTATGACATATTAAAATGTCTCCCAGAAAATGAGGAGGAGGAAATGATTAAGTCAGAAACATCATTATCAAGAAATAATTATTTTAGCCCATGTTCAGTAAGAGCCCACCATCTCTTTTTTTAAATGGACATTAGAGATTTGGGTTATAAATCTATAAATTTTGGGTTAGTGATATAAAACATGTCACTTCAAGAATAATATTTTTAAAAGAATTTGGAAAATATTTTCAAAATACTGGTAACATTTCCCATCCGTGAAATATCTTTTAGACTACTGTCTTGGATTATATTCATTGTTTTGAAACCCAAAGGTAACACTGCTGGTGGGACTGCAAGCTGGTACAGCCACTCTGGAAATCAGTCTGGCGGTTCCTCAGAAAACTGGACACGATACTTCCGAAGGATGCAGCCATACTACTCCTGGGCATATATCCAGAAGACTCCCCAGCATGCAATAAGGATATATGCTCCACAATGTTCATAGCAGCCTTATTTATAATAGCCAGAAACTGG
>BDUI01000157.1:264488-291777 GCA_002335545.1 Apodemus speciosus
GGAGAGGTAAAAAGACATATGGGACATTGGGGGGGGGAACCAGGAAAAAGGGAAATGAAATGTAAATAAAGAATATATCCAATAAAAAAGAGAGAGAGAGAGAGAGAGAGAGAGAGAGAGAGAGAGAAAGAAACCCAAAGGTAGCTTGTTAGAATGCATGCAGAATAGTGTTATTACTAACGGAAAAAAGCTACGGGACTGAGGAGATGGCTCAGAGGTTTAAAAATCTCTGTACAAACACAATTGTACAGTATGATTCCCAGAACACACAGAAAGACCTCCTGTCTCCTGTTTTCTGACCCTGGCCTTCAGGGACCTAGGTGAGTGCTCTCTGGCGCCCTCTAGCGTCCATTTATCTGGAGCTGTCCGGTGCACCTCTGCACCTTAGAATTTCTACAGAGATGAGAAAAGGTCAAGGGAAAAGGTCAAGGTCGTTGCTGGAGGACGCAACAGTAAGTGGACAACAGCCGCTGCCTCAAACAATGTGGACATCTCAGAACATCACCTGAGGGTTTCCTCCGACCGCCACTGTGGCATGCAACCCTGCTCCTAGAGAGAGGAGAGGAAGAGACGAAAGGAAGGAGAGAGATTTTTTTTTTAAGAGGGAAAATTATGCATAAGTGAAAAACTGTCAAACGTAAAATAATCAGACGCACCACTAATGATTTCTGTCCTGAGCAGAGATTCTCTCCTCAGCCATCATTTCCTTCCCTCGACACAGCCGTCTGCAGATGGGCATCCTATCCGGGACCAGCAACATGAAAACCACGGGGTTCTCAGAGTTGAGGTATTTTTGCTTACATCAAATAATTTAATCAGGAAATTCAACCAGAGCTCTAAAACAAAGAAAAATTTTTTTGTAAAGAGTAACTTGATGGCTCTCTAGGCAAATGTCTAAACAAATGTACTGCGTAATTAAGTGAAAAGCTGACAACCATTTACAGGCAGATGATGCTGGTGGGAATTTATTGGAGGAACTGGAAGAACCCCCTGTCTGCTGTTCGCTGGGTCAGCATCCTCACCCGGGCCTTTAAGGACCTAAGTGCGTTCTCTCTGGCGCCCTCTAGCGTCCATTTATCTGGCGCTGTCTGGTGCACCTCTGGTACCCAAGTTTTCTGCATCTCTCCCTCAGGAATTCTGCTTTTCTTGGGTTGTTTTGTTTTGTCCGACTTCTGTAATTTACTAGGGATGACATTTCGGAAGGACACCACACATGCCAACTTGCTTGCTCTACTCGGTGCCCTCCAACAAAAAATACTGCATGCTTTTTTTTTTTTAATCCTGCTCACATCAAAATTAAAGTGCACAGGCTCTTTGAAGGTGGGGTCATCTGTGCTTTGCCCCTAACCTATAGGTTTTTTTCTGCACAAAAGTCATCTCTATCAGGAGGGTTCTAGCAGAAAGTCATGAGGAGGCACACCCTGTGAGGAGGAGCACCCGTGCAGAGGAGGACCACATGAGGAGGAGGACCCCATGAGGAGGAGGATCACATGTAAAGACCAGCCTTCTAGGAAACCCATGCTGTAGGATGCATTCTTTCTCCCTATGTCAAGTGTTCAGTCCTGGAGAAGTAGGATACCAGACATGACATAGTAGTGGGCTGGAGGAAACATTACCTTCGCCCCTCTAAAAGTTCACTTTTGGCACTGGAGGGATGGCTTATGAGTGAAGTTAGTTGTTTCAAGGTAGGTGATGGGAATTCAGATCCTCAGAAAGCCACACACATCCTGGGTGGCCAAGATGCGAGCCATGGAAAATGGAGGCCAAGGCTCTTTAATCTCAGCAAGCCCTGGGTTTACCTGAGATGCTCCACCTCAAGGAAGAAGATTGCTGAGCCTCAACCTCAACCATGCACACACAGGTGAACAAAGACACATGCATCCACACGTGTGCAAAAACACGTACATGTGGAAAAAATAAAGATCCTTCCTGGGAGGTTGAACAGGTGAAAGGATTCAGCAGGCAAGGGTGCCTGCCACCAAGGTGGATGACTTCAGTTCAGTCCCTGTGATCCATCACCTGGGAAAGAACAAGAACCGATTCACACAGATTGCCCTCTGACCTCCACACGTGTGTCTACATGATCATGTATATGTGTGTGTGTGTGTGTGTGTGTGTGTGTGTGTGTGTGCTAAATGAAGTAAATATATAATTTGACAAAAGCTCCTGCCTGCAAGCATAGGATATTTGAATTCTGGAAGACATTGGACAAACCCTCTTGTTTTGATCTAACTTTCCTCCTGTTGTTTTAGGATATGTCATAATATAACCCAACTGGGTTATATTGGCAGAGACCAAGCATGAGCTGTCAGTGCTAGTCCCCCAGTTTCTGCTTCCCAGAGTGACCACGATGACAGGCCTCTTGTATCCAACACCCCATTTTAGGCAGAGCTGGGCATCAACCCCTGGTCCTCTGGCATTACAACTTAATCTTCCACCCACCGACCCACCCAGTACCCAGCATTGCATTTTGAGCTGGTAAAATGAAGAATGTGGACTCTGTCCTCTAACCTGCATCTTCACGTACCTACCAACCATTCATTCACCCACCCCCAGGGGATGTACACAAGCCACAGGTCACTTTGTCCAGCCCTGTCCCATTCAGCATCTTTATTCAGGATGTCACTTTGAACAAAGAAACAATATTTACCATGCTTAAGACAGCATAAGGATCTTCCACGAGAAACATTGAGTGAGACCATCCCAATAAACTTGTGAAAAGAATATCTGAAATGCACAGAGAGCAGCCAAACTGCAGAAATTTTACGTTTGGGAAATGTTTGCAATTACAGAGCGATAAAATATTTAAGGACTATGGCTTGTGAATCAACTCTAGCCCTGAAAGCAGACTGGCTGAGGTGGGAAGAGGTCCAGACGCCATCCTTCTTGGGACTTGTTGAAACTGTTTACCATCTCTGAGCCTTACTGGATAATATCAGGATCAGCCTAGTGACTCCTCAGAGAGCTAAACAAGGGGAATCAATGCAAATCATTTAAGCAACGGCTAACTGAGAGGGTGATCTCGGAAAGCCCAGTGGCGATTGTTTCCTTACATTGTGTCTTTAGCAAGAGCAATGTGCTGAAAGAAGCTCTTTGTTAACTTCAACTCATTTTCCACGTGTGTGTGCGTGGTTACGTGTAGACAGATGCTGGAGTGCGCTGTGTACAGAGGGCAGAAGTCAGTCACGGGTACTGTCCCTCCGGGGTCACCCACCTTGCTATTTCTTGATGCATGGATCTCACACTGGCCTGGGCCTTTCCAGGTAGGCTGAGTGAGCAGCCTGTGAACCCCAGGAATCTGCCCATTTCCACGTCCCTAGTTCTGAGATTGTAAGTACAGCAACCAGTACACACAAATTCTTTATGAGGGTTTAGGGGTGTAGGGGTGTCACACTCAGATCCTCCAGCATGATAGCAATCTTTTACTGAGTGAGCCAGTGTCCGAGCTATGCCGCTTTAGCGGTTTAGTGTTTGTTTGTTTATTTGTTGTTTTTCTCAACGTGACACAAATAGAACAATCTGGGAAGAGGGAACCTCAATTGAAGGGGTTCCTCCATCAGTTTGGTTTGTAGACAAGTCTCTGGCACATTCCCTTGACTGATGATCGATGTGCATGGGTCCAGCCCACTGTGGGTGGTATCACCCCCTAGGCCAGTGGTCCTGGGATTTATTAAAAAAAAAAAAAAAAAGCAGGATGGGTAATCCATGAAGAGCAAGCTAGTAAGCAGCACCCCTCCCTGGTCTCTGCTTCAGTTCCTGTCCTGACTTCCATTCATGATGGATTATAAGCTGTAAGATAGAATACACTCCTTCCAGTGTGCTTTTGGTCGTGGCATTTAGCACAGCAATAAAATGCAAACCAGGACACCAGCCCCTGGCCATTTTCTTTAGCTAGTGTTTCATAGAGCCAAACTAGCCTTAAGGTCCCTGTGTAGCCCTTGAAATTCTGACCCTCCTGCCTCTACCCCCAACTCCCCTCCGTATTGGGATGGCAAGCATGAGACATATTACCCAGTTTGTGCAGTACCGGTGAGCCAATTGTGGGCTGGCTTCGAGCCTGCTAGGGCACGTACCCTGCCAGTTGGGCTATATCAGTACACACAACATTTTGCCCCCTGAACAGATGACTGCATGGTCACACAGTATGGAAGAATGAGGAAGTTTCCATCAATGAGACAACCCACACTTCAGTACTGTGTGAGGAAATAAGCAATTTAAGAGGAAATTAGATTAGATCCTTAAATTAAATTCCAGATTAAAAAAAAAATCCTAGTAGAAAAATGTACCCACATGCCTTGTTATTAAGATCTAATATTCCCCCAATTGTGTAGTAATGGAGGATGGGGGCCAGCCCCTAGGCATTCTCCTGAAAAGATTTGGATAAACAGTTTAAATAGACAGTGTGATTAAGGCCTTCTCAATAACATCAAAATCACCTACAACTCAATTCCACTCATTCAAGGAAAGAAATTACTTCAGTTCCAAGTTAATACGTGATTTCTTTTTAATGTAATAATTGGCAGACAATATTATTTGGCTTTGATATGCAATAATCCTAAATGTATCTGGAGGGTTATTAAATCAAGGCCAGAGAGAATAAGAAAATACAATTGCTTTATTTTTCTCTCTCTCTTTCCTCTATGACCTGAATGTTCAGATCTTATTTACAAAGTGATCATGTGCACGTGTGCGTGTGTGTGTGTGTGTGTGTGTGTGTGTGTGTGTGTGTATTCTGAAAAGGTAATAAGATAATATAAAAACAAAGAAAAGGAACATGATTTTATCAGGAAGGACTAAGGATGGAAATTAATATAGCACAAGGAAAAAAAGGACCAAAGTCAGACATTCTACTGATTTTACATACATCTATTTTTTTAAGATTTTTTTTAAAGTTTTAGAATGCATGTGGATGTGCTCTGGTGTGCACATGCGAGTGCACACATGCACACACACACACACACACACACACACACATGCACATATAAGCACAGGTGCTCGTACAGACCAGAATGGACCATCATGTCCCCTGGAGCTAATGTTGCAGGCAGTTATAACAGTTATAAGTCACCAAATGCTGGGAACTGAACTCGGGTCCTCTAGAAGAGCAGCAAGTGTTCCTAACCACTGAGGGATCTACCTGTGCCCTTTAATCACTTCCTGTCTCTTACATGAATATAGGAAAATGAATATTTATGCTGCATTTCAAAGAGCTGGCATGTTCTTACCTAAATACATCTTCAGCAGTACAGTGTGTCAAACTCTTAAAAACATCTCTGAACCTTTCCCTATGAGCAAAAGTGATTTATTTTTAACTAAATTTGTGAGCTCCGAGAGAGACATCGGCTTTGCATCTCCGGGCATATCGAGAAGGGCGCCTCGCAGAGCATCCTGGTCATAAAGCCACCCCTCTTTCATGCTTGAGGGGAGCTTCTGTGGTGTGGGAAGACCTGGGATGCTCAGAGAACTGTGAATGTGTATGCAGTATAGAAGCTGCAATCTGACAACGTTTGAAGAGTTTGGCTTGGTCTTTGACCCAAAAAAAAAAAAAGAAAGTCTTTTACATTATGCACACATCACAACACTTCTTCCGGCTGCCTGTGTATCAGTTCACCACCAAACACTTTCAATACGGCATACTGCCTCTATTGCAATTCCACCAGTCGGTCCTCTGTGCCACCACAAGCTGAATTCTTACACTGGTATCGGGGACCAGGGGAGTAGACATGTGTGCTGAGGTGTGAACTCGAAGGTCAGAGGACAATGGAGGGGATCAGTTCTCTCCTTCCACTATGTGGGTCCAAGGGATTGAACTCAGGTCATCAGGTCTGGCAGCAAGGGTCTTTACCTGCCAAGCCATCTTGATGATTGTAAGATGAATTTTTACCTCATGCATTATTCACCTTATTCTACTATTAAAGAAAACCATACCATCCAGTAGCAGCTGCTCTGGCTTCTTCCCCCTTCTGATCTCTTGTCCAGCAAGGATGCTCTGAGTGCTTTGCCTCCCTTGGTTCCCATTTCCTCATTTCCCACCCTCCTGTGAGTTACTCCAGCACACGCCTTTTCCTTTTCCTATTCTTTTTTTCTGGTTTTCTTCCCCTTACCTCACCTCTGCAAGGTTCTCCCTCTACGTTTAGACGCTGACAACCGTGATCTTCACTTTGAGGACACAAACATATATCATCAGCCCCTTTTCGGAACTCCAAGGCTGTGTGTGAAAGCTCTTTATTGGGGAAGGTTTAAATCAATTAGATTTTCCAGCCCTGTCTAGTGCCATGTGCTCCTATCCTGGTTTATAGGATTGTTACGCACACTGAGGCTCAGTGGTTAAGAACATTTGCTGCTCTTGCAGAGGGTCTAATTTTAGGTCTCAGTACCTTAGGCAGCTCACAACTAACTGCCTGTAACCACAGCTTCAGGGAAGTCCAACATCTTCTGGCCTTCACACACACACACACACACACACACACACACACACAGACATACACACTTAGACATACACACTCACACTCAGACACACACACACACATCACATATACCACACAAATACACATAGACACACACACTCATACTTATGTACACAGACATATACACACACTCACACATACAGAAACACACATACACAGATACCCACACTCACTCAGACACATTTACTCATATTCAGACACACATTCACATATGCACACACTCACTCACACACATGCACATACACACAGACACATGCACACACACTCACTCTGTCAGACACAAACACACTCTCACACTCAGACACACATTTACACACATACACTCAGACACACACACATACTACCACACATACATCACACAGATGCATGCATTCAACATGCATATACATTTGCATTCAATACCACTCATTTGATGACAATAACTTGATGAAGTTTAGGCAGCAAAGGTTGACAGCCAACACCTCCTTCTCAAATTTCTCTCTCTTGCCTTGTAATAACACATCTCCTGAAAGCTCATTGGAGCTTTTTTATTTATCCCAACAAGGTGCCACATTCTTAAATCTTTTAGTATATACCACCAGAAAGATCGATTATCTTGGTTGCTTAGAATTGGAGATTATTTGAATTGGATATGTCTTAACATATCTGTTACTGCTGGTGAGAAACATGACTGCAGTTTACCCTTGGGGATTTTTTTCTGACATCCACTGACAATTCCTTAGTCTCTTTCTTGATCCAGTGACTAAGTGGAAATTGGGTATACCATTATGCAGAAAACTTTGGGTTTTCCATTTGCAATTCACTAAAGACGGCCGGACACTTTGTTGTCTGCGGCTTTAAGCAGAAATGGAAAGTAGGACATGTAAATTGAGAAGTTATAGTTAGGGGTGGCTTCATGAGTCATCCTGCCCATGTCACCAGGGCTCACATTCTACAGCCACCTAACCTGAAGGAGCTGAGATTTGTCATAAGCTTCAGGGCAGGAGAGGAAGAACCAAGAGAGATAGTCCATCGAGATAGTCCAAGCGACATCTAAGAAAACTTTGTTCAAATGCGGGGGTATTTGGGAACTGGGACATTGGCAGGGCCTTCCCCTGTGGGTTTTGTTGTAGGTGGCCATTAATGGAGCATGGAAAATTTTGAACACCTGGAGCCTGAGATGGGGAATAGGAGGAGGGGGTGGATTGATGTGGGCGGGACCCACATTAGATTAACAAAAGGGAAGAAATTGGAGGATGGCTTGATTGAGGGTAATAGGTGCTGACAGAGACAGCAGCCAGTCTAGGCAGAAGCCGCAGGTGTAGTGTCAGGAAATCTGAAGACTGGAGATTGCGCCTCTGGTGGGGGGGAATGAGAGGCCAAGCGCCAGCACCATGGACAGCAGATATCACAAGGCCCGCGCCATTCGCATCACACAAATTCATAAGCAGGTGGGCAAGTCTTCTGGTGGAAGGGCAAACTTTTTCCTATGGAAGAAACTAAAATAATGGTATTGAAATAACTGTCTTTTAGCTAAACGTGAGGGCACACATCTGTAATCTCAGCATTAAGAAGGCAGAGGTGGGAGGATTAAAGATCAAGACCAGCCTGGTCTCCATCGCAAGCTGGCAGAGCCAGGACTTCATGGTGAAACCCTGAGTCAAAAAGCCAAATCACAACAACTCGAAAAACTGAAAAAAAAAATTACTGGTTTTCTTTAGTTGAAAATATCAAGACTAATTCTATTGAATGATAATTTAGAAAAATAATGCTGTAAGAAAGTTGTTGTTTTTTTTTTTTTTTTACTTACACAAGGTGACATATGATTAATGGCCCAGAGCTCAGATTCCCAGCTCCTCCAAACCACCATCACCCCCTTCCCTGCCTCCCACCCTGTATGACTAGGGGTCTAACTGGATACCTCTTCCCTTTCTGCTGGTAATCCAATGCTGTTTCTTTTGACCTTCTTTGCTAATTAGAGGAGTTTCCTCCTCCTTTCTGATGACTATTTCTATTGAGCTTTTCAAATCCAAATATTTAAAATGTACTTTTCATTTATGCTTTTGTACTGCGTGTGGTTATGCGCACACGGGGGCAGGGTTGCTAAGGGAGCCAGAAAAGGGTATTAGATTCCTGGAGCTGGAGTCACTGGAGGCTGTGACCCATACGCGTATCGTGGAGGCTGGAAACAGAACTCCAGTCCTCTGTGAGAGCAGCAAGCATTCTTAACCCTGAGCCCTCCCCTCAGCCCTCGGACTTCTTACAGCTTCTTCTGAGGAACGTTTCGAAGCAGCTCAAACCTTAGTCACTTCTTCTCGGTGCTTCCCTTTGAGGCTGGACACACACGTTTCGTTATTGGGCGTGCCTAGTTGCACTAGAGCTCCCAGATTCCCCGTGGGTTTCCCCAAGGATGTCAACTTCTTGAGGAAAGTTATGGTCTCCTTTCTACTCTTTCCATTGGCTGGGTAGAATGCTTAAAATTAACAAGCAGCAAATACTGGATTAAGCAAATAGAATCATGTCTGTTGCCAAAATGATAAACGATTACAACTGTTGGTAAGGCTGAGAAGGGAAACTCTTGTACACGGCTGTGGGTGTGTAATTTAGCACAACTATTATGAAAACAATATGGAAGGCCTTTTTTAAAAAAATCAAAGGTAGAGAAATCCAAATTCTGTGTCACATCCAAAGGAAATAAGGCACTGTGTGAGAGAGGTACCGCAGCCCTGCCATCTTTACAGCAAAACTCTTAATAGCCATGCTACAGAATTCACTGCGTGTGTGCTGTGGTTTGAATATTTGTCCCTCAGAACTGGTGTGTTGGAATGGGGTCTCCAGGTCACGTGTTAGCAGCATCCAGAGGAAGGGGCCACTGGGAAGTAGCCATGTGCCTCACCACAGGATGCCCTGTCCAGTCACAATATAGTGAGAAGGCCCTCACCGTATGCTAAGGTGATACACTACGTATCTATGATTCCAGACCCCATAATCATAGGCTAAATAAACTGCTGTTCTTTATAAATAACCTCTCCTGGGTATTTTTTCACTGCAGCAGATAGTAGATTAAAACAGTATCCATCAAAGGTTGACAGAATGTAAAGTAGATGGGAGGGTGGGTAGATAGATGGATAGACGGACACATAGATAAAGACAGAGAAGAATATTATTTGTCATCTATGACAATACAGATGAACCTAGAGGAGATTAGGCTAAGAGAAACAAGCCACTAGCAGAAATACAAACTACTATGGTCATCTTACTTATATGTGACATTTTGGTTTAACTAATAGAAACACAGATAAAATGAGGCAAATGGGGACAAAGTGTCAGCTAAAGGGGGTGAATAAATTGTGTTTATCTCTTATACAGCATGGTGACTATAACTAGTAATAATGTAATATATACTTGAAGTGGCAAATGGGTTAAGTGATAAATGTTCTCTACAAAAAAAAGAACGAAAAATTGTATACGTGTTATTATCTTATTTACTGACTTTATTATCTATCAAGATACATTATACATTGATCATACTCTACTATGGATGAAGGAGATACACATAAGATACGTAGGAATAGACTTAACCAAAGAGTTAAGAGAGCTGTACATTAAAAACAGAAAAGGTAGATGAGGGAAACCTAAGAGACAAACATATGAAAAGCTGTCTATACTGAATGGAGTTGAACCATTATTTCACACAGTATACAAAAATCAACTTAACATTGATTAAACACTTAAATATGTGACTTGAAAAATATAAAACTCCCAGAAGGAAACAGGTGTAGGTTTTATAACATTTGTTCTCATAATGATTTTCTAGACCAGACCCCAAAGCACAGGCAAGGAAATGTAGATAGATCAGTAGTTTTGTGTTGAACTAAAAGCCTCTGTACAGGAAAAGAAACCATCAACGAAACAG
The DNA here is from genome assembly GCA_002335545.1 of Apodemus speciosus. Taxonomy (NCBI): domain Eukaryota; kingdom Metazoa; phylum Chordata; class Mammalia; order Rodentia; family Muridae; genus Apodemus; species Apodemus speciosus. Next base: position 274,851 of record BDUI01000157.1, read on the forward strand.
GAACAATCTACTGATAGAATAGAAGGAATTATCTGCAAACCATTCAGCTGATAAGGGATCAATACGCAGAGTAATAAGGGATACAAACAATCCAATAACAACAGATACCATGGCTCTAAAATCTGCAGAAGATCCGATACATACTACTCAAAAGGAGATACCAACGACTGATGTCTGTGTGTGTATGAGTGTGTGTGTGAATGTGTGTGTGAGAGAGTGTGTATGTGGGGTGGGTGGATGTGTACAGAATGCTCAGCATCAAGAAAATTCAGAATAAACCCATCAGGAGCTATCATGTATTTGAATGGCTACTGCAAACAAACAAAAGATAGGAAGTGTARAAAACCAAGAATCCGTTTGCAGTACTGCTGGGACTGTAAATTGATACAGACAATATAGAAGACAGCATGGACATTCTGGGGGAGGGAATAAAATAAAATTACCCTGTGTTCTAGTCAGTGTCCTGTTGCTATGAAGAGACACTGTGGCCACGCCAACTTTTATAAAGGCAAACATTTACTTGGGGCTGGCTTAAAGTTCAGAGGTTTAGTCCATTGTTGTCATGGCAGGAAGCATGGTGACATGCAGGCAGACGTGATGCTGAAGAGGTAGTTGAGAGTTCTACATCTGGATCCACAGGCAGCAGAAATAAACTGAGATGCATTAGGTCTGGCTTGAGCTCTGCTCCCTCAAAGCTCACCCCCTAGTGACACACCTCCTCCAACAAAGCCACGCCCACTCCAACAAGGCCTCACCTCATTGTGCCACTCCCTATGGGCCAATGGAGGCCATATTCTTCAAACCACTACACCCTATGTTCCAAAATTTCCACTTCTACATAGACATCTAAAGGAAATGAACTCAGTGTGTCAATATAGCTGCTCTCCCATATGCACAGCAACATTGTATACAACTTCCAAGAAAGTGAAATACTTAAGTTGTGGGTTTGGTATTTTACTTGTATTGTAATGCTAAACACTGACCCCCAAGTTATCCCTGATTGGTGAATAAAGATGCCTACAGCCTGTAGCTGGGCAGTATTGAGATAGGCAGAGTTTGGGATTCCGGGACTTGGGGTTGGAGGAGAACCACAGGAGAAGGTGGAGAGAGGAAGAAGCCGCCATGGGGTAGGTGAATCTTGAAGACGTAGCCAGGAGGGCTAGCCAGCTGGTGTTAAGATCTGCCCAGATGGAACAGGGCAAATGATAACTTGGGATTATTGATCGGGAAATAAAAACTAATAACTTAGAGGGTAGATCTCTGCCCACCTCTCGTGCTGATTAAGGCTTATTACAAAACATGTGAGTCTTTTATCTAGGAACGGAATAACTAAAGGCAGGGAAGAAGCCCTTGCTTGAGATTAAATATTTTCTACAGCATTAAGTATATTAGTAAAATGTGAAGCTGGGTTTGAAGGATCCTCACTACCAAGGAGGCTGGAGCCAAAAGATGGCTAATTGTAGGTCTGCTTCGACAATTCAGTGAGATCATGTCTCAAACTTACAAAAAATGAAAAGACCCATCCCCCACACAGCTCAAATATCTGTACTTCCGGGACTCTAACTTCTTCCAACCTCTGAGGGCACCAGGGACACATTCAGTGTACAGACATACATGCAGGCAAAACATTCATACACATAAAAATTAAACAGAGCTAGAAAATTAATTTCTTATATTCCTGACCTAATTAGAAAATTTTGAAAATTTTGATATCATGAAAGCAATTAGGGTTTTTAAAAACTATACACTTGCTTAATTTAAATATAGACAAACAAGTTCTTGAACATAATAAATAACTGAGTGAATATTATTATATATTAATCAACTGAATACTAAAGAGTACATTGTGGTAGTTTTGTTTGTTTTTTGTACTGTCTCCTTATGTGTCCCAGGCTGGCTTTAAATTTGTAACCCTCCATCCACAGCCCCCTCAAGTCCTTTAATTGCAGGCGTACACTACCATGTCCCGGCCAGCGGCTGCTCTTAGAACAAAAGAGATATTATAGCATCTGATCATTAGGTTGAACATCAATACAAAGTCTAATGAATAATACACAGTTCACTCTGTCAGCATAAATAAAGATATCAGTTACATTTTAAAAATGAGTGAAAAGAGGGTTGTGGATATAGCTCACCGGCACAGCATTTACCAATCACGAGTGAGGCTTGAGATTCCAACCCCAGGACAAAACAAAATCAACCTCATAGAGGCAGAAAGTGGTTGCCAGGGTGGGGACAGCAGGAGAGGCAGCGTTTCAGTTTCACTTCTGTTTCTGTGACAAACACCTTAACAGAAACAATGAAAAGGGGAGGACAGGATTTTTTCCCCACAATTCCAAGCTACTCTCTATCCTTTCCAGGAAGTGAGGGCAGGAACTCAAGCGGGTAGACACATCACAGAGCCACAGTCAGGAGCAGAGACAATGAATGCATACTGCCTGCTTGCTTGCTTCAGCTCAGATGGCTTGCTTCACTCCTAAGCAATCCCGGGCCCAGCCCACGAGATGGGATCACCTGCGTCCGTGGTGGGCTTTCTACCTCAATCAGCAATGGAGACAATTCATCACAGACATGCACTCAAGTCAACATGAGCTAGAAAACTCCTCCATTAAGGATCTATTCCCGGGGCTGGAGAGATAGCTCAGAGGTCCAGAGACCGACCGGTCTTCCAGAGGTCCTGAGTTCAATTCCCAGCAACCACATGGTGGCTCACAAATATCTGTAATGGAATCTGGTGCCCTCTTCTGGCATGTAGGCATATATGCAGGCAGAACACTGTATACATAATAAATAAATAAATAAATAAATAAATAAACAAACAAACAAACAAGTTTTTTTTAAAGGAAAAATTCTTCCCAGTTGATTCTAGGTTGTGTCAAATAGCTAAAACTCACCATCATATGTACAGCTTGCTGGTTATAGCTAGCTGGGTATTCAAAAATGGAGTATAATCATAAATATTAAATGTTTTCACTACACACTTAAAAAGATAAACTATATGGAGTAATGGATGTGTTGAGTTGCTTGACAGATAATCCTTTCACAGGTTATATCAAAGCATCATACTGTTCTCCTTAAATTATATAAATTTCAGGATTGGAGAAATGGCTTAGAAGAAATGGCTTGCAGAGCACTCACTACCCTGGCGGAGGACCTGGGCAGGGTTCCCAGCACCCACGTGGCTGCTCACAACCACCTGTAACTGCAGTTCCAGAGGACCTGACATCCTCTTCTAGCCTCTGAGGGTTCTTTTATGCATATAGTACACAGAAACTCATGGAAATAAGTGCATGGAATATAAATAAAAATTTATAATAAATAAATCTTTAAAATATTTAATTTGAATTTCTGAAAACTGGGACCTTACAAAAGAACGCAAAGCAATGAATTATTAAATTAAACATTCTTGTGATAAAATACCAACTACATCATAAATGGGTTTAAGTTTATGAGACGATAAATATATGTCTTAGACCTAGACGTTATCTATCATAATCTCATTAATTCCTGCTTCTATGTTGGTAGTACCATTTCTAGTTAGTCAGCGCTATATGCCGATGTCCATAAAGTCACTTCCTGACATTGCATGTCATTGTATGTGTAGAAGATTCAGAGCAAGAAGTCATTTCCCATCCTTGGAAGAGTTTGATAAAGACATCTTAGCGGTCTTGGAGCAGAAATAATATTGTAAAATATTATTGGAAATGGCATAATAGATTCAAATTAAGGTCATCACCAATTTTCATTCAACTAGATATGGATGGATTTCAACAATATGTACCATTATCTCAATTTAGATAGCATTAGGAAGAGGAATGATTTCCAAAGTTTGCTGCTGCTGGGTGCGGTGCGGGAGGTGGGGTGGGGGGTGGCATGCTTTCATTTAATCCAGCATGGAAACTTAGTGCAGAGTAATCTCATCTTCCTCAACAATTTCAGCCAATGTGTTTGCATCTTAGGCTACCTTTTAAAAGGCAAATAGAAATGCAGAATCACACTGGACCAGACTATTAAAAAAAAAAAAAAAGACGAGAGGGACGCAGGCAGTCTTCTTCATTTTGAGGCTCATGACAGGAAGATGCTGGTTACGGAAAAAAAAAAAAAAAAACTACCAGTTGAAACTGTAACTAATAACAAAAGCAGAAGAAAATGAATAGATAAATAGATATCGGAGTCTAGAGATTAAATGCCTTACATTTTCCCCTCATCTCACACATCTCAACACAAGTTGTTTATTCTCACTGCAAAAGGGAAAGGCCAGTCCGGCGAAGGAGGCACCAGAGCACTGATATTTTTCAAGGAAAGATGTATTAGTGCTTTGGATACCTAGGCAATAGCCTCAAATAGCATATCTTCCCCCCCCAACCCCCTTTTACCTTGACATTTGGTCTGAGCCTGAGAATCTCACACTGTAGCCAAGGGTCATTTGTACCCAGCTGGCAGAACCCAGCAGCCATCATCCCCTGGGCAGCCAGACTGAGATCACATCATTATCAAGAACAAAGGAGGCCAGGGAGAGAGCTCTCCCCTCCCACTTCAAAGGAGGCCTTGCCTCCTACTTAGAACCCAGATTCACAGAGGCTGGGCTGCATGGCTTTCCCAAGCTCTTTTCCCTAATTGGTTAAAAGATGCGAATGCCGGCTTATACATTGTGTTTGCTTAAAGCCAGTAACATATGGCCTTTTTAGACTTTCTCTTTTGAGCCAGATAAATACATTGTTTTGTAGCAATGTGCTATAGACTGTGGTCACATATTATAAAAGGAGACAGTTGACCACAGAGGAAAATCGGAATGAAAGAGAAAGGGCTGATTGGGTCTGAAGCTGACAGTATCTTCCCAGGTAATGATGTAAACATGTTCATTTGATGTAATCATGATATAATTTGTTTTTTTAATGAAGTAATAGAGGAATGTGCTGATACAAGAGGGGGATAAAATGAGTCACGGTCTTATCTGCATAATCAGATTTCCTCAATGCACAAGAGATGTGCAGCAAAATTATGCAAAAACCCTGATTCTCTCTCTGTGTTTCTCTCTGTGCCTCTTTCTGTCTCTGTCTATCTCTGTCTCTCTCTGTCTCTGTCTCTCTCTGTCTCTGTCTCTCTGTCTCACTCTTTCTGTCACACACACACACACACACACACACACACACACACATCTCTTTATGTCTATCTCTCCCTTCTTCTTCCTCTTCCCTCCTCCACCTCTTCTCTCTTGGCCACTTGCAAAACGTTATATGAGTTGTTTAAGTTTCATCCAAGAAACTATACCCCAAGTTTGAATTTCCCTCTCACAAAGATGCAAATCAGTCAAGGAGAACAATGGGACAATATGAAATCAGGCGGGAGGGGAATGGCTCCCCAGCCCCACAGCTGGTGTTAAGAATGAAATGTAAATAAAGAATATATCTAAAAATAAAAAAAATAAAAAAATAAAAAAATAAAAAAAAGAAAGGAAAATGGAGGCTGACGTAAACCAGCATGGCTTGAACAAGACACAGTTATGATATCATAAGGTTAGAATAATTGGGATAAAAAAAAAAAAGAATGAAGGAACAAAGTGTGCGTTAAAAAAAAAAAAAATCAGAGCCAGAAGACACAAGCACGATAGCAGGCCCAGCACAATCCCTAGGATAATTAACTTCCTTCAAGGACAGATCCTAAAGCTCCAGGGCCAGCCAACTTCACCTAGGAATACTTACTTTTTAATGCAATAGAAATTCTTATGAAACACAAGTCAGTCTATTTTCTCCAAAAGTAACCACTCTGACTAAGACAGATTTCTTAACAAAAAAAAATATAGAGCCACAAATTCAAAAAGAGAGCATTGGCCCCCAAATCCCAGTACCCAGGTAGCATTCCTGTTGTCCGCAACATATATACAATACTTGTAAAGACCATACCAGAAAAATGAACAGAAATGACTAGCAACTAACTTTTTCATTTAATACTGTCTACTCCTGGCTTTATTTTAGAATCAACACAAATCGATCTGCTATTTCCAAATTGCCAGTGATGTCAATAGTCATTTATTTAATGATCTCCCTCTATATGGAACATTCAGCTAAGTCTGACATTGTGCTAGCACCATCAACATTATAATCGACATCTTGCTGTGTACTCAGATGCATGCACTTTAAATTTCAAGAGATTTTCAAATCAGCAATGCATCTGAGATGCTTCTTCTGTTTTTTTTTTTTTTTAAATCCTAGGAATGCCCATCCCCCAGCTCCTTGTCTAACAAGCTTCCAATATGCAGATGCTATTTCATTCAGCACAGAAAGGAAATGCTGACCCTTAGCCAGTGTTGCACGGAAAACAATATGAGTGTAACCTGTGCTCCTTATCATTGGGGAGAACTTGTATTTTCTCCAGTATTTGCAGGACTTTGGAAACGTGGACCTTCATACTGTGCCAACACAGGTGTGACGTCATAGCCTACAAAAACTCATCATCCAATATGCTGGACTGCACAAGGCAATATCTCAGAGCCACAGCCTGTTCACCACATATGCCCCCTTGCACTTGAACCACAGCAAACACAGCGTTGTGCACACCTATCCCACGCCTACCTTCCCAGTCACACGGCAGTCTGTCACACATGTCACAGACCCAATGCTTACCAACCACACCACATACAATGCTTCATGATGTCCTGGCACAAGGTACTGAATGCCACTCTAAACACATGAATACCAAGTGTTTGGTTCTGATTCGGTCGTAAGTGAAGGAGCAGAAATGTTAAGATTCAAAGGCATCTTCCTCATAAAATACTGAACACTGGGGTGAGAAAAGAAAATCTAGGTTCTGGATTCCTCAGGGTGACCGAGAGGGACGTTTATAACCAGTCCTGGCTGTCTTCTACCCACTGTTCTCTGACCACATAGCATTTGTGACAAGATGTCCCAAATCTTATTTTCTTACCTGGTGTCCCAGGCCATTCAATGAGAGACCATCAAGTGTTGTTTATGATTGCTAAGAACGTCTCCCATACCTGACACACAATAACAATTCAGAGAATTTTCGCTGAATTATTTCCTTGGACAGAGAGATTAATTGGCTGTTACACAAGCGATAAAAAAAATATATAACTTTAAGATCTTATCCTCCTAGGAAGTCTATAAAATTAAATAATATTGCTCAGGGACTTTTCGGGCCCTTGCTCCCTCATTCATTTCCATCCTTTTTCAAATTTCATGGGAAATTCTTAGGACACTCAATTCCAAACAGAGTCATGTAACAGATTTCAAATTAAATAAAAGTATATTTCCCTGTGATTTAAATGTGGAGTAAGTTTCTGATCAGATATGCACAGAGTTCTCCTACCTTGTCCTTCACAGCGTGGAATTTCTAATGATGTATAAAGTTGGGGAAACCATAAACAGACTCTCTACCATATGCTATCGTTTTCTTTAATTACAGTCCTATTTGGTTTCTTAATGAAGTAAAAATAAAATCCAATATATAAATGTTATGACATTTAGGGAGATCTAATTCATGTTCTCATCCTGTGATTGATTTTCCTTGATGAAGAATTAAAGTGGGTTAAGGTTTTTAAAACCAAATATATCCCGAGCCTCTGAACATATCACTTTCCAAATAATTGTATTTTCTTTTTCTCCAAAGCCACTCACGTATGGCATTTTATGGTTCCTGGGAGGCCATCTTTCTGAGCATAGGTATTTTCATGGAAATTCAATCAGTGTAATTTATCATGCACCTGAATGTGAAGGAAAGCCAGTCAAAGCCCACTCTCCCTCTGAAAGCAACAACAGTGGTTCTTATTTATCTTGGGAACATTTTTATATCATCTTGAAGTGTTTATATTTAGTATATGAGTTAGGTAATGGAAAGTGGACATGAGAATAATACATAAAATGAGAATAATACATAAAAACACCTTTATATTTTGTTTATATGTTTATATGTTGTTTATATGTTGCATAACTTTAAATAGTGGTTGTGGCTACTTACAGTTGGAGTAGTGTATTAGAGTTTTACTGATGTGAACAGACACTATGACCAAGGCACCTCATAAGGACATTTAATTGGGGCTGGCTTACAGGTTTAGAGGTTCAGTCTACTGTCATCAAGATGGGAGCATGGCTGCATCCAGGCAGGCATGGTGTAGGAGGAGCTCAGAATTCTACATCTTGCTCCAAAGGCAAACAGGAGAAGACTGGCTTCCAAGCAGGTAGGATGAGGGTATTAAAGCCCATGCTAACAGTGACACACCCACTCCAACAAGGCCACATCTCCAAATAGTGTCACTCCCAGGGCCAAGCATATAAAAACTATCACAAGTAGTCACAAAAAATAAAAATGAAAAAATGAAAAAACGGAGGAAGAGGAGGAGAGGGGACATATGAAGGGATAGGGCCAGATGGGAGAAAAGAACTCTCTGGTAAACTTTAACACTATTATCAATTTGCACAACTACCTGAGGCACTTCTGTAGACGCTAAGGAAAACAGAAAGACAGGACAGTGCTTTAACGTGGCACAGCAGAAGTGTGGTGGTTTGCACGGAAATAGGTTAACAGATTTGGATACTTTGTCACCAGGGACTGGTGTTATTTGAAAGGATTAGTAAGTTTGGCCTTGTTAGAGGAAGTGTGTCACTGTGGGGTGGGCTTCCAGGTTTCAAAAAGCCCATTCCAAGCTCTTGCTACTACCTGAGGACCAAGATGTAGAAACCCCAGCCTCTTCTTCAGCACTGTGTCTGCTGCCACGCTGCCACGCTTCCCCCAACACGACAATAATGGACTAAACCTCTGAAACCGTAAGCAAGCCCCAGTCTAATGCCTTTTTTTGCATTTTAAATAAGAGTTGCCATGGTCGTGGTGTTTCTTCACATCAATAGAACAATGATCAAGAGGTGCCTTAAGAGGGTAGGGGAACAGTTTACACCAGTCACACAATCTCTTCCCCAACTCCAAGGCAGAATAGCTTAAAGAAAATTAGATGGGAGAATGAGTTTGGTCGGATTCACAACATTACAATGTAGCTCTTGAAAACAAAACAAAACAAAATAAAAAACAACCCAGAATACAGATGGCATCTTGTGATAATTTCAGACCCAGAAACCCCAGCCTGTGGTCCACACCAATGCCCATCCAACTATATATAGGCTCCAGAGACTACTCAGTGGCCACTCTGTCCAGACTTCACACCAACTGCACCACCAGGTGAGAAAAACACCATACAAGCTTCGTTCCTACCCCATCGCTACATCAAATCTAGTATCCTGGACTTTGGGACTCTCCCGCTACGAGGTTGGCACAATGAATGGCCTTGGGCCTTCCCTAGTGTCAGTAGCGGGTACCCTAAACTTCTAGCCTAGCTCATTGTCAGGATAGACCCTAAACAGAAGTTTCAGGAAGTCCTCCAAGATACAGGCTTCTGGCCAACATCAAAATAACCAATTAACAGATCCACCCAGATGGATCCAGGCTCCTTGCCAAACCTTCTTAATGACTCCTATAGATGATAGCAGACAGTTGGTGGCATATGGGCTGACTGTTGAAAAGTCTTACCAGACAAGGCAAGTCTACAAAGACTGGAAAAAGTAAATAATACTAATACATAGTATAGTATCTACAACAGCCAGAAAACAACAACAACAACAACAACAACAACAACAACAACAAATAAAGTACCAATGACTAATCCTATAGAAATCAATGTATGTAAACTGCCTGACAAAGAATTCAAATATCTTTTTCAAGGAAGCTCAGCAAACTACAAGAAAATTCAGATAAACAGTTCTGTAAAATTACAAAATAATAAATGACCATAATAAGAAATTAAAGAGATTTTAAACTTATTTTTAAAAATCAAAGGCTGAAGCTGAAAAACATAGTGAATAAAATAAAAACTGCAACAGAAGCAAAGAGTAGCAGAGCAGAGGAAATCTGAGGAAGGATCTACAGATTTGAAACCAGGTTATTTGATGTTATGCAGTAGATGGAGAAAAAATGAAGAGGAGTGGAGAATACTCACAGGATATGGAGGACTTCAAAAAAGGGAATACTTTTAAGTCAACAAATGTAAAGAGAGAGACAAAGCACACAACATTTTCAAAAGGTAAATAATAAGATACTCCAAAGTTTGGGAAAGTTATCAATGTTCAGGCACAGAAAAATCAAAAGGCCAGGCAGTGGTGGTGCATGCCTTTAATCCCAGCGCTTAGGAGGCAGAGGCAGGCAGATTTCTGAGTTCAAGGCCAGCCTGGTCTCCAGAGTGAGTTCCAGGACAGCCTGGGATATACAGAGAAACCCTGTCTTGAAATACAAAAAGAAAAAGAAAGAAAGAAAGGAAGGAAGGAAGGAAGGAAGGAAGGAAGGAATAAAGGAAGAAAGGAAAAAGGAAGAAAGGAAGGAAGAAGAAAAAAGAAAAGAAAAGAAAAAGTAAAAAGAGAAAGAAAAAGAAAAAGGAAAGAAAAGAAAAATCAAACGTCTCTAAATATATTCAATCCAAAAAGAGTGCACCAAAGCATACTATAATCAAACAACCAAGAATTTTTTTTTAAAAAAAAAGAGAGGTCTCAAAACCATCAAAAGAGAATTTAAAAATAATATATAGTGGGGATTTATTTAGTAAAACTAGCAACCATTTTCTTAACAGACACTTTAAAGGCCAGGAAAGAGAGGGATGATATAGTCAAACCCTAAAATAGAAAAGATCTAGTAATAATATACCTAGCAAAACTGTCTCAATAGTAAGGAAAACAAAGACTTCCCAGGCAACAGTGGAGAGAGTTAATAACCACTAGACTATCCTTACAAGTTTGCCTTAAGATGAAAGAAAAGGGCACCATAATATGTAAATAATACGATTTTACTTTGAAGATTCAGTTGCAAAACATAAAAAAAAACAGTTAAAATAATTTGCTGAAGTATATGCACATCTTAGTTAGGGTTACTATTGCTGTGATCAAAAACACCACGAGCAAAAGCAACTTGGGGAGGAAAGGGTTTACTTGGCATACTTTTCTACATCATGGCTCATCATCAGAGGAAGTCAGGACAGGAACTCAAACAAGGAAAGCAAGACCCCAGAGGCAGGAGCTGGTGCTGCTGACCCATGATGGAGTGCTGGTTATCAGTTTGTACCAAATGACTCGCTCACCCTACCTTCTTATAGACCCCAGGACCACCAGCCCAGGGGTGGTACCACCAACAGTGGACTGAGACATCCCCCCATCAGTCAGCAACTAAGAAAATCCTCTACAGACTTGCATACCGCTCAAACTTATAGAGGCGTTTTTCTCAATTAAGGCTTTTTTTTTTCTCTCCAATGACTCTAGCTTCTTATCAAGTTGACATAAAACTAACCAGAAGAAATGACCCCTTGTCAACCTGAACACACAAAAGCACATAACTATTGAGCTACAACCTTTCTTTTCTTGTTTACACCCAAGAACACACATTCATGTGAACATCACAATATGAAATATTCCGAGTCTTAAAAGTGCCAAGGTCTTTTCAAATTCCAACACTTTAATCAAGCCTATTAAAAAATCCGAAGTCTCTTTTAAAACCTAAAATCTCTTTCGAAATTAGTCTCTCTCCTGTGGGCTCCTATAAAAATCAAAACTAAATACTTTCTTACTTCATGAGGAAAGAGCCAGAGTGTAGTCACAATCATGTCAGAGCAAAATCAAACCCCAAACTGAATAAATGATTCAGTGTTATGTCTGGGATCCCACCCAATATTCTGGGATCCCTCAACGGGCCTGGGTCACTTCTCTGGCTCCACCCTCTTCAGCACACATGGTTTGTCTTCTAAGCTCCATCTGGCTCCACCCCACAGATCCTGCTGTTATTCACGGTCATCCCATGGTACTGGCATCTCCAAAATGCTGGTGTCTTCTGCTGCAACTGGGCTGCACTTTCAACAATAGCCTCTCTCACAAGCTTTCTTCTTAGTGCCAAGCCTCAACTTCTCTGCATGACTCCTTCAATACTGGGACTTCGCCTTCAACAATGGCCTCTGCTGACTCCTCACAGTGCCAAGCCTCAGTTGCTCTCTGTGACCCTTTCATGCCCTCAAAACCAGTACCACCCGGGGGTGAAACATTACAAGCCAGATCTCCATTGTCGGCATTGCTGTCAACATTCTTATCTTCCAAGCTCCTATGACGAGTTTATTAGAATGGCTTACAGGCTGTGGTCCAACTAACAACAGACAGCCAGTTTAACAATGGCTGTCTACCAAAAGAAGGTCCAAGAGTCCAGTTGTTGTTCAGTTCATGAGGCTGTATGCCTCAGCCGGTTTTCCATCTATGCTGGAGTTAGAAAGAAGTAAGCTCTAATGCCAGTGACGGAGTGCACTTGCTAGAGAGATGGACAGCAAGCAGGCAGAGAGAAGGAGATTCCTTCCTCCATGCCCTTCATAGAAGCTGCCAGATAAAAAATGTATCTTCCTACTTCAAAAAAGATCCGTGCATGGTGGCGCACGCCTGTAATCCCAGCACTTGGGAGGCAGAGGCAGGCAGGTTTCTGAGTTCCGAGGCCAGCCTGGTCTACAGAGTGAGTTCCAGGACAGCCAGGACTACACAGAGAAACCCTGTCTCGAAAAACCAAAAAAAAAAAAAAAAAAAAAAAAAAAAAAAAGATCCGGATTGAAGGTGTATCTTCTTCCCATCTCAAAGATCCCAATTGAAGTGGGGGTGGGGGTTCCCACTTCAAAAGGTTTAATTAAGAAAAATCCCTCACATGTGTGCCCAGCCATTTGGGTTTTTACTAATTCCAGACACAGTCAAGCTGATGACCAAGAATTACAGTGCAGTATAAATCATGACATCAAAACCATGAAAATGTGTGTCCGGGGTTATGGTGTCTCATACAAAAGTTTTCAGCTAGATCTTGCTGGTGACCCAAGACCTTAAGAAAGATTGCCTTGTGTTTGAGCCATCCTGGGCTACTTAGTGAGTTCTAAGTGAATTGGAAATACAGACTGAGAATCTGCCTTTTTAAAAAGTTGCCATCCTAAAAGAAGTGGAAAGTGCTTGCTCTCCATCCAGTACTTTAAAAAAGAGCAGTAAGGCCGAAAGGGATGGGGGGAGTTGAAAGGTAATCTGAAATTCAGCACAGTGGCTCTGCTCTCCACTCCGACACCCACCTTCCGAAGTGGGAAAAGGGAGACTCTGAGGCTCAGTAACAATACGCAGCGAGACCCTAACAATCACTATAAAGGAGGTTATTCAGTAGGAGATAGCATGTGATTCGGTGCTCAGGCTGGGACACAGTGACACTGTGGTTGATGTGGACTCTTCAAAGGAAGAAGTCTATGGGAACGAAAGCAGTTTTAAAATTCTAGTGAGACAGCACCAGATGAAATGAAGTTGCTGAAATCAGCTCCCATATTTGGGCCCAAATGCCCCACAGAGTGAAATGGCTGTCTGATGGAATGCTGCTTTTCCATTTCTGTGATTCAAACATCATGGCCATGGCCAACTTATAAAATAAAGCATTTAATTCAGTGTATTGGGTTTCCGGTTCTAGAGGGTGTGAGTCTGGGATGGCTGAGCAAAGGCACTGTGGCAGGAATAGCCATAAAGCACGAGCAAGAGGCAGAGAGAGCTGACTGGAAATGGCACCAGTTTTTGAAATCTCAGAGCCCACCCCCAGTGACATATTTCCTCCAGCAAGTACAGACCTCCTAATTCTCTCTGGACAGTCGCCAACTGGGGACTGAGTGTTAGAACCCCTGAGACTTACGATGGACGTTTCATTCAAACACCACTTTCCATTCCCTGGCCATCGCCTCTACAGTCCCATGGCCATATCATAAGATGAAATGCCATTTGCCCAATTTCCAAAGTTTCCATAATCCTTCACACACTCAAGAGTGTTTAAAAGTCCAAAATCTCTTTTGAGACTCGAAGCAATCTCTTAATTGTAAACACCTGTAAAATCAAAAGGCAATTGCATAATTCCAACATAGAGTGGCAAATGGTATACATTGCCATTCCAAAAGGGACAAATAGAGGCACAGTGAGGAGAGGCTAGGCCAAACCAAGACCAAGGCCCAGCAAAGAGGTAGCTCTAGGTCAAAGCATTTAATTAGCACCATCTTTTCAGCTTTCCTGTCTGCAAAATATTTCTGAGCTCTCTTACGCTAGTTCCAAGTGTGCAGTTATCCTCGGCAGACGTCCCGTGATTCTGATGCCACCAACAACTTGGAGTCTCCAGTGCATTACAGCACTGTCTTCAAAGCTTCATATAAAGGCTTCTCAGGGTCTTTATGCAGGAACTACCCTGCCACCCACTATCTGGCCTCAACGAATGTCCTTAGTCCTGGGAGAAGATGCCACGGTCCCCTGACTTCTGTAATTTTCATGACTCCAAAGCCAGCACCATGTGAACAACGTGACAAGTTAGCTGCTCGCTTGGGATGAAGCCTGGCCGCTTGAAACACATTTACAGCAGCTTCTGCCCTTTTCTTGGGCCTTTTCCTTTTAAAAGTCCAAAGATCAGCCAGGTTGGCTCTTGCCTTGAGGGCACCCTTACCATTATCCCAAAGTAGATTTGGCCTCTGTTTAATGGCTCCGATCTTAATAATGACATCTTCTCTTCCAACACAAGTTTTGGATGCAATATTAAGCTTGCCAATGTCCCTTTTCCTTCCAAATTGTATAATCTGTATTTATTTCTGCCCTATTTGCTCTTTTTTTTTTCACTGTAGATCTGCACAGGAGTGATTACTAATAATCACATGATAGAGTCAATATCTCCTTTGTCTTGAAATCCCCTTTGTCAAAGAAAATAGTATCACTTTGTTTGGTTGGTTGGTTGCTTTTTTTTTTCAAGACAAGGTTTCCCTGTGTAGCCCTGGCTGCCCTAGAACTCACTCTGTAGACAAGGATGGTCTCAAATTCACACAGATCCACCTCCCTCTACCTCCAGAGTATTGGGATCAAAGTTGTATACCACCACTGCTGGCTATTTATTTTATTTTTGAGATTACAATATAATTACATGATTTCCTCCCTCCCTTTCTTTCCTCCAATCCTTCTAATACACCCCTGTTCACACTTTGAAATTTATAGCCTCTTTTTTCATTAATTATTGTTACATGTGTATACATATATGCATGCACACATACATATACATATTGTTCAATATAGCCTGCTTGATCTATATAATGTTACTTATATGTATGTTTTCAGGGTTGACCATTTTGTGTTGGATAACCAATTAGAGTGCTATTCCCTAAAGAAGACTATTTCTACCACTTTAAGCATTACTTAATCACCTATAGTTCTTTGTGTAGGACTGAGGACTAGTCCACTTTGGCATGACTATTGTTGTCCTTAGGTGGTCATGTTGGTGAGACTTCATGGGTGTAGCTCCTGACATCACTAGGAGACACAAATCTCACAGAGGACTTCCTGATCCTCTCGTTATTATGATCTTTCCACCCCCTCTTCTGAAGGGTTCCCTGAGCCTTACTTAGGTGTAGGAGTTGTTTTGTAGATGTACCCATTGGATCTGGACTCCACAACTAGGCATTTTCAATGGTTTTGGTTTTCTATAATGGGCTCTTTTTTTTTTTTTTTTGCAAGAGACATTTCCTTGATGGCTATACTTAGTTGAGGGTATGAGGAAAAATATTTAGAATGTAGTTGTGGATTATGCTGGTTTAGTAAAGTGGTGGTTGTAGGTTCTTCTCCAACATCCATGATTTCATGGTCCTGAGTATTGGCTAGGTTTCCAGTACCAGGCATGGTTTCCTTCTTTCTGAGAGGATATTGAGCCCAAATAGAGAGCTGTTGGTTGCCACCGTGGTATGCACGCTACTTCTGCACCTGAGAGTTACAGCCCCAGACTTTGTAATGTAGCCTCGGGTACATTCTTATGACGAGGACAGAAAGCACCCACATCCTGTGCACAAACATCACGAGAACGGCCTGCAGCCTAGTTTCTAATATTGTTTCCTTCTGAACCCTCTTAAGCTGTCTCTCCATAGTCCACGAAGTCCTCACAGCACTACTGTCTTCCAAGTTCCTACTAGGATGTGACACTAATCCATGAATGTTCTAACATTAAACTGCTTTTTTTAAGTCCAGTCCAAAGTTTTAAGGTCTTACACATTCTTCCAAAAATAAACACATGATCAGGTCTGTCACACTAATAGCCCCTTCCTGGTACCACATAACTGGTAAGAAAGGGGATTTATAATACTGTCCTACACAGTAGATACATAGATGATTTTTTTTGGTTTTTCGAGACAGGGTTTCTCTGTGTAGCCCTGGCTGTCCTGGAATTCACTCTGTAGACCAGGCTGGCCTCGAACTCAGAAATCCACCTGCCTCTGCCTCCCAAGTGCTGGGATTACAGGCATGTGCCACCACGCCCGGCTTATAGATGATATTTTTAAAGTAATTGCCAATAACTTTGTGTGCTAATTTTAAAATTCAGGGTTAAAAAACAACCCTTTAAATTAGAGTCATAACTTGAATGAGTATATACTCCCCACAGGTTCTGTTGAGACACTTGGTCCCTGTGGTAGCGCTGTTTGAGAAGGTTGTAGAAGCTTGAGGAGTGCAGCCTTGCTGGATCAAGTGGGTGACTAGGGGTGGGCCTTGGGGTTTTCTAGCCTGGCTGTACTTCTTGTCCCTCCCTGCTTCCTGCCTTGGTGTCATGTGACTGCCTGGCCTCCCATGAGTTGCTTCACTGAAGATACCCACGTAACTATAAAAGCGGACAGCTAAAGGGGAGAAGGGAAGGAAAGCTATAGAATCAAAAAGCCATTAACAAACTAGGAGTACGATCTCACCTGTCAGTAATTACTGTGACTGTATATAGGTCAAGTTCTGCAAAAAAAAAAAAAAAAAAAAAAAAAAAGACATAAAAGAGTTGAAAGAGAGTGAGAGACCCTGCTTCTAGGCTGCTACAAGAGACTCATGTCACCTATAGGAAC
>BDUI01000157.1:292534-315065 GCA_002335545.1 Apodemus speciosus
CTCTCTCTCTCTCTCTCTCTCTCTCTCTCTCTCTGCCTGAAGATCAACCACTGCTCCAGCACAGCATATTCCTGCCTGCTTCCATATACCCTGACATGATGATAATGGACTAAACCTCTGAAACTATGAGCAAGCCCCAATTAAATGCTTTCATTTATCAAAGTTGCTGTGTGCCTCAGTAAAAAAATGTGGAGAACGGCTGAGGACATCCAACATCAATGTGAAGCCCTCACATACAAACTTATACACACACATGAAACCAAAAGAGAAGAAGGAAGAGGTAGCTTAGTTGTTGGCATCTTGCCTGGGATACAAGAACACTGTTTCAGTCCTAGGTGCTGCTTAAACCAGCTGTGGTGGAGCATGTCTCTAATCCCAGCACTCGGGATGAGAAAGCAGGAGGATGAGAAAAACAAGGTAATCTTTGGCTGCACAGCAAGCTTGGGACAGCCTGGGCTACATGAGACCTGTTTTAAATCAAAACAAAATTAGTCTAAAAGAAGATTATTCATAGATCAAATATTTAATAGAGGAAACTATAAAAATTCGTTTTTAAAGCCTCATTTAAAGTCAACAAAAGAACGTAGAATACTCATTTTACCCAAATGACGACAAACCAAAAGTTAACAAGCATATAAAATATAATTATCATTATGTCCATTATTCAGAATATGTATATGGAAGCCAAAGTGTGATTCACTTCATACTCAGTAAGATAGCTATTATAAACAATAGATCATAGTTTTAGAAAGAGTTCATTCACATCTTTGAAATTAAAACAGCATTGCTTCTTTGGAAAAATCTTGAAAGTTTAAGATAACCTTTTTATATATTCCACCAATGGCAGTTCTAATCTACTCAGGTAATACCAAACCAGGTACCCACACAAATATCTATTTAATATTTCTGATAGAATTATTCATCAGAGCTATAGATTAAAAGAAACCCAAATGTTAATTTCCTGATCGATGAATAAAATATGGTATGACCATTCAGTGGAATGTTAGTCAGCTAGAAAAACTGACGGAATTCTCCTATATAAGAAATATACACTGATTTAAAAACAAAAAACAAAACAACAACAAAAAAAAACACTACGGCAACAACATCCAAATGCCAAGAGCAAAAAAATAAATGCTTTCATTTCCTTTTTCCTTTAGTTTTTTTGTTCATTCATTTGTTGTTTGTTGTTTTTGAGACACGATCTTTTTACAGTGCCTTAACTATCCTGGAACTCACTCTGTAGACCAGGCTGGCCTCAAACTCACAGAGATCCGCCTGCTTCTGCCTCCCCAGTGCTGGGAGGTGTGTGCCACACCACACCACACCCAGATCATGTTTTTATTTCTAGGAAATTTCTAGAAAAGGAAAAACTACACAGAAAGGACAGATTTCTGTCTGCGTAGGGCTCAGCATAGGAACTGAATAGATTCCGGGTGGGCATAAGGAAGATTTTCCAAGAGACTGAAATAATGGATTATGTTGTTACCTGAAATGTTCTGTAAGTTTATTAAACCTTTCATACACTTAGCATAGGTAATGCTAAGGTATATAATTTATGTTGATAATGATTTTAAAATACTATCAAGATATATGTAGGAACTTGCCAATACAGGCATATCTTCTTCACAGCCTAAGTTATACACTACAGACTCCCTAACCATGCTAATCTTCATCACATGAACTTTAAGCCTTACAAAATGTTAAGGTGTGAGGCCCATGCTTAAAGGATGACTCTAGGGAAGTAGATACAGGGAGAGGGAAATAATTAGATATTGGATCATAATCACTGTGGAACTTRCATTTTAGGGAGTATGGCCCATCTTGAGAAATAATACCAATGGCAGAAAAAGCTGACCAAGCTAAGATTACAGATCCAAATCGCAGAAGAGGATTTTTGCAAACATTCTAACTGATCAGAAGCACTTCTGTTTCATTCGGGGATGCTGATAAACATTTTTGGTCTCTTTCAATAGAAGTATCAATTAGGCACACATTAGAGAATTTGCTAGAAGTCCCTCTTTGCCTTGGACACTCACCAGGCAAAATTCTGGCTATTCTGTTGGTAGCTTATGCTGAAAGTATAAATTAGGTCTGATTGAATAACACTAAATTGGTAAGCATAGTTTACAACCTTCAAAATTATATTTAGCCTTCTGACTGTGTCCCTAGAGCAAATTACCTTTAGGACATATTAAATTTGTATGTTATTATGAATGGCTTCTGAATCAGAAGCAACACCTATTCATAACAGAGAGAAAGCTAGACATAACATGGAAACCAAGCTTTAGAGGATGTCTCTCTTATTTCAGGAACCACTGTTAGCTTTTTTGTTTATCCAAAGGGTATTGAAATTGGTTAATGTTTAGAGACCAACTGCCTATGTTTATTCAAAAAGTCGGTTCTTTAAACTACAAGGTTTTACTTAGGGTATGTGTCTCTCAATATTTCAATCTTAGTATTTTCCTTTATACCAATCAATTGAATTACATTAATTAAAATTAATTGGACTGTCTTAGGTTTTCATTGCTATGAAGAGACACCATAACCATGGAAACTCTTATAAGGTAAAACATTTAACTGGGGTTGTTTTACAGTTTCAGAGGTTCAGTCCTGATGGAATTAGGGCAGCTTGCAGGCAGACATGGGGCTGAGAGTTCTACATCTTGATTCGAAGGCAGGCAAAAGAGACTCTCTTTCATAGACAGCTAGGAGGAAGCTCTCTTCTTCACTGGGTGGAGCCTGAGTATAGGATCCTCAAAGCCCACCCCCACAGTGATGCACTTCCTCCAACAAGGCCACACCTACTCCGGCATTGACACCTCTAACAATGACACTTCCCATGGACCAAGCATATTCACACCAACACATGGGCCTTGCCTTTAAAATGTTTATCTACTAGAAACCTTCTCACGATTGGCTAGGCTTTTTAGTGCTAGAGTGTTGCACAGGCTTCAAAGTGGGGAAAGCTATCAGCGATTGTATTCAAGAGTGAACCGTACAGTGACTTAATACTGACCTGCCAATCAAAATGTATCCACCGCTATAATAGTGACATGGCTGGAATGGGGGTAACCAATTGCTTGGATGTGAGGTCGACTCCACAGGAAGAAATTCATGACGGGTACCATAAACATGGTCAGAAGCCCCTATATGGGAGACTATAAACCGTGAAAGTGGGGACTAATACTGTTGTTTTGCTAAATGAACGTGACATCAAACTGTCTTTAAATATTTAGGCTTTGATCCATAGATTAGTGCTGCTCACAACCTTGGTCAGAGAAGGTTCTACAGTAGTCAAAGCAGAAACTCAGAGCGTACCAAAGCACTGAGAATAAGTAACTGCTGATTCTCAGCCAAAAATGGGACATCAAGCCCCTCCCAAGATTCAAGGCATCTAACAGAGGAAAGGGTGGAAAGAACATAAGTCCCAGAGGATGAGGAAAGATGTTGTGAGATGCAGACTTCTGGAGACAGCGTGGCTTTCTAGCCATAAACTTACAACAGCTAGGTCACAAGCACAGGTCAAGTCACTCAGCATTCCAGTAGGGGTGGGAGAGGGAACAGAGATTCCACCCCTAACTGATGGTTGCTGGGTAAGGGAAATTTTTTTAAACGTGGCTGATGGTGTGTTGTCCATGCTTATGTGGATGGCCTCACATTCAACTATGCAGGTCTCACTAACTGGACTTAGTGAGTTATAAAAAAAATTTAAAAGAAGATATGAATAAGGTGGGGTGGGTGATATACGAGGTGATCCGGCCAGAAGCAGGAGAGAGGATTTTGGTTGGACGTGACCAAGATATATTGCATACATATAGAAAGTTTTCAAAAAATAAATTAAAAATATTCCTAAAATGTTACAGCTCTATATCAAAATACTTACAAACATAGGTGTGTTCATGTGTGTTTTCAATGAATATAATACTAAGTTCATGAGTTATTAGTCTTCTGATTCGTGGATGTTAACCAATTTGATTGTGTGTGATAAGTTCTGGTAGACATTGTTGTATCCGACACTCCCAGTCGTTCTGTCTGAAAAGACTGCCTTACTAAACTACGGTGTTGAAGTTTTTAATTTGTATTGGTGGGGTGGGATCCTAAGAATGGAAGCATGTCTACACCTACCCTTCTGGGAATGAAGATGGGAACAAGATGAGAGAATTATCAAAGGTTTGTTTAGCACTTTTGTGGTAGCTACCTTTGAGTAGCAGGGAGCAGACAGAAGACTCCAGGACTACAAATACCAAGCTCTGAAGTCAGTTTTGGTCAAAATAGCTCTGATGTCATTTATTATCACATGATGGATTCTACACGAGTCCACTAAAAATTAAACAGTGCTGTGGGGCAAGCATAGTTTTAAATATCAAAGGCTAAGAAGATTATTAAATTTTATTGTACATGCTTTATAAGTCAAGAACTATGCTAGGGAGGGTTTTTTTTTAAATATATACGGTTGGCTTTGTTTCATCTCAGTTATCAATTCAGAAAATTATTATTATCTAATACTTCCAGGAGAAAATCCACCATATCAATCAATTTAGCCTAAATGGCACCACTTATAAGAAAAACCATATTTGAATAGCAAGCTCACTTCCAGTTTGACCTGCCACACATTGTCCTGTCCCACTAGAAATAATTTAATACATATTTCCCATTCCTTCTCATTCTACAGTGATTTTTCACAATCAATTTGGAGGAAAATTCCCATTTAACTTCAAACTCATTCTCTCAAGAATAAAAGGTACTTGCATACACACAGCGCACACGCACACCCACCATCCCAACATGCACCAGGCTCAAGCACATATTATACATGAAAGAATTTGAGTTCAAATCTTGATATCAAGAGATAAACATCTGGTGTTTTGTTTTATCAAAATAGTAGTCAAGATGTGATTAGCATACACATGTATTTCAAATATTTGGGAAAAAACACATTTTGGCAGAAAAAAATTATCCATCGCATTACTGTTCCATCTTTCAAAAGTAATATAGTCATTGAGGCCATGTTTTACATTCTTGAATGTTTAATGAAATGCAAATGTTTGAGAGCACTTGACTATATTTACTCATCCTCCCAGGGAGGGGGAAGAATAAGTTCCCATCAAAAGGCAAAACCAATGGAATGTGTGTGCACCTACATGTCTGTCTGTGCACTGTGCACCTTGGAAGCCAGAAGAGGGCATCAAATCTCCTGGAGCTGGTGTTACAGTCCTCCTAACCGTTGAGCCATCTCTCAAGACCCTTGTTTAAATTCTATGTCTCAGGGGTGGCGAGGTGTTTAGTGAAAGAGTCATCTCAGCATGCGCCAGGCTTGCAACACCCCCAGAGAGCAAAATCTAGCAAAATCCCTTTGTTCTCATATAGAATAAGATTTGGGTGATTAGACACCACCATCAGACATGCTTCCGTATCTTAAAATCTTAGTGTTAATAAAATTTTTTCACTTGTTATGCATGTACTACTAATTTTTGACAAACAGAATAATGAGTTTCCCTGTGACATATTTATAAATATATATTATTGTGTTTTTTTCTGTTTCTCAATTATTATCCCTGTCTCTCTTACCTCTTCTTCCTCCTCCCACATAGTTTCTCTTCTGATTTCATATATGTTATATATATAATATATTGAATATCTATAGTTCCAGATGAGAGAAAATGTAATTGTCTTCCTTCTGCCTGCTATTCTGTCTCATTCCACCCTCTTGCTTTAGTCCCTGCCTCCCTCACAGCCTCCCTTCTACTCTGATGCACTCTATTTTATCTATAACATGCCTCTGAAAGAAACATGATATTTATCTTCCTATGTCTAACTTATTTCACTGAACATAATGACCTCCTGGTTTATTAGATACTTTTCTGTTGCTGGGATAAAATACCATGACCGTAGGTAACATAGAGGAGGAGAGAGTCACTAGCTTACAATGCCAGCAGATGAGTCCATCATGGTAGAGAAGGCATGGAAGAAGGACTGTGAGGCCAGCCTAGCAGTAGGGAAGCAGATAGATCACATCTCATCTACACACAGGAAGCAAAGACAGAGAAAAATGAGAAGCAGGTCCAGGCTATAAAGTGTCAAAACCCACCCACCCCATGACATTTTTCTTCCAGCAAGAAAGACTTTTTTCTTCATCTCCTAAAGACTCCATAACCTTTCCACCAGCATTGCCAAGTATTCGGATACCTGTGGGGGACAGCCCTCATTCAACCACCACTCCAGTCCCCTCCAGTTCCCTCCAGTTCCCTGCAAATGGCATAACTCCTTTCTTCTTTATGGCTATCTGCATCCTTCCATTTGCTGATGGGCACCCTCTGGGCTGTGATGAACTCTGATGGAAATACAGATATGCAAATATCTCTGTAATGGGCAGACTAAAAACATTTAATCAAATATTGATATCATGATTAGAAGTTCAGACATTTTAGTCTTGATTGCCCCTTCTCTATTTTCTAGACAAAGAGAGGGACCAAGAAATTCTGTCAATCATTAATGGGGTTTCGTTTTCACCTGACAAATTGTTGTCCCTGTTACAAATTATCGCCCAGTGACATATACATCCAAGAACATGATTTTTCCTGGAACACCATATGTCATTACTTTTTTCTTATTCTCAAAAGCACTTGGCATTGAGAAGAAGCCGCAACAGTTACGATTTTAAATAAATGTGAAAGCGGTACTCCCCATGGGTTATTCAATGTGTCCACAAAAATAGTTTACTAAACCAATGAAAGAAATCCTGCTGAGTGAAGGGATTAGAGGGTGAGGATACTCTCATTGCTGTTCAGAACTAAGCCATTACATTAAAGATTCTATTCTAAATCTGCCACAGTGCTGCGTGCTTATAATCCCAGCACTTGGGAGGTTGTACTTGGCTACATAGCAGGTTTGAGGTCAGCCTGGGCTGAGACCCTGTCACAGAACACACACACATACACACACACACACACACACACACACACACACACACACACACACAAGCACTTATGCACATGTTTCACACACAACTACAATGACAGATTCAACCCTCCGTGATGCAAATACAAGGAACAGTGCTAAATAATCCAGGTTAGGGACTTTGACACTCACTCGCTGTGAAAAGAGCAGGTAGGTCAAAGAGGGCTGGGCCACCTGTGGTTCAGCACGGCACATTACAGTTCCCCTGGTCCTGATTCTGAAATAAGTCAAATGAGCAATCTCCCAGCAACGTTGCTGTGGATCTGCAGCTAGCATGGGAACTCGGGCATTCACATCACCAAACTATACTTACATAAAAGGAAACACAAAGGGATCTAGCTATCGTCTAAGAAAGCCGATTCCTTTCTTCTGGCTGCATGAAAATGAAAAGTCGGATTTTAAAGAAAGGAAAAGGAAAGAGAGAAAGAAGATACCGGGTGCTGAAGAAATCAGTTCCACAATAGCGCAGTTTGCTGCTTTTATTTCAGGTTTTACAGCCAGCATGCCGCCTTGCCATAAAAATTCTAACGCAAATTAAATTTTATGAATAAATTATTCAAAGGCATACCCTTTCAAATGTAATAAGCCTCCGATTTTCCTCTCTTGTACAAATTTTAGAATCGCACGTTTGCTCTGCCTTCTCTCTCCTTTCCTGTTGAATGAGGGATCATAACTCCCGAGTAAAGTAGGAAGTTAACAGGAATAGAGGGGACACAATACAGTAAACTGTAGTAAACCAACCTTCATCTTCCTTTGCTAAATTGCTAGGCAATCAGAGATAGGGTTCCTCGTTGTCCTGTAGCTCACTGCACGGCGATGTGGACACGTGTCTTTCCATTACTGGGATTAGAAAGAGGGAGGGGTAAGGGGGATCTCTAATCAATTTTACATTAAAGCAAAGAATTCTTAAAGTATTACTTTCCTCACAATCTCATAGAGGCATCAACAAAAGCATCATGGAGTGGGGAGTGGGGGGGTCATCTTAAGAAAATAAAATCGTTTTTCCCAATGCTGCTTATTGCTTTAAATGTTGTTTAAAAGCTTTTTTAGAACGCAGCCTTTTTCTCCTCCTTCGACATCAACTATGGATAATTACCTTAACATGCTTTTAAATCATTCTGTTTAAAACACAGAACAACATCAAAAAGCCTGTGCTTGGAAAACTTTTCACTTAAAAGGATTGTGTGGGAGTGGGTGTGGGGGTCAACCACAGAGCCTTGCTACAAATAATGGCACTTGAGGTTTGCTTCTGGAATATGTTTTTTTCTTGTTTGTTTTTTTTTTAATTGCCAAATCATAAAATGAACTTTCTTCTTGGCCCACAGCTGTCACGCCTGACCTCAGAAGCAGTGTATATAGGTTCACAGAAATATCATCACTGGTGGGATCAAACAAGCAAATCATTCCAGAAGAAACAGTCCCTGTGACATCTCTCTCTGTACAGCACCATTCTCCTGCCCCCCAACCCCCCACCTCTGCCAACTGCTCATCCACTTATCACTCACTTTTGTCTCTTAAACGATGTCATGTAAGCAACACGTGTGGCCCATGATGACTGACCGGGAACAGACACACAGTGGAAGACTTCTGTTCTGCTAGGATGCACTGAGACCATGACATGGACCTTGAAGTACGAACATTCTTGGGATGCCTGCTCCTCCCTGTGTTGGCCCTTCTCTCAGGAACGTTATTTACACCTCGCAGGTGTTTGCTGGAACATGGTGAATTAGGAGGAGTCCACACCTATACGTGAAGAGCGGATACTTGAATTTGCTGTTAAGATTCCAACCCTAGAGACACACTGGAATTTAAATGTTAAATGCTCACCACCTCCGGGCTTGTGGGTGGGAGTACTCGGTCCATGGGTGGGATTTGAGGACATTCCAGAACCTTTAAGATGCAGGACCTGGATGGTGGATGTAGAGTATTAGTAGGCAACCTTGAGAGTTGCTCCAAACCTGTCTACTCCCTAGTCCACCAGGATATGAGGAGGGACAGCTGTGAGTTCCTATTCCCAGATGACGACACTTTGTCAGGATTTCCCTATGAACCATGATGGACTTGTCCTCTAAGACTATAAGCCACCCCTCCTGCAACGTCGACTTAGAGACTAATATTTATTAATAAATGCTTTGGCCATGAGCTTTGGCTCATCCCCCAACTAGCTCATAACTTATTTAACCCATTCAAACTCTTGTGTATCTTCCACATGGTTAGTCACCTCTCCCTGGCTTCATGCCTCCAAGTCCAGGGCAAATCTCTTTATTCTATCTTAAGTTTAGCCACCTGCTGGTTAACTCTATTCAGCCCTCCCTGGTGAATCTCTCAGGCCTCTCGCTATCTCCCAGAATTCCCTCTCTTCCTGCCAGTGTCCCACCTCCTGTCCCAGCCTCAGCTCATTGGCCATAGGCTTTTTTTTTTTCTATTGACAGGTGTTGCTTACAAGAGATTCTCTGCACACAAATTAAGTCTTTCCTCCCTTAGCTGCTTCTCTCAGGCATTTTGTCTCCGTGTCAAGAAAAGCAGGTTAAGACAAGGTAGTAACTCTTTCTCTTTTGTTAGCTATTATAAGTAGAAGAGATTCCCAGGTATTTCTTACTGCTTCAAAGGGGACAAATTCCGCTCTTACACACAGTTTACGGGACAGGTTGGCTTCCCATGGCCACGTGAGAAGACCACGTGGCTTCAGCGAATTGTTGAGATCTACATGTCCACTTCATTTAAATTAAGTTGTTCCTTAAATTTATTAACTTTAAAAATTCATTTTAAGAAAGGTAAAAGAAGTGACATAAAGTTAAATTAGGAAAATATATCCGACTTTTTTCTTTTTTCTTTTTTTTTTTTTTTTTAGCATTTCAAAAAGCTGTGTGTGGGAGCAGGGAGTCAGCTTCATGGTATTGTATAACCTGAAAATAAAAAATATTTTGGAGTCAGTTTAAGACACATTTCAAAAAAATTTTTTAATTGTGTAATAATTCTAGAGAGGCTGTATGAATTTCAGCATTGTAAAGTATTATATACTCCTTGTTTCAAACTGCGCTGGGGTGAGCAGATGTTCAACAATTTGAAGTCTGTTTAGAATCATCCTACCTGCTGGGTTTAATTCCAGAAGCAAGCATGGTTCTTGAAGACAGAGAAAATGTTATTTTGTGCTTTTACCCCTACACCACGCTGCACTAATTTCCCTCATTTCCACCTCCGTCTACGACAGGTCACTTCTGCTAAACATAACATCTGATGGGGGCCATCAGAAAGAAAAAGTAAAGTTTATTCTTCTGTCTGAGAAATGCATTACAACATCATCCAAACTGGACAGAGTCTATCGTGTTATGTGAAACGGGGCTAAAAATGAAGGACATATTTTTTTTAATAGTTTCAGTATGTGGATGTTGGCAAAGGTGTTTCCTTGTCTTCTATGCATGTTGGTAAAATATCGCATGAAGCAACTTTATGTTCATTTTAAATATAAGTGAATATGAATGTGTTCTAGCTTTCTGTGTTTGGAATTTCGGTACGTGCACCCACATTTACAGTGAGCAGTGACAGTCTCCCCTCTTCTGTCCTTATTTATTTCAGTCTCATCTCTGTTGAACTTAAACTTTCTTTAACATGATGAGTTAGCAACAGACTCCTCCACTGGATTCTATTTTTGTTTGATCACACTTGATTCCGTGGGATTGATTATCTATCTCCCATTGAAGACGCTCTCCCTTTGGTGGTGTGCTATGTTATAAACACCAAAGTGTGTAGATTCATATGTGGGTTTTACTCATCTGCTGAAGTAGTGATTTAACACTTCTATTTATTCTGTTAATATTTTAATTGTACTCGCTGATTTATGAGTATTAAACCAACTTAGCATCTCTGAAATAAAATTCTTTTTTTCACAACACACCCTTCTTCTTTAATTTAAATAAGCATACGAAGTAGCAGGTCCATTGCAGCCTTCTCATACGCACATTCTGTCCTTCCGGTTGGCCCTCCCTTCTTCCATCCTTTTATATACCACTCTACCCCCAGTATTCCCCCTTTCCTCTTTAACTCACTTGTATTCTATTTCCCCAGTTCCTCTTGAAAAACCATTCTTTACGCCCTCTCCTGGGCCCATAGATGCCCCATTCAAGTGAAAAACCTCCACAGCCTGGCTATTCCTATAACTTAACTCCATGGAAAAGAGACACATGGAACCCGGATGTATAGATTAAAAAGACACTTAACGGGTATATAAATAACTCACAATACTTGGTCCTCATTTGAATCTTCATGAAAGCAATTAAAAACTCATACATTTGCCAAATCAGAATTCCACCAAAGTTTTTTTTGTATGTGTGTGTGTATTAATAAGCACATTCTTTTTTTTTTTTTTTTTTTTGAGATAGGGTTTCTCTGTGTAGCAAAAGATCCAGTATAAAAATGCGAGATGCATGCAAGAACAAGAAAATAGAGGACTGGTACACTGACTTTAAAAGTTGCTATAAAGCCATAGTAATCAGAGTAATGGGACCTTAGCAAAAGTAAAGACAAACACACGTTGAGGGGACAAAATAGGAAAGAGCCCAGATAAATCTAGTCAGTTGGAGTTTGTCAAAGAAACAAGGATGATACAGGGATGGTAGACTGGCAAAAAAAATAAATAAAGTACTTTGATTCTCAAGAAATGATGCTCAAACAATTGGACAGGCATATGGAGGAGGAGGAGGAGGAGGAATAAGAAGAATAAAAAGAGGAGGAGGAAAAGGAAAGGGAGGAGTGGAGAAGAGGAGGAAGAGGAGGGGAGGGGAGGAGGAAAAGGGAGGAGGGGGAGGCGAAGAAGAGGTGGTGGAGGTGAAGTCTCAACACATCACAAATATAACTTAAAATGGATCATAGACCTCAATGCAAAACAATTGAAGTATGAAACTCCCAGAAATAATTAAGAATATTGAGGTAACTTCAGGCATGGCAATGATTATTTTTAGCTACAACACTGAAGGTGTAATCTGTTAAAACAATACCTTGTAAACTGAGGTTGATTAAAATTTTAAATTCAAAAGGCAATGTCAATAAAATAGTAATGGAAGCCACACACTGGGGAATATAATTGTACAAGGTGTGTTTGATAAACCTCCATTGTCCAATATATACAAAATATCTGATATTAAAATGGGTAAAAGAGGCCAGGGAGATGGCTCAATCAGTAAAGGGCTTGACATGCAAACATTGGAACCTGAATTTAGTCTCCAGCATGGTAGTGCTTGCTTATAATCTCAGCTCTGGAGAGGCAGAGGCAGGAGGGGACTCTCTGAGCAAGCAGCCTCACCTAAGTGGCAAGCCTTGAGTCCCAAAGAGAGACCCTGTCCCGAACATCAGGTGATGAGCTAAGGGAACGGTTCAGTGAATATAGCACCTGTCACCCAAGTGAGGGACTAGAGTTTGGATTCCCAGAATACAAGTTGAATATGGAAAGGTGTGGCTACCATGTGTAATCCCAGCACTCAGGAGACACAAATAGGGTCTGCCTGGAGCCAGCAGGGCAATCCAGAGAGCTGGACTACAGGATCTGGCAAGCTCTAGCTTCAGCAAGAGATTATGACTCAATAAATAAACTGGAGAACACCATGAAGAAGACACCCAACATCAACTTCACACCTCCAAAAGCACATACATGCACATGTACTCACACACATGTGAACATGCTTACACATACACTATATACATGTGCACACAAAGACAAAGAGGACAACACTGGAAATAATGCCTGGCTTTCAAACCTATCTATACGTGAGAACATTCATGTGTGAAATGCTTACACATAAATGAAAAAATGAAAGCAAGGTAAACAACATTGGAACCTGACCTCTGGCATCCATACATGTGTGCACATGCACCTGCACACATGTGCACACACACAGGCATTTACTTGCACATACACACAAGGTGGATAAAAGAGCTGAACAAATAACTCAGAAAAAAATAATTCACAATCTGAGTGTGGTAGCATAGGCCTGTAATCCCAGAATTGCAGAGGCAGAGGCTAAAGGATTGTGAGTCCCAGACTCTATGGGAGAAAAATACACATATGACAAATACGCTCCTCTGGGCAGACAAGATGGCTCAGCAAGGAAAGGGACTTGCGTCCAGGCCTGATTATCCAACTTTGATTTCCAGGATACATAGGGTGGAAGGAAAGAACCAACTCTCAAAAGTTGTCCTCTGACTTCTACATATATGACATGGTATGCACACACACATACATGAATATGTACATACACAATGTATAAGTTTAATTTTCAAAGTAAGCACATCATAGGTCTTCAGGAAAATTAAAATAACCCCCTACTACCCAACAATTTAAATGGATAAAATCCAGAAAATTAACAACGCCAAGTGCTGTTAAGGATGTGGGGCAAGAGAAATTTTCATTGCTGATGAGGACCTTGAACCACAGAGCCACATTGGAAGATGGTTTGGTGGTCTCTTCTCAGTTAAGGATAGTCTTAATATACAATCCAACAATTGTAGTCTGTAGTTTTTACCCCAAAGCACTGAAAAACATGTCCACTCAAAAACCTGCATGTGGGCATCTGTATCAGCTTTGTTTATAATTGCCAAAAGTTGCAAGGACCCAAGATATTCCTTAATGATGACTGGGGAAACTCTGCTAGGTACAAACAATGGGATATTATTCTGTGCTGCCTTCGTTCTGTTGCTGTGATAAAACATCCTGGCAAAAGCAGCTTAAAGAAGGAAGAGTTTATTGGGGCTTATGGTTGCACAAGATGGGTCCATCATGATGGACAGGCACGGCAGCAGGAACAGCGAACTGAGAACTCATATCTTCAAATGCAAGCAAGAAACAGGGAAAGAAAACAGGGTGCGGGACAAGACTATAAAGCCCCTAAGCTCATCCCTAAGGAAACATCTCCTCCAGCAAGGCCACATGATCTACCTACCTAAACAGTGCCACCAACTGGGGGACAGATTATTCAGCTATCTGAACCTATGTGAGATAGTCTCATTCAAACCATGGAAGGTGCTGAGAAGAAGCAAGCTATAAAAGATGTGGAGGAACCTTAGATGCAGATTTCCACATGAATGAGAGAAAGCAAAAGAATTATAGACTGTGTGCTCCCAACTGTGAGATATTCTAGAAAAAGAAAAGCATGAAACCAGGAAAGGGCCAGAAGTGGCCAGAGATGGTGAGGGGAGTGATGATAAGCAAACGGAGCACAGAGGACTGTTAAGACAGTAAGACTACGCTTTGTGATGGTTGGTGCATAGTACATGTTATATATTATATATGTTATATAATATAAATTAATATAAGAACATATGTTAAGCCCCACAGAACATACAACACCAATAATAAAGTCCATACTGTTATAAAATATAATATATATTATATGTGATGTTATATAATATAAATTAATATAATACCATTATATATTAATAGCCATAGAACACACAACACCAAGAATAAAGTCCACACTGTATTATATAATATACATTATATGTAATGTTATATAATATAAATTAATATAAAACATATTAATTGTCATAGGACACACAACACCAAGAATAAGGTCCAATCCTGTGGATCCGGTGAAACAGTGATGCTTCAGTGTCAGTCCCTCAGAAGTCACCCCTGTACTGCTATGGCATAAAATGTTGGTAATAGGAAACCTTGTGCCTGTGTAGGGTCAGGGCAGTGATATGAGCACTCAGTAGTTTTTTCTCAGATTTACTGTGACTCTAAAACACTTCTAACAACAAGTCTACTTGAAATGAGAAAAAAAAATTGATGTAGGTGTTTGTTATGTTCCGTGCCTGTTTCACGATGTTATACAGTTGCTGAACTTTTTGCATTTGGAAGTGAAATGGTTCTTGCTTGCAAACCCACAACCGGAGGTTTAATTGAGAGACATAGTGTACATCACATCTGTTAATGACACTGTAGACGTCAGGAAACAGGGTCCTTCTCAGGCTATTATCTGTGCGTCTTTCACTTGTTTTATTCACAGAGCACACTTAACGATGAGCATATAAAGACACACCTCTCTTTATACATTAGCATTCTCTGAGATGGGTGCTCCATTTTATAATCAAAAGAAAGGGGTGCTGCAGACTTCGTGCTGCCAAAACAGGAACTGAGTGCGAAGGGGAAACAGACGCAAATAGCTCGCTTTTATCAGCACATAAATGTTTTCATTTGTTGTTAAATATGTATTTATTTTGCTGAGGAGTCTCTTTGTACTTCCCGTATTTCGGGTTTCATTATTTTCAGAGAAGATGGATGCTCCTCTCATTCCAGCTCTCTGCTCC
Source organism: Apodemus speciosus (assembly GCA_002335545.1). Lineage (NCBI taxonomy): Eukaryota > Metazoa > Chordata > Mammalia > Rodentia > Muridae > Apodemus > Apodemus speciosus. The sequence goes on from BDUI01000157.1 coordinate 307,796, forward strand.
AGTGCGTATCAAGGCAGTATGTATTCATCCCACAAAGAATACAGATTCATACTCCAGGCAGGATGAGTTAAGCCACCATCTCACAAAGACGTACATCTGATTACGAAGTGCCGTGCGGCTGCGACAGTTACAATGGTTCCTGGGAAGTCTAATACCGAAGAAAATCTCTCTGTGTCTAGACGAGCTCATCTCTACTTCTCTGGCTTTAAGGAACAATCTATATAAACTTCTAGAATGTTCTCCTGGCAGATGCCTTTCTCATGTCTGTTTCTGTTAATGTCAAGCCTGAAACACTAACATATGCTCTGTGTTCGTTCTCTCTCTCTCTCTCTCTCTCTCTCTATATATATATATATATATATATATATATATATGTATATATACATATATATGTATATATATTCATATCTGAAAAGAGGATGCTTTCTTCTTCTTGATATTATTTTTATTTTAAGGCTAAGGTCAGGGTTAGGCTCGACAACACCCCACAGCTATCATAGCCTGACAAGGTTGAAGTCCATGACTGGTGCTTAGCAATGGCAAAACTTGGTTTCACAGAATAAGGACAATGGAGTCTAACTTTTTGCCAGGCTGCAGAAGCAAGGGCCCTACCATACTTGTGATAACCTAGTTTAAGAAATAAAAGTGAAACTTTTTTCATCACTCCAAAGTTCCAGTCCCCACGAGCAAAAGGAAGCTGGAGTTGAGTGTTTGTGCCTCCCCATGTCTGGGGTGCGACACCCAATAGGAACCAATCCAACTTAAATACTAAAGCTATTCTCTCAATCCAGTAATCCAAACATTTATCTCAAAATTTAGTTATTTTTAATGTTAAAAAGTTGCTATATTTTCAAAGGAGGAACAGTTGGTTTAAAAATTGTAAACTTCCTTCATAAGCAAAAATAAAGTCACATTWTTAAGACAACCCTGACACTATTGTGGATGCCAAGAAAGGCTTGCTGAAAGGAGCCTGATATGGCTTTCTCCTGAGAGGCCCTGCCATAGCCTTACAAATACAGAGGCAGATGCTCACAGCCAACCATTAGACTGAACGTGGGGTCCCCAATGGAGGAGTTAGAGAAAGGACTAAAGGAGCTGAAGGAATTTGCAACCTCATAGGAAAAACAACAATATCAACCAACCAGACCCCCCAGAGCTCCCAGGGACTAAGCCATCAACCAAGGGGTACACATGGCTCCAGCTGCATATGTAGCAGAGGAGTGCCTTGTCAGGCATCAAGGGGAGGAGAGGTCCTTGGTCCTATGACAGCTCTATAGATGCCACATTGTAGGGAAATTGAGGGTGAGGAGGTAGGAGTTGGGTGGGTGGAGGAACAACCTCACAAAAGTAGGGGGAGGGAGGATGGGATAGGGGCTACCGGGGGAGAGGGGAACTGGAAAGGGGGATAACATTTGAAAAGTAAAGAATATATCCAATAATAATAATAATAAAGGTGTGTACCACCATCAAAAAAAAAGTCTTCAGAGTAGAATCAGGGTCTATAGTATAGTAGCAAGGTGATGTACATCCTTTAAGATACAGGTCCTAACAGGAGGTCTTTAGGGCATTTTATGGTACTAGTCTTAGAAGAAACTCAGAGAGCCCTCCTACAACCTTTTAGCAACACTCACAAGAGGTTTATTGCAGAAATCAGAGCCTGGCCAACAGCCACACTGCAGTCCACCTAACACCTTTCAGAAGCACTTTGCTGCATCAAACGCTTTCCTCTTCTACCACGGCAGCCATTTCTTTAGTATGCTGTTTACCTAAGAGCACTGGTAATTTCCACATATAGTTATATCTATTTCTTATGCATGAATTTATGCCTGTAAACAGAAAATGTGAATTTCAAGAGAGCAAAGGTCCTGTCTATTGGGTGAACCATTCCAAAACACAACCCTTCACACTCACAGACACATAGGAAATCCAGATTAAATGTTTTTATGTAAATGCACAACTAAAATATTTATAATCATGTTAACAGAGGTCATATAACATAACACAAGCTTGTCAAATAAGATGTTATAACTGAAAGTTCATGAAAAATGGGAACTTGGAAGAAAATGAAGAGGTGGCAGAGACAAGAATGACTCCTCTAAAATTAGGACATCAAGGGGCAGGACCTATCGTGTGAGGGTGTGAAGGCCTCAGGAAACCTAGAATATAGAAGCTACTAAACAAACAACAGCTAGAAAAAGGCAGTCAAAACAGTCCATGGAGGAGGGTGGAATGAGAAAAAGGGAGAGACAGAGTAAGCAAGATGGTGAGAAGGAAGAACAGGAATCCACAGACTTAAAGTGACACATTCACCACACTACAAACATGACAGTTACAAAAACCCTTCTATAGAAGGGTCAAACATTGTAGGAAATCATGCTTAAAGAATTAACGGAAGGAATGCTGAAAGACAGCTCAAGAGGTATAGATGCTGATAGCCTGATTTCAGTCACTGAGAGCCACAGAGTAGAAGAAGTGAACTAACTCCTCCACTCATCCTCTGACCTCCACACATGTCCTGTGACACCCCTGTCCCCACCCCCAACAAATAATAAGTATAATAAAAATTAAAGGAAAGTACATTGACAATAATTCAATAAACTAGGGAATCAACAAAGATAGAGAAATGAGTTGTAAAATGCAAATAAAAATCTGATTTTGTAAACTACCAACAATGGGGGGTCATAAATCACTAAAATAGTTTAATAGTAGTTTGAGCTGGTAAAAGATTATGTGTTGAAGATATAGAATGAAATTATGCTATCAAAAGAAAAGAATGAGCAAAATCAAGTACTCCTTTAACACAACAAATCATGCCAACATAATGCAATGAGAGTAATAGAAGGAATAGTGATACAGAAAAAGATAGAAGAAAAACAATATTTAAATAAATAATGCCCCAAACCATTCTGGACTTGATTTAAACTTTTTAACATACAATCCCAACAAAGATGTTCAACAAATTCCTAACTAGGATAAACACAAAAGCCATATACACCAATATATTCCAAAGGTATCTTGTTCTGCTTAAATTGTGTTCCCAAGTGTATGTTGAGAACCCAATCCCTGGGACTGGCAGTGTGGTCATCCTTGAAATTAGATTGTTTTAATATTTAAGCAAGTCTGGGTGAGATCATGTTGAATAGTATGGATGCTAATCTAACAACCAGCATTCTTATGAGAGAAATTTGGACACAGAGTCATGGGCTATGTGACAGAAGCAGAGACTGTGAAAAAGAACTGTCAGAAGCAAGCAGGAACTAGGAAGGAACCTCTGGGCAGGACAGTCAAGGCAGTGTGCCATATTGAAAATTTGGTTTGGGGCTTTTATCCATATTTCTGTGAAACAATACATTTCTGTGGTTTTAAGTCATCAGATAATAGAATTTATTATAGAACCAGGAAGAATATATACCATAGCCTGGTACTATGGCATATGCCTGCAACCCCAGTGCTCAGGAGGCTGAGGCTGGAGGATTACAAGTTTAAGGCCTGTTTGTGCTAAGTAATAATTTCCCACCAAAGAGAGAGGGGGCAGTGGAGAAAGAGAAGGAGAAGGGAGAGGGAAGGGATGGAGGGAAGGTGGAAGGAAGACATATATAGTTCAACTGTCAATCGGAAAGGAGCGAAACTTGAAAACGGAAAAAAAAAAAAAAACGGTGAACAAGTCCTGAGCTACAGGGGAAGAAAAGATTAACCTCTGACTTCCCTCAGTGTGCTGCAGTGCAGAGGGGAGGCGAGGAGCAGATTTGGCCGCCCAGTAGTGCATACTCTTAAAATCCATCCTCCAAAAACAGCGATCAGATAAAGACTCGGATTATTTGCAGGCAGCATTTAGGAACTCAAACCCACAAGAATAAATAAATAGTACCATAAAAAAATATCAGTAGGTGGGATAACCATCGCAGAGGTCCTTTCCTAAACTACTCTAAAGACCATAGACTTGCAGTAAGACATAATTGTAAGACATAATGCTGTGGTGTATATATCATCAGTAGCACATGGGTTGGAGAGATAGCTCAGCAGTTAAGGGTGTGTGCTTCTCTTCCAGAGGCCTGAGTTCAACTCCTAGTACCCACATCAGGGAGCTGATACCCTTCTCTCCTCCAACTTCCAGGGGATCCCACATCTTCTTCTAGGCTTCATGGGCACTGCACACACATGGTGGACACACAGGTCTACAAATAAAACACAGCCAAAACCCCCAACAAAGGATGTAAGTGGTAAAGACAGTAAAGGAGAAAGAGAATAATACAAAAAGCATGAGGCCTTACAAAGGACATATTAAAATAGCAACGTAACTAAATTTATAACTAAAACCATTTCTGGACCTGGTGAGATGCCTAGGTGGTTAAGATAGTGTACTGATCTTCTTGCAAATTTCATTCTCGGCCCCACATCTAATGACTCACAACTGCCTGTAACACCAGCTGCATGGGATCTAGTGCCCTCTTCTGGACTTTGAGGGCACCTGCAGTCATGTGCGCATTCTCTCTCTCTCTCTCTCTCTCTCTCTCACACACACACACACACACACACACACACGCACACACACATGCACACATATCATTCAAAAATAAATTATTTTATTAAAATTTATTAGCAACAAATGTAATGCCCATAGGTAGATCTAACCTGAAAGCAAAAAATCTCCAGATTGAATGTTTAAACATCTAAATGCATAGTTCCCTTAAGAAAGGTATTCAGTGTTTTCTAACAGCCTGTATATGGAAAGGTGGGAAATCGGATGCCATGGAAAGAGTGGTCACCTCACTGAAAGACGACTATTAGAGAAAGTGGATTTTAAAGTAAAAATGTAAGAGAGGAAGGAGACACATTTCATAATAATAAAAGCTTGATCATCTAAAAGGTAATACCAATTAAAATTTTTATGCATCTACAAATTCAAAACACATGAAGCAAGAAATGATGGTTCTGAAGGAAAAATAAGCAATCACAGTTGGAAGCTTTTTCATTATTACAATTTCAGCAATGGATACTACATGGCACTTAAAATCAGTCAGGAAAGAGAGAGAGAGAGAGAGAGAGAGAGAGAGAGAGAGAGAGAGGAGAGGGAGGGAGAGGAGAGGAGAGCCAGAGCCAGAGCCAGAGTCAGAGCCAGAGCCAAGAATATTACCTTTGAAAAATGGAAAAAAAAATTTAATGAAAGAGGCAGTTCAGGTTAAAAAAACGTGATCTTCTCAATAAATGGAGCCAGTAAAATTTCATTTCCCTGTGCAAACAGGCAAACACACACATACACATACACACCTAAATATGTTTCACATTGTATGAAATTAACTAAAATTATTTTATGTAAATACAAATATTCAGTTTTTAAAACTTCTCAAAGGGGAAAAATATGGAAGAGAGCCTTTTGGTCTTAAAATTATCAGAAAAAAATTATTTACCTGTGATAGAGTGAGAATTACACAAAAAGGAATGTGCTTTTTGAAAGATTTTATTTCTAATTTCAGTTATGTGTATATGTCTGCGTGGGGGGGGGTGGTATTCACACATGTGAGCACAGGTGCCTGTGCCATCCTCTAAAGCATCAGATCCTCTAAAATTGAGGTTACAAGTAGTTGTGAGCCTCTAGAAGGGGATGATGGGAAGCAATTCGAATCCTCAGCAAGAACAGCAAGCACTCTTTACTGTTGAGCTATTTCTGTAGCCCCCAGAAAGACATCTTTAAAGGTAAGTTGAAATGTATAAAACTTAACACTTACTCATTAGATGACAATGGTAAGTGGAATGATCAGCAACCTCCAAAGAGAAAATGATTCTGTATATACACATATATTTCTAAATGAAACGCGTTTAGTCTGTTGAATGCTACCTGCATGTGTGTTTTGGGGGCTATTTGGCCCTGGACAAAGATTTGGTGTGCTCTTCCCTGAGGAGGACCACCCCCTGCTCCCAGTTTCTGTCAGTTCTTTATGGTTGTTTGTGTAGGGTTGAGAACTTGGGGAGTTTACTCCATCCAGTTTGTCATGTCCATTGGTGTCATTTTTGTTTGGCTCACATTTGAACAGTCATGTGGTAAGAAGTTATGGTTGTTGGAGGAAACGTTATAACCACTAATTTACTAAGCTAGAATAATCTCTAACAATAATCTATAAACGTTTGTCCTTGTAGCCACGAGTAAGTGTAGTCTTTACTCCTCATAAGCAAAATGTATGTTAACAAAAGTATCAGTCAATGGGAAATTTTTTTAGAGGGCAAAGGTTGTACTTCACAGAAAAGACAGAAAATATGGACTGCAGATGATTGTAATGAAATCACACAAGACACACTAACACACCTGTTAGAGTAATTTACACTGGAAAGTTCACTGAAGTGGAAATTTCTGGTTTCATTAGAGACCCAGTTGTGTCATGTGATGTTTTTCTGGAAACTGTCTTATGAGAGGACATTGTGCTGAAGCAGACACACAGGAGGACGCTTTGCTGAGAACAGACACAGGGTGTTTTTCTGGAAGCTGCCCGGTGAAAGGGCATGTGATGTTTTGCTGGAGTGGATGCTTGAGAGGACGCAGGATGTTTGGAAAGAGTATAAGTACATCCAACAGACAGTGGATGACGCTCTGGTGTTGGTTCACCTTGCTGGTCTTTGTCAGGCTTTGTGGACATTGTTCTTCACTGAAGATGCTCCAGCACTGGTTCACCTTGCTTTCTTATCTTTGCTGTAACACTGTACAGAGAGATGCACCAAAGAACACCTGGTAGTAATCCGGCTGCTTCTTGCCACTTGATCGGAATTATCAGAGCCTCATGGTTTCTCTTGGATAGAGCCACTACTGCTGATTTGTGTTTGGTGTTTGCTAGTGGGATGGACTGCAGACAACAAAGATTGGAATTGCCCCCAACGAACTGCTCCTAAACAGGTCCACATACCCCTTGTCCTATTAGCCATCTTCCCCCCTACCTTTGGTCATTGGGCTATAAAGGATGTTGAAGTGTTTAAGAACCCTTATTAAGGTAGGTTTTGAAAAATATAAGCCTACAGCTCCTTATATCAAGCTTGAGAGGCTGTGGGGATGCTGGGGTTCTAAAGTACTGCTGGTAGAAATGTAAATTGGTTCAACCAGTTGGTATTTTCAAAGAGGGCCACAGACAGAATATGTTGGCCATGTGGGTTTTTGTGTTGAACCTTTCTGTCTATGGGTTTACTCCTCCAAAACAGAGATCTTTAGTTTCTATGAAGACCTAGACTTAAAGGTTACTGTAGTGCACGTGTGTGTGTGTGTGTGTGTGTGTGTGTGTGTGTGTGT
>BDUI01000157.1:316528-331677 GCA_002335545.1 Apodemus speciosus
ATAGACAGACAGACACATAGATAGACACATAGATAGATAGATAGATAGATAGATAGATAGATAGATAGATAGATAGATAGACAGATGAATATTTTACTAGCCTTATATTATAACCAGGAGAGCAATGGTATTTTACCTCTAACTCTCAGAGTAGTTAGTGCTGTATTTACTTAATCTAATGTGTTATAATATATATATATATAGATTGTGGCAGACTGAGCCCAGTGAATTCACCAATAATCAATAATAATGAGTTGGTTGCACTTAAAGCTATTTATCATGTCAATTTTCAACCGCACACACTAATATAAAGAAATCAGGGTGATGAGTTTCCCCATACTCGGAGCACAGCTTCTACAGTAAGCACCTGTCTCTCTCTTAGCATCTGCCCACCCCATCTCCTCCTCTGGCTGAAATATGTCCAAATTGACCTCCAGACACTACAGCCTTTACCTGAAAACACTTAAATATATCTGGGATTTTTTTTCATTTAAAGACCGTATTGGCTCGCAGTTTGGGAGGCAGGTGTCTGAGGTCACAGTTTTTGCTCACAGAGAGCTGTCTTCTCCCTGCAGCTGAAGCTTTCTCCTACCCTTCCTCCCTCATCTTCCGTTCCTTCTCTCCTTCTTTCCTTTCCTCCTGCCCTCCACCTCCCTCCTCCCTCCACACTTGGAAGCTTGCCATCTTGTTCTGAAAGCTCTGTCTTCTCCCTTTTCCACCTCGCATGTCCCCCACAACAAACTAATAGTAAATGTCAAACATTTTAATAAATAAATAAATAAACAAACAAATAAATAAATAAACAAACAAATAAATAAATAGTGTGGGTAGGAGCTAAGCTTTCCTGAGGGAAACTGAGGTGGCAGATAAGTAGGAAGAATTCTAGAACAGTCCATATGATAATGGGTTTCTGTTGGAAGTAGGAGGTCATGATTATCACATGTGTTTACAGGTGGTTACAGGTAAAACACTTATAAACATGTGTACACACATGTGTTAGCTTACACACATCTCTCCTTGATTTCTCAGCTTAATGCCCCAGTGATAAGCTATAGACTCAAGGGCCCAACCATGGTTTCTTCCATTAAAAGGTCTAAGCATTGTTCCATCAGTAATATTTTTGTTCTTGTTTTGCCTAATGGTGATCACCTGAGATATTATTTTAACCACAACATGGCAAGCCATTATAGAAGTCTAAACACTAGCTAATTTAATAGATGAAAATGGTATTTAGTTGTTTTAGACCGAACAAAGGCCAGAATGGAATAGGAAAATGGCAGTGGTAGAGGTGCATGGATGGCAAGTTCACTTTTCCTCCTGACTAGATTATGTATCACAGTTCTCAGTAGAAAACTAACATTAAGATACCATGTTGCCATGAAAACTAGCATTAAGATACCATGTTGTCATGCGGATATTGCCCTGCTGATGCTGTGGTGCTGATGTTGCCCTGCTGATGCTGCTGAGCTGATGCTGCTGCAGAGATGTTGCAGCACTGATGCCATGCTGATGTTGCCCTGCTGATGTTGCTGCTGCAATTAAAGAGGAATGACATAGTTTTATAAATTGAGAAGGAAATGAATTGTATGCTTTCGCTTCATCATTAATCTTTTAAAACAGCAACTAATAAAGGAACCGAGATATGCTTTTGTAAGAAATGGTTGATTCCATAACTGGGATGGGTGAGCTCCAAAGTGACACTCCAGGTTCATCCGGGAGAATAAGGGCAGACACACACACACACACACACACACACACACACACACACACGCACACGTGCGTGCACACACATGCACACACACACACACACACACACACACACACACACTGAGAATCCAACAAAAGGACTTAAGAGCCAATACACATGGTTCCCAAAGCTGAATTTGTGAGCCCCCAAATAAAGTTTCATTGGATTATGAAACAAGGTAAAAATAAACAAACCAACAAACACTTGGAGGAGCTGAAGAGATGGCTCAGTGTTTAACCATGTGTACTGTTCTTCCAGGGGACGAGAGTTCAATTCCAAAACCTACATCAGGAAGCTTACAATAGCCTGTAACTTCAGCTCCAGGAGGATTGGCCCCTTCCAGGTACCAGCATTCGTACACATTCACATGGTTAAAACTTAAAAGAAGCCTTTACAAACTAAAAACAAAAAACAAACAAAAATATGAATCCAAGTTGACATGACTGATCAGTCAGTAAGTAGTATTAGAAGAAGAATTTACCTGAACGGAATTCCAAATAATTTGTGTGTGTCCCACATTCAAGGGATAAAATTGTAGACAAACACACAAACACACACACAAACAAACACACACATACTCCTCCACTGTGGGTGTCTACACAATGACTTCTTATCACAGTAGAAGCTACCAAAGGACAGCTCTCTGACAAAGCAGCAGCAGGACCTTTCAGAGGCTGGCTAGGAGGGATGCGTACCAAGACCTCACAACCTCAACCAACTGGGAAGAAAATACCAGACTAATCCCCCAAGAGGGCTGCCTAGCAACTGCTTCACCTGCGTCCTCTGACCTGCAGGATCATTAGAAATAAGTCTGAGAATCTGTCAGCTCAAGAGGACCCTATGAAGCCAAAATAGATAAATGTAATGCAGTGTCCCAGGTAATCTTTCAGAACAGTAAAAAAAGATGTCAGAGAGAGATGAGGGGAATATGAATAAAATATGAACTTTAAATAATATATTAATATTGTCTGTTATTTATAATAATTGAACATCTCAATGACAGTTATCAATAGCAGACACTAGATGTGGGTTATGTACAAACTCCGTTCGCTTTCACAAATTTCTATAAATCTAGAACTGTTCCAAAATACAAAGTTTAAAATAAAAAAATCTATAAGCCAAATGCCACGTGGATTATGATTACAACTAATGTTTACTTCAAACTTTCCAGTCTACAAAGCACTTTCTACCGCATTAACTCGCTAAATGATAAATCCATTACCTTCCAGGATTTTATGATGAGATCATGTTAGAAAGCTTGTCTGAAAAACACATTAATAAAACATGCAACTGTCATTATTTCAATAAAATCTTGTTCAGCTCAGAAGAAAAAAAAAATGAATCATGAAGGACCAGAATTTACCAGCACAGCTCTTAATTTCTGGCAAATTTCACATCTCGCCTCCATGTGTCAAACCTGCTCTGGGCATGTTGAGCTTCTATTTTGCAGATCTCTAGTGATGTTAACAGCAGTTCTGCATACTTAATGAAATCCATCATGCATTTGCAACAAATCACATCACCTCTCCCCACCCCAGAGAGCAACGGGAAGGAGAAGAAAAGGATCTGGTGAAGCATTCTCTCCCTCCTCACCAGAGCAGGGGGCTTTATTGACAGCCTAGAGCCTGCCAGAGCTCTATCAGCCACTCTGGCAGCCCAGAGAGTACCTCTCCCTATGCACCCGACTCCTCCCCTTACTCCCCTAACCCCCTCCCCTCCCCCCTCCCCCTCCCCCTCCACCTGCCTCCGCCCTACATCATGCCTCTGTTCCTTCCTTTTCCCTTGATCATGAATCACTTTCCTCTCTCTTCTTCATTACCTTAAGCTAATCAGAAAAAAAAATTAATTTGAAATTTTACTTGTATCTGCACAGGGTACTCAGGAGAAAACAGCGACTAGGTATACATTACAACATTTTTTTTTCAACATGTGACTGTCTCCACACAGACAGAAAAAAAAAATCTCACTTTTACGTTCTACATTTGTCATTTCATTTTTCCTAGGTAAGCTTAAGTTGTCATCTTAACACAATGTAGGGTCACCTGGGAGAAGAGTGTCTATGAGAAACCGCCTAGATCAGGTTGGCCCGTGAGCATGTCCACTGTCATGATTCTGCTGATTGACATGGGATGACCCAGCCTAAAGGTGGACAACACCTGTTCTTGAGTTTGAGTCCTGAATTATATAAGAATAAAGAGGTATATAACACAATTTGCTCACATGCCTTTATTCTGTGCTTCTTGACCGTGGACATGACTAAGCTGCCTTGACGACCCACAAATGATGGACCATAACATGGAACTTTAAGATGACTAATTCCTGTCTCCCTTAAAATACTTTTCGCTGTGAGATTTTATCTCAATAATAAAAAATTAAACTAGAACATTTGGACATATAGGACTCAAAGAAAGGGACTGAAGTCATCTCTGAGTACTTCCAGAAGCCCCGAGTTTGGTTCCCAGTCCCAACATTGTAGAATGGTTCACAATCACCTAAACTCAAACTTCAGAAAATCCAACATTCTCTTCTGGCCTCTTTGGGTATCCCTGCACCTAAGGTATACGCTCATATAGCCTCACAAATAAAAAAATAAATCTTTAAAAGCAAAATAAAGAAGGGGCTATGTAGAAGGGATGCACCTGAAACATGATTCAGCATTCTAATGGCTACTTAGACCAAATGATGGAAGGGCATCTTCACTGTCCCAGAGCTAGAAGAGTGAGGTTCAATACAGTGGTAGAGCACTTGCCAGGCATCTACAAGCTGCTAGTTCAAAAGTGGGAGAAGGGGAAGAGGAAGAAGACAAGGAGGAAGAGAAAAGGAAGAAGGGGGGACTCTCATGCAAATATAAGCACCAGAAAGAACTCAAGGCCCAGCGTTGTCCCTCCTTCAGCCTCACTGTCTTTCATTGTACTGTAATCTAACAGCAGCACCTCATGGTCATGAAATTTAAAGGCAACAACATTTAGGGTATATTACCAACATTTACTGACTATTAAAAAAGGAAAGTACTCTATTTGAAATGAGAGTTAGTATAGAGAACATTGATTCCTGTTTCCAGATTTGTATTGTGTAAGGATATTGAAAATCTATCCTGGTCCCAGGATAGTATATGTTAGTGTTTTTCTCTATTGTAGTATTCTTTTGGAATAAATAGTGAGTGTTAGTTTATGGAAATTATGTGCATAGTATTCTTAAATAGAAACACAGATTGGTAGCACAATACAAGTACCTAACCCTTACCCTGGCACTTGTTTTTGAAGAGGCAAACTCTGATTACACGAGCATGTGATCTGGAAGACAAAATTAACAGTGTCCCACCATCTCTTTCAAAGCAAGTTGTTTTAATCTTCTTTAAAACAAGCACTTACTGATATTTCTTARCAGACAAGGAATACATGTGTTGAGCAAATGAGTGGATAAGTGAATGTTAAGAAATCTATTGAAACTTTGGAAAATATTTAAATGGAACATCTGATGGGTATAAGTTACCTCACCTAGTAGATATTGAAATAATGTTACTTTTAGGTTCCCTGTCTGGTAATTAAAATAATAACATACCCTATTCTGGCCACCTATCAAAGCACTCCTTTAGCTAGCTCTGTTTGCTGTCACTAAATGGGCACCCAATCACAGAGGAAAAGGTGAGAACGTCTCATGGACATGCCTTGGGATCTGGGGCACTTCAGAGTTCAAGATAGTTCAGTGGTGCACAATTAAGCAACCACAAGCCCAGGGAGGGGGTGAAAAGCATAATCCACAATTCCTTTCTAGCTCATCTTTTTCCTCAGGAAATTGCGAAGTTTGGAGCAAGAGGTCAAGTGCCAGGAGTGAGTCAAGAAGAAAGTGGAGCCTGTGGTTTAAGACGATGAGATAGCCTCCTCTACTGTGCATGAGATGGTCACCTAACAGTGGTAGAAATGATTTACTTCAGAGGAGCATGGCAATGCTTTCACACCCCTGGGTGTGAATATCAGAGTGGCTCTCCTAGGATGAAGGGAATAGCATAGCAGTAACTAATTTTTCAAGCAGAGTAGAGATTCCCCTTCTCCCCCATATCCGATGGGCATGGGGAGAAAATTGGGGCATAATGGTCTTTCTTAAGCAGTTTGATTCTGTGAGATTGTGGTGATTTGGATACGATTGCCCAGGGAGCGGCGCTATTGGAAGGCGTGGCAATGTTGGAGGGTGTGAGTCACTGTCTTTGAGGTCCTCTGCTCCAGCTCCACCAAGTGCAGAAGAGACTGTCTCCTCGCTCACGACGTAGAATTCCCAGTTGCTTCTCTAGCTCCATGTCTGCCTGCACACTGACATGGTTCATGCCTTGATGATAATGGACTGAACCTCTGAAAATGTAAGCCATCCCCAATTAAACATTGTCCTTTACAAAAGTGGCCTTGGTTAACTCTGTCTCTTCACTGCTGGAAACCCTAAGACAGGAATAAATGTTCAGGTTCTGACTTATTTTCTGGTTATCTTTTAATGTGTACAGGTGTTTGGCCTGCATGTATAACTGTGAGCCTCGTGCACATGCGGTGCTCACACAGCACTGAAAAGGATGCTAGATCCCCCTTGAACAGGAATTAAAGATGGTTGTGATCCACCATAAAGGTGCTGGGAATTGAACCCTGATCCTCTGGAAGAACAGCCAGTGCTCTTAACCACTGAATCATCTCCCCCATCCCCCTGAGGTGTGCCCACTTGGCCTATTCTTCTCTAGCTTGCAAACAGTTGATAAAGAATTATTTTTATGTCCACGATGAGGTAATATTAAGGTGGCACCCATTTCTTTAAATGGTGTACAGAGAAATATTTGACAGACTTTATCGTCCTAAAGGAAACAAATCAAAATTTGCAGCATTCAGTATGGACAAGTCAAATGGTGCATGGTACCTATAATTCTGCTCATAGGCACCTCTCTTCTCTCTTCTCTCTTCTCTCTCTCTCTCTCTCTCTCTCTCTCTCTCTCTCTCTCTCTNTCTCTCTCTCTCTCTCTCTCTCTCTCTCTCTCTCTCTCTGAATATATGAGATTACAAGCTACAAAGAAACTAATCGGTGCTCAAAGACCCCTTAAGCAAGTAAATAAGTTGAAAGCTGTAAAATAGGTCACAGAAAAAGTCACAAGAAAACCAACTTCCAAATTCAATGGGGTATGGCTTTTTGACCCGCCACCAACAAAGATTGAAATGTTATTCATTTCCCCAGATTTTTATGTAAATTTAATTTTCGTGAAATTGTTGACTTGCTAACCTTGGAGACTGGCGATGTCTCTATTAATCTACAAAATGACTCTTAATCATGAGCTCCCCAAACAAGCACTTTTTCATCCCCTTAACGGTCCACTTTCTCTGCAAAATATTATGCTGGGCCCCTCCCGAACTGTATTTACTGGTCAGAAACTGAAAAGATGTATGAATGTTTCATAATGCTTTTCCTCCCAAAGGAATGGTTCCTGGAAGCCAGATAATTACCCCCTGAACACTCAACCAAAATATTAGCAGGTCTAAAAGTACATTCTTCCTCAAAAAAACTAGGAGTGGAGAAACTTACCCAAAATATTTGAAGACAAAAAAAAAAAAAAATAAGGTAATTCACAGAGTTACAAGCCTTTAGATTGGACTTAGATTTTTCTTTCCCCCACTACTATAAAATAGAACATTCCATTTTAAATGATTTTGGGGGAGGGGGTCAAAATACCAGGGAAGAAGGTGGTGACTGCTTTTGGTTCTCATTAAAGTTTCCTTAATTCACATATGGATTTGTGAAAGGAATTGATTTCGCCTCTCAGTTACATTGGACCAACACTCCCACAGAGAACGACTACCGTAGCGGGATACATTTTTAAAAGTCTGTTTGAAGGAATCAGAGAGCTATCAAATCAGTGACGATTCAAAGAATCCGGGGAGAGGAGGAACAGAGAGTATTTAGGAGTGCTTTTGCCCTCAAGGCATTTTCTCACTCCCCAGCAGCACCCACAGGGGATGAGAATCATCGCACAAAGGGAGTAGTGACTGCCCAAGTATCCTGGTTGGAGCTCTCTAAAGAGAGACTGTGAGAAGATTTTAAGTAGTCCGCTTGAGATAAGTAGGAGCATCAGGGGGGAAGTGAGAACAGATAGAGAGCAGGCATCCTGCAAGGGGGTCCCTTTTGTTCTACAAGATGCAGAGGAATATTGTGGCTTAATGTCAGAGTCACTGGAAAACAGAAAGGAGTAATAAATGACCTTGAATATGCGCCACCTAAAGGATGCTGGGTATTTATGCACCCTTTCTTATTAAGCACTGGGTGGAAAACATTCCTTAGGGTGTCCATTAATTCCACAGCACATAGAGCTTTCTATGGATACAGAGGATCCTTCTAGAATAACCTTTCAGGCATGAAACAGCGGATACTGGCGATTGCCGACCATCCGAAGCACGCCGACGGGGTAAACACTTGAGGTTGTAAGTGACAACTGGCAGCACCTGTCACAGCCAACCCTTGGAAATGCTCAGAATGACACACACACACCCCAAGGTTAGCGTGTTCTGTCTTGTCAGTGCTTCTTTAAAGGCAATTTTTTAAAAATCAACATCTGCAATAATGATTTTATGGCAGAAAAAAAAAAAAAACACGTCTTGCCAAGGTGGAACATGACTTCTGTCTCAGCATGTAGGAGACAGAAGGCTCAGGTATTTCAATTCAACCTGAGCTACATATAAGTTCAAGGTCGGTCTGAGCTACAAGAAGCCCTGCCTCAAAACACCAAACAGGGCAGGAGCCCCTGTACTGGTGCTTAATCTGAAAGCTACAATTGATATACCGCTCTCTTTGTCTCTTTTGCCATTCAAACTCTCCTAGTAATTGGCCAGCTTTTCTAATGATCTGGCATAAACCAGATCCTCATCCTTAAGGGCCATGGTTCCCTGCTTACCACATTCTGTCTAGGCATGCGTTTCCCTATTCATTTTGGCTTCATCACCAGGCACGGACACACAGTGAATCTCCCTGCCTTCATTAGGAAGCAGACTCCACACCCTCATGTTAATAACGACCATTTTCCACCGGCAGGATGTAACTTCACAAAATGTATCTGTACTCCCGTTGAGAGTCCAGAATGACTAATGGAGAGCTGTAATTTGAGCTTGCTGTGTGGCCTGTCAGAAGCATCTCTCTACTGGGAGCTGAAGCACAAATTTCTCAAGTGGGTCATTGGAGATATCAGTGAATGAGGCTATTCACTCTTCCGACCCAGGTCCTAAACTGTAGGGGGTACCATGATGGCACTTTCAGGATGTCTGTGAGAGTTTCATTATGGCCATAATAACATAAGATGCTATTTGCCTTTATCACTATTGACATTTACATGGGTACCAGGTACAGCGGCAATTGGTGACGTTGCTTTGTTGGTACATTTCAATCTTCTATGTTTTATCTGGTATTTTGAGAATCAAGACAACTGAGTTGACTAGAGATAGTGACAGARGCTACCAAATCTTCATTCTCTAAGTCCATGGGGGTAGCAATGAACTTGCCATTTCCCTCAGGTACATCATCACTACCATGTTAGCTTCTTTGATTGGAGATGTGATACAATACCTGATTGGAAGCGACTTAAGGGAGGAGAGGTTTCGCTTTAGGCTTACAGTCTAAAGGGATACAGTCCACCGTGGTGAAGAAACAGCAGGAGGAGAAAGCACAAGAGCTAAATCAGAAGGCTGACTGGTCATGATGCAGCCCTACTCAGGAAGCAGAGAGTACACAGAAACTCAGACTGGGCTACAAAACCTTCAGACTCACCCCCAGTGACCCGCTTTCTCCTTCAAGGTCCCATCCCCTAAAGCTTCCACAACCCTTCAAACAGAACCGCCAGCTTTGGAATAAGTGTTTAAATGTGTGAGCTTAGCACATACAAACCCTAATGGCTAACTCTTGGCATTTCTTGACCAGAGGGGGAAAATGATGGACTTCCACATTTATTTTCACAAGGCAGTTAACAAATGGTAAGCTGTCTGCCAATGATGGCATATACATATCATTTATTCATAGCAATGTACCGGAAGATTTTCAGGGGGATGGAGGAGGACATTGGACTCCCCAGAGACAGAGAATATAGGGCTCAGTTGGTGCTCTGACATCCATTATTTTTTCCTTTTCTAAAAAAGAGACCCATTCAGTTTTTGGGGTATAAAGTAATCTAAGTAATTCCAGGATAGGGGTTTGAACACAAACCGTTTATTCTTGGAAGGAATATGAGGAGATGATGCAGAGAAGGGAATTATGGGAAAGTAGCTAATCACTTGAAATAAACTACAGAGATTAAAACAATGTCTAGGACACACAGTTATCCCACCCAAGGAGAAGTATTTTATTTATACCATATAACTGCCAATCAGCAGGTAAGGACTGCTTGGGAGGATTTTTAATTCTTGAATATGACTCATGTCACCATATGATCAGGTTGAACAAACTTCCAGACAAATACATAAGACACACATGTACACATATGATCTGGCCCTTGATGGAGTAGAGATATAGGTACGACCCTGTCAGAGACAACCACCGAATCAAAGTAGGAGAGCAGAGCTTTCCAGTTGCTCAAGAAAACTCAACACCTATCAAGGTGTAAATCCTGCAACCAAGCAAAAGACCCTCACAGCTGACAGCTATCACTACAGTAAAACTATGGAAGCCAAAAACTGATGGAATGCTACCAACGTGCTGAAAGAAAATGATTTTAGCCTGGATATCTACACCTAAAGAAAAACATCCTTCAAACCAATGGAAATGAGTTCCAAGACAACAAAATTCAGTACCAACAAAAGTGTTATAAGTACTAAGAGTACCTTGTGTGCCAAAATACATTAGCAAGGTGTTAGAAAGTCTCAGATGCACAAGTAAAGCTTAGTTAAATAAAACGGATGAACAGTGTCTAAAAGAAAGCCTGTGAGCCTGCTTAAGATAAAATAAAGCCCAAATAATAAGGACTGGATAGAGAGTATGTCACAGTAAAGTTTTAACAGTTAAACCGTGGCGTGGTGGTGCATATCTGTAATTGCAGCACTAGGAGGCAGAGGCAGGGGACACCACCAGTTCAAGGCTGGTCTTGACTACACAATGAGACCCACCCATTTCATTTCTTTTTAAATAAGACATATATAATAGAAATGTAGTTCCTAACTGTACACATAGCTATATCTAACAGAAGAAAGGGTATCCTTTAAGGCATATTTAGAAAAATAATAAATGCTGACATTCTTGGCTTTGTTATTATTACAGAGCTTTCTCTATTTTTTCCACTGAAACCTTCGACTATCAGTTAAGTTTGTTCTTTAACAATTTCACACAGGTGCAGAATGCCTACTGACCGCTCTCACGCCTCACCCTTCCCTATCTCCCTCTACCCGTATCTACCACCTCCTGGCCTGTGTTCACATCTATTCGTTTGTCTTGTGGCCCACTACGTTTAACCAGGACCATTTATGTAACCATAGAGGTAGCTTCAGCAATGGATGCACACATGAAGACAAGGACTCGCCTGCTCTCTAAATCTACTAACAGTCAATAGTTCAGCAGGGACGGGCAGGGCTCCGTGAGCCCCTCCCCCTTTTGTGGCAGATCTACCCTTGTGTGGGTGCAGTGCAGGTAACCGCAGTTGTGAGCTCATGGCTGCAATGATTTATTCAGTCTAGAGGATGGTATTCACAGGCCTCACTATACCAACCGGCTTCAGACCTGTGGCATTCCTCTGCCTACGCCTTCCGAGTTCTGGGATTACAGGTACGCACCCCACGCCACAGCAATGCTGGCGCTCAGAGCAGAAGTCTCCTTCTCAGTAAATTCTCTAGTGGAAGAGAAAGGAAGTGAGGGCAACTTAAGATCAGAGATTAAAGAAATACAAAGCAGACATACTACAAAAACGATTTAAAATTAATTAAAATAAGTAATAAAAAACTAATTCTGTGGGGAGAATTTTAAGAAGAGGGAATACAAAGTATCAAGAATGAAACATATACCATTTTTTAAAAAAAAAAAGTGAAAATCAGTGCTGGAGAGATGGTTCAGCAGTTAAGAGTATCATGGGCTGTCCTTCTAGAGGAATCTGCTCAAGTCTCAGCAGCCACACAGCAAGCCCACCACCATCTGTAACTCCAGTTCTAGGTGATCTGATGTCCTCTTACTCAGGAACCAGACATGCACATGGTAAACAGACAGACCTGCAAAAAAATAGACCCATACACATAAAAAATTTATTTAAGAGAACCTGAGTAACTTCATACCAATAAATGTGAAAGTTTAAGCAAAATGAAGATGGATAGAAAAGCATACATTTACTAAGTTAGCACAAAATAAAATAAATCGTGTGGATATTACCATAGCTGTTAAAAACTGGTGCTAATGAGGGAAACACATATAATCCCAGCACGTGGGAGGGGAAGGCAGAAAGTGTATGGTCATCTCCAGCTACACAGTTAGTTCAAGCCAGCCAGACGTGAGACCCTATCTCATAAGACAAACCAATCAATGAAAGATGAAAACGTTAACTGATACTCGTGAAAATCTTCAGAGACAATTCAAGATTAAGACTTCGCAATTGAATCCTTCCAAATATTTAAGGCATAATATCAGCTGTTCAAAGACTATTCCAGAGAGTAGAAAGGAGCTCCTGATGAATTCATTTAAAGAGAACAACTTAATTATGATCCAAGTCTTACCAAAACATGAACATATATGCAAAATTCTATAGACAACATTGGCAAAGTAATGGAGAAATGCATACCAGTTTGATCAGTTATATGAAAATAAGCCACTGTTATTTAACACATCAGAAAACAGAATAAAAACATATCATCCTGAGTTCCAAAGAATGTATACAATATTGAAGAGTGTATGGTGTTCCTTTGATTAAAAAATAAAATATTTTGTCATCCTAAGAGATGGCTTTTCTATACACACACACACACACACACACACACACACACACACACACACACACACACACACTCATTCGTGAATACCCTACATGAAATATAATATTCAGTAATGAGCTATTAAAAGATTTTCCCATGAAATGAGAGGTGGAAATTAAAATATCCAATGCATTTTATCTGTTTTGTGGGGTTTTTCTGAGTAAAATGACAGAAAAGAATAAATTAAAAATAATTAAAATAGCTCACTGGAGTTGAGTCAGGAGGCATAGGCAGGTAGATCTCTGAGTTCAGAATCTGTTTGCCTGGGTTACAAAAGGAGTTCCAGAGCAATTAATTATCTTTATTTTTATCTATTTATTTAATCTCACTTTTATTGTCTGTTTGTCTGTCTGTCTATTTTAAAGCTACACAGAGAAACCCTGTCTCAAATACCCAAAACTAAGTCTACCTAGCATACAGAAGGAATTCAAGGATGATTCATTATATTTATGTTTTATTATATGTTTTAATTAAAAGCAATAAAAATTTAAATTAATGTGATCAATTCACCTGATGTTAAAATTAAAAAAATAATTAAAATGATGTTTAAAAGACCTACACTATGCATATAAAACCTACCTAAACCAGAAGATAGTTTTTCAGACTTGAAAACTGATTTTTATGGACATGTCGAACTGTCTCCTAAATGTTCTCTTTCATATTAGTGCTGCTCTCTGCCTTCATCGGAAAATCTTCTTTTCAATTTTTTTTGCAGTGGGTCAGGAGGTGGCATTGGAGCAGGAGATGTGGGGAGGGAATGTGGGGGCCGGGGGTGGTGGTGGCTAATGCAGAGTCGAATTGCAGAAAGTGGATGACTGTGCATTACATGGCCCTAATTAGGGTATCTGTGTAACAAGTACCGCCAAAGCTCAGGCAGCATCGCGGAGAATGGGACTGTAAGAGGCAGAGGCTGATCGCGCTGCAGAACAGTTCTGCACGTGACAAGGTCATACATACATGACAAGGCTCGCACTTGCAAGCACACTGAAGCTGTGAAGTACAAAGACCAGCACACCGACAGGCCAGTCACCATTTCATCTGCTTGGGGATGTGGGGTCTCACTCATCCCTGAGGGTCAAGAGAAAGTTAAAGGGTACTGGGGAATGGCTGTCACTTTCCTTGTGGTGTATTCACTGATATCTTCCAGCAAAGATATCAGTGAATCAGTGAATCAGATCCCCCTCCCACTCCTGCTTGTACAAGCAACCTTAATTAAACTCGACGGGTCCAAAGTAAAAATAAAGAAGACATCAGGGTAGGGAATGATGGGATGTTGGGTAGGAGTGCTCCATCAGGAAGAGAGGGGTGTGGCGGAGGGTAAAGGAGGGGAGAGTGTCCAAACTTAGTAAATACATGTATGAAGTTGTCAAACAATAAAAAATAAATACAATTTTAAAAGACTCGCATAGTCATAAGGAATTTGTAGAAAACGTATCTCTTGATATAAATGAGAATTGAGTTTTTCCATGTTAACGTTGTCAGGTGACTTTTAACACTAAATTACTGTCAGAATTTTTAGCTTATTTTACGATTCTTACCACCTAAAAGGT
Source organism: Apodemus speciosus (assembly GCA_002335545.1). NCBI lineage: Eukaryota > Metazoa > Chordata > Mammalia > Rodentia > Muridae > Apodemus > Apodemus speciosus. Next base: position 330,775 of record BDUI01000157.1, read on the forward strand.
CAACCTAAAGCTAATTATTTTTCCATTTAAAGGCAAAAAAGTAGAAAATATTAAACTCATGCAATCTTCAATAGCATTGAAAAATGTATCAAGTGATAAAGAATCATACAAGCAAAGAAATATCCAAGGTAATGAGGGACTGTAAGAGCAGCAATTTTAAAATCTGCAGTTTGCTTCTGGGCAGAATTTAATTCCTTTCTTTTTCTGAAGTTGACCAATAGGTTTCCTATACTTACCATCAAAACCCAGGTTATTTGTTTTCTCATCTGAGCCTTTCCTTGAATGTACGGTGTGTAGAAGTGCCAGTAGCCAACGCAATCAAAAGGGCGGAGCCATGGAGAGCTATCATAACAAGACACCAATATTTATTAAGAAGGTGTTTCATGCTACTGTGCTATCTTAGGTCAAGGACAGACAGAGAGATGAGTGAGACGGAACTAGAAGACTCAGAATTATACACAAGTAAGTGACCTTATTTGTGACAAGTAGATCACGACAGTTGGAAAAGAATAAGCATCTCAGGAAAATCGAGCTCGGTCTCCATACCGGGACATGCATCCTGTCAACCGACACCAATGACATCTCAATGATTAGAATTAGCATACCTAGCATCATAGAAAACAATAAAAGAATGATTGAATAAAAAAAATACAATAGTGAATGATAAAAAATAAGACTTCTGTGACGTAACATAGATTGTGTTTATGACATGGACGCAGGCAAAATTATCATTATGGTATAATTAGAAATAAAAGTGTTGGTAAATTAAAGTGTAACAAATAAAGAGGGGTTTGTTAGAAAGCTCAGGGGATAAAGAAGCTCGCCACTAAGCCTGACAACCTGAGCAATCTGAGGTCAACTCCCTCCGGGACCCACATGGTAGAAGGAGAGAATTTATTCGAT
>BDUI01000157.1:331752-343446 GCA_002335545.1 Apodemus speciosus
GAGAGAGAGAGAGAGAGAGAGAGAGAGAGAGAGAGAGAGAGAGAGAGAATGAATGTAATAAAGAATCCTCTTCAGGAGCAATTATTGAGAACTGAAAATACATGCCACAAATCAGGAAAATAGATAACAGACTTGATACATAAAGGTTCCATACTCAGAATGCATGAAAAGAGTCTACCAATCAATAGGTAAAAGATAAAGAGCTGGGGATGGAGAAATGGCCCAGCAGTTACGAGCACTTCCAGCTCTTCAGGAGGATCACAGTTCAGAGCCACACAGAAGGCTCACTGCTGCTGTAACTCTAGCTCCAGGGGACCTGATGCCCTCTTCTAGGATACGTTAGCACTGCACGCGCGCGCATGTGCGCACGCGCACACACACACACACACACACACACACACACACACACACACACACACACAAATAAATCTTTTTTTCAGACAAAAAGAAACAGCGATAAGAGTTATTTTGCCACGTTTCCAAAGAGAAACTTGTGTTTCAGTCACTAAACATATCAGACTGTGCCCAGACTTGCTAATCACCAGGAACCTGTGAACTAATGCCATAATTGACAACTGCATCGATTAATACACCAATACAGGGAAATGCGCATTACTGAAGATGGGAAGATCTGAACCTTTCATAATTTCCACGTTGGATGCGCACTTGTCCTGTGACCCACTCGCATCACAACTTCAGATAGAAAACGAAATGCATACGTACACCCAGGTGAGTGCCTAGCATCCCCATTGCACCAGCCTACGAGCCATGAACAAAGCAGATGTCAATAGAGAGTCATGAAATTAATAACAGCAAATGACCATTTCCCATCAACGAGATGGACCGTGCACTGGAATACACAGTTCCCGTGAAGGAAGCCAGAGATGAGACAATACATGCTGTATGACTCGACTCAAGCAAATCCAACCCACAGTGGAAGAATTAGCATTCTTTTGAAGGGAGTAGGCTGGTGTGGGGGCTGGGAGAAGGCTCTGTGGGAAAGATGCTTGCCCTGTAACGGTAATGACCAGAGTTCAAAGCGGGGTAGGGTATCATGCATCTTCAATCCCAGCAAGATCGGAGGCACTTAAGAGAGAGGCCCTGACTCAAACAAGGAGGAAGGTAAGGACTTACACACGAGGTTGTCCCCTGACCTTTCTGTGTGCATTATATCATGCCTGAATCTACATTCACATAATAAATGCACAAGCATATTACCCAGATGGACACATATGCACATGCATTATATACACATGTAAAAATTAAATAATATATTTTTTAAAAAGAAAATCAAACGATTTGTGACAGAGGACAGGGCATATGTGAACATTCCTTAAGGTCTACACTTCTTTGCTTTCTTCCCTAAGTATATTAGAATTTGCTAAGAAATATTTTTAAATGCAGATTCACAACGAAAGCACATCAAATTTATAACAACAAAAAATGGAGGATGACCGCTATTAAGATTTTGTGGAAAAACATAAACCGAACTTCATGACTTTTTTTGGATAATTTAAATAAAGTTTTGAAAGCTCTGGGAAAAAATTCTAATGATCATGAAATGTAATACTACACATTAAGTGGAGATGTACCGGGATATTAATTCAACATATCCACAGGGTGTTCTGGATTAAATGAGAAAAATCTCATGTGCAGAACTTCTGTTAGGAACAGAAACTTTCTGAGGAGCCACCAGACTGATTTCCAGAGAGGCTGTACCAGCTTGCAATCCTCACAAACAATGGAGGACATGGTATTATCTAAGGACCCTGCTATACCACTCCTGGGCATATACCCTAAAGATGCTCCAACATGTAATAAGGACACATGCTCCACTATGTACATAGCAGCCTTATTTATAATAGCCAAAAGCTGGAAAGAACCCAGATGTCCTTCAACAGAGGAATRGATACAGAAAATGTGGTACATTTACATAATGGAGTACTACTCAGCTATTAAAAATGATGAATTCATGAAATTCTTAGGCAAAAAAAAAAAATGGACCTAGAAAATATCATCCTGAGTGAGGTAACCCAATCACAAAAGAACACACATGGTATGCACTCAATGATAAGTGGATATTAGCCCAAAAACTCAGAATACCCAAGATACAATTCACGGACCACAAGAAGCTTAAAAAGAAAGAAGACCAAAGTGCGGGTGCTTCGATCTTTCTTAGAAAGGGGAACAAAATATTCACGGGAGCAAATATGGAGACAGAGCAGAGCAGAGACTGAAGGAAAGGCCATCCAGAGACTGTCCCACCTGGGGATTCATCTCAGATACAGTTGCCAAACTCCAACACTATTGTGGATGCTAAGAAAGGCTTGCTGTAAGGAGCCTGATATGGCTGTCTCCTGAGAGGCCCTTCCAGAGCCTTACAAATACAGAGTCAGATGCTAGCAGCCAACCATTACACTGAGTGCGGGGTCCCCAATGGAGGAGTTAGAGAAAGGACCGAAGGAGCTGAAGGGGTTTGCGATCTCATAGGAAGAACAAATCAACCAAGCAGACCCCCCCCCCCCAGGAGCTCCCAGGGACTAAGCCACCAACCAGGGAGTACACATGGCTCTGGGTGCATGTGTATCACCCAGACAGACATCAAGGAGGAGAGGTCCTTGGACTTACGAAGGCTCTATAGATGCCCCAGGGTAGGGGAATTGAGGGTGGGGAGGAGGGAGTGGGTGGGTGGAGAAAGCAGGGGGGTGGGATAGGGGGTTTCTGGGGGGGGACCAAGAAAAGGGAAAAAACTTGAAATGTAAATATATTAAAATTAATTAATTAATTTAAAAAAGAAAAAACCAGAAACTTTGTGGGACCCAGACAGACCTGTGTGCATGTGGTAATTTGCTATACCATCAACAGGAATTGCCACTGGGGCCTCAAACAATTTTAATGTCAATTAATGGCTTTATCCTGTACACAGAGCTGCTTCTCCTTCTGGTTCCCGGTTATTATAAATGGCAGTCTCCTCATCCTTTGCATTTCAAGCCTTGTAGCTCCCCAGGACACTGCCCTCTCTCTTCTATTGATCCTCTGCATCATCAGCTTCTCATCTATTCCAACCTTGCCATCCCATCCCAGGGGATCAACTTGACACCCAAGCCCACGATGACTCCCTCGCCGAATACGGAAGACAGTGAGAGTTCATTTCCGCTCCCTCAGCATCCTTCAGGGCTGTGCAGACCAGTATTCTCTCTGTGTGCATGGACTGTGGCTTAAGCATGTTATTCTTCATATCCAAAAGCTTGATTGATTTTTCTCTTGTGCGGGAGACTGGATCTTGGTATCCTTAATTTAACCTCCAAGGCCACCTGAAATCTAACCTCAAGCTAATTTCCACCAAGCATTCTAGACAGGCAGCCAGCAATCCACCAGTCTGAGAGCAACCCCACTTTCCCATGTGTCTTTGATTACGGTCCTCCAGGATTCAAAATAATTTTTCCCATTTTCTCCAATTCTAAATCTGCTAGCCACCTTCAAAAATCAATTTGTCGTGACGTTTGGTTACTGAGTGAGGTCATGGGAACTATAGAGTAGGAGCTTGTTTAAATGGTTTTTGGAATTGATCAGATTTTAGACTCACCTAAGGAACTTTGAAAATTAGCCAATACTAGGGTCAGGTCTGCAGAGACTCCGATGGGAGGCAGCTAGTACAACTAGTCCATGAATCTTTAAAGAAATCTGTGGCCAAGCCAGACTCATTTTAAAGCGTTAATAGACTGAAATCTCAGACCACAGCACTAAATAGAAACTAAGGTCATTATAGCAGCTTTCCCATGCGTGACGACGGCCATAGGCACAAAGTAAAAGCAAATTGTCAGTGTCCTCTGCTCCAAAGAGGAGCTCCTCTGATGAGGGGTGGGAGCTATACTTATCTGTGAGTATGAAGATAAGTATTTAGAATACAGGTAGCTGTTATATTGCATTGGGAAAATGGGAGTAGTAGATTCTCCACTCAGGTCTATGATTTCTCCAGCTACGGGTATTTGGCTAGGTTTACAGTACTAGGCATGAATTCCATCCTTTTGGGCAGCCCCTAAGTCCAACTTGACAGCCTTTGGTACCCATTCCTAGATGAACAGTTAAAAGTGGTCAGTGACTCCTGGAAAGAGAGAATTAATTTCCTCCAGGAATAAGCTTCCAAATAGGATGTATCAGTTCCTGGATAAAATGTATCTACATGCTGTGCTAAGTGGACTTAGTAGATTGAATATGCATGTATCCATATATGCATACATATATAGACACACATGTGATGATGATAATTAAAGAAGAGATCGTAAATTTTGAAGGGGGGAACACATGAGGAGTTTGGGGAAGAAGGAGTGGGAGGGTTACAGATATAATGCTCGTGGGCAAAGCTCACAAAAAACCAAAGTCTTTTTTTTTATTATTATTAGTTTCCTTTTCTGGTGTAGTTGTGAAAACTATCCAAAACATAGCATCTGTATAAAAGAATTTTAAACACATGCTTTAGAAAAAACAAGGACAATGTGAGAAAAAGAAAAAATGAAATTTTGGAAAATATTCACCATTTAGAAGAAGCACACATCCATCCGAAAGCACCTAGTTAAACAGTTTTTTAAAAATATTAGAAGCAATCAGGAAGAAAAGCAAATAAGGAAAACCAAATGATTGTTCACATAGAAGAAGCACTGGTTTGAAGATCATTGTCTTTGCCTCAAAAACCCGAGGACAAAGGAAATAGATCCGCTAAGATGCTGAGACCAAAAAAGCAAGCAACAAAAACCTATTAGCCAAAACGTCTGTATCCTTCCTTTTTTTTTTTTTTCTTTCATGAGACAGACTTCCAGCTTCTACTAAGATGTAAAAGGCTGGTCAGCCTCACTCCCCACCCTAATGGTGAGAAACAGCACCCTAATCTACAAAACTGTAATGTTTCCTGAAAACATCAAAACGTGGAGGAGAGAGAGCAGCCCACTGCAATATCAAAGGAAAGGCAGGTCGCCAGCCCTGGCTTCACACAGCAGCAGAAGAAAGGCCAAGATCTTCACAGAAAAGGATAGGAAGAATCCAGCCAGACTTTTAATGAACTGTGAAATGCTTGCTGTGAGCAACTGAAAGGATCCTAAAAGTCATAGGTGACAGGGAATTTGCACCCACTCACAGGCTCTCCCCTGTCAGGTGCATAGGACAAAAAGCAGGGAGACAGAAGAGATGACAGGGGAGCTTCTCTAGAGGTGCAGGTCAACAGAAGGGCAAGGGCAGGCTCTACAGAAGTGGCTGTCCAGGGTTTCCTCCCTAAGCAGAGAAGAGGTCTGGCCACTAAGGCAAGGAGGGGCAATGGAGCTTTTTCCAGAGGGCAGAGAGGACCCATTGAGTCTGGGAACACTGAGAGAGGTAAGTGGAACACTATTGCTTTTTCTCAGGAAGGTAGCAGGAAGGTACGTTTTGCTGTGTACTTTTGATATGTCCTATTACAGGGCTAAGACAGGGGCACTGAGAAAGCTCCCACTCTGAGAGCCAGATGGATCTGCATAGAACTGAGATAGAACCCAGACAAGGGGGATTCTCAGACCAAGATCACGAACTGGGATAAGCAAGCTTCTGTAAAGAGGAAACTTACAGGCCTGGAAGAGAATCTCTGGGATTATCTAATAAATGTGACATGCACTGAGGCAATGTGTCACCCACTATTTAAATGATTCATCAGACAACTAAATAAGAATGATGGATGCAACCGTATTTCAGACATGTTAGGATCTAGGGCTAAGAGGGTTGGTAGGAGAAGAGAGTAAAAGAGAATAGAAGAGGATGGATGAATCAATGGGTTAAAAATAAGAATGCTACAAAGCTTATATATACAGAGGACAGAGAGCAGACAGATATTAATAATAGATCAATGATGATGATAGGCAAATATACAGAGACTGATACATGGATAGATGATAGATATTAATAGATCAATGATGATAAAGATACATAGAAAATGGCAACCATTAAAAGATAGATGATTCAGGTAGTAGAGATAGATGGTAGATAGACGATAGATGATAGATTTAGATAGACACATAAATGAATATATGCATACACAGATGATAAATATTAGTAATTAGATATATACATGAATATATAAGTAGAGATTGATATATAAATAGATTATAGATGCATATACACATAAATACATAGATATTGATAAATAGATATGATTTTATTCATACCACAGAAAGTATCTGGAAGCAAATGTGGCGGCCAGAGAGCAGGTTTGCTGTGAGCTGGGTAAGCAGCTCCGACCTCTATTTTTTTCTCTCTTCAGTATTTAGATTATTATAATACAGTTCAATTTCAAGCATTTTATAAGAACCAAATAATTACAGTAATGCCTGTGAAAATGCAGCAAGCCAGTGCTCTCAAGAATCATCAATAAAATTTTAGATCAATTTGGTCCAACATGGACATCAAAGGTGTTGACAAAAGTTTATTTTTCTCCTTGGCATAATTTTGATCAGCCACGTCCTATGAAGAGAATCAAAAGAGTGAAAATACTGTAGCACAAGTATATTTTAAAAGCAGCCTGCTGGATTTCTTAATGTAATTATTACTTTCTAACACTCGAATAATTTCATTTTCGCGTTGCTTGCCCTTAAAAGAAAGGATGTACTCATTAGAAATTATTGTTACAAAGACCACAGAGCCACACAGACAGTGAACGCAACAGGACCAGTGTTAATTGCAAAGGCGAGAATAATGGGAACAATGTTGCAAATCTGTACAAAGGCAAAGGGTCAGGCTGACTAAATCTGTGCTCCGGAAAATCAGCTACGTTAAGCTTAACTCTCCCTAGCTACAGAGTGACTTCAAGTCCACGGGATTACACAGGGGCCCAGATTTCTCACTAAAATGGAATGAAAAGCTGAAATGCGTGCTCCCACCAAGTGATCCACAAAGCTCATCATTATTATATAATATTCAAACAGGTTTTATATAGATGAATATACAAAAATAAATGACAATGAAGGGACAGTCTGACTAATAAATATGGATGAATATGGGTCATTTCATTTGGGGTAATTATTGTTAATTTTTCCTTTTTTGTATTTTCCAATCGTTATTATGTATATTATTACGCCACCTTCATAATTAAAAAAAAAAAGGATTGTATGAGAAATGCGACAGTTGCCTTTTAAATGGTCGGAATTTTTTTTTTTTAATGTACAACAAATTTACTTCCTCTGAAACTTGTTCATTCTGGAGCTTCAATCTCCTCTCCAATGCCTATTGTCATGAAGAACGAACATTCTCCCTATGTTCTCTGTAGACATGAGTATTAGCTCCCTTAATAAAAAAAATTATCTTTTATTGAGAAACGTAAAGGTCTGGAAGAAACAACCTTCTGTTCTATGAACACACACGCAAGCCTGAGCTTCTGGAAAAGGCTGTTTCGAGTCATCTGGAAGTTGACAGAAAGGCACAGAGGACTGCAGCTGAGGACCAGGCTCCTAAGTGAGGGACTTAGCTCATCTCAGAACCAAAGATTTATAGGGCCACCAGACAGATCCCTGACACACGTGTGATGGATGATACTGCCCTAGATCTGGGGAGTTTGACTTTATTCAAATGTGTCCCGGCACTGCTGACAACGCCCAAATCTTGACTTGTTCCAAATGAAGGCCTGAGAAGCAATTTTCAGGTGAACTGAAGAAGAAAATCATTTGTTTGCACCCAGGGAGGCAGCGAATTTATGAGAACAATATGGCTGAGATGACGGACGTGTGCTGCGATGGGGCCCATCTGCTGTGTGAACTCACACCCGGCAGGCATGGCAAGGACAAAATGGGAACGGGAAAAAAAAACAAAAACCTTCCTTCTTGCCCATAAACTCAAACTTAGAAATAATTAGACATTTGGAATAAAGTTAAAGGTGTGTGTGCACCTGTGTGTTATATGTTTTCATATATATCCCCTCCAAAGATATGAAGGAAATCACTTCTAATTTAAAAAAGAAAACAAAGTAATCTTTATGATGTGTAAGTGTCGCTTTTGTATAACTACAACACTTTATCCCAGTTGATAAAAATAAGCTTTGCATGATGTCTAGGAGCGTACCGAGAAATGTCACCAAATGGACGGATGACTGAGGTTTCGTTTCTGCAAAGTGATTTCTTTTCGAATATGCTCTGAGATGCCGACAGTCTATGTTTTCTTATGTGTGGGAGTTCAAACAAGGTAGAGTCAGTAAACAGTTAAGTTATGCTAGATTTTCCATTTTAAAGGTTCCTCACAGAAATAAAACGTTAGCCACAATGGAATGCAGATGGTGAGAGTCTCATATTTCCAGCAAGAACTTTCTCTAGTCCCTATATATACACTCCAGCCAGTTAAGCTAAATGCAGGAGAGTGTTAGGTCCCAGACCTTTCTCTAGAAAGCAGTACATCAGTTGGGGTCAGTCAGGGTCAGTCGGGGTCAGTCAGGGTCAGTCGGGGTCAGTCAGGATCAGTCAGGGTCAGTCGGGGTCAGTCAGGGTCAGTTGGATTGAGATGCTGCACTAGGGAAAAGCTTGCCTGTCAACATCTGGTACAGCATTCTAAGGGAGAATTAGTGGAAACTTTTTAACAATCAGTATTAGGATGGAATATACTCATCACAAAAGAAGAAAAGGGAACTATCCCTGGGAAGGAAGAAGATGGGCAAGAGGGACCCGTGGAGTGGGGACAGGGAGTGGGGAAGAGCAAGAAACAAAACACAAATGTAATATACACATGAAAACATCACAAGGAAACCCATTTCTTTGCACGATAAATTGATAAAAATTAAATAATAAACTAATACACGAAAGACAAATCTGGATTAAAAAACAAAAAAATATGATTTTTGTCCGCACCAATTCAATGGCCCATATGAACTTGTAAATCGGCTTAAGTCCATTCATACAAAAACTCACTGACAAGGATGATACACAGTAGAAAAGTAGGCACATTCTGCACAGGGAACCGCCAAAGATATTCCCGACAGGCCTACCTTGGGAAACAGGTCAGCATGGTGTTACACAATCATTCTGTAAAACACTGTGCACATGGGGCAGGAGAGGTGGCTCAGTAGAAAGAGAACTTGTTGCTCCTCTAAAAGACCAGGGTTCTATTCCCAGCACCTACATGGTGGCTCACAAGGATCTGTTATGCCAATCCCAGGGGATCTTTTGGCCTCCAAAGGCACCAGGCACACACATGGTGCACAGACATGTATTTAGCATTTAGGCAAAACACTAATACACACGAGGTGTGGGATGGGGAACAGTTGGAGGGTGGAAGGGGGGATAAAGTCTGGAATATATAGGGGAATCGAGGTGGAAGTGAGGTGGGTGGAGGAACACCCTCACAGAAGGTGGGGAGGATGGGATAGGGGTTTTCTGGGAGTGGGGGAAACCAGGAAAGGGGAAAACATTTGAAATGTAAATAACGAATATATCCAATAAAAAATGAAAGAATAAATTTTTTAAAAGAAAATTAAAGAAATATTAAATATAGTTTTTGAAAATATATAAATAAATCATAAAATAAACACTATGAATCAGGAAAAAATAAGCCTATATGGCTGGTATTAAAAGATTACCTCTTGGAGATGGGAGAGGAGGAATGGAATGAGGAACCATTGGAGGATGAACCAGGAGAGTGATGACAACTGGACTGTAAAAAAAAYGATTAAAGACAATCATCATCATCATTAAAAAATAAAAGATTACAAAACTGAAAAGTAGCAGTGTGTTAAAATACAGACATTAATAGAGTCAGGCAGAGTGAAAGTAACCGTGTCCTGTCAGGGGGATGACTGCACCCTGTCACCCAGAAGATCACCAGAACTTAGCCATCTTGTACAACAAAAATGTATGCTCCTTTTAGAAACAGCGTCCTGTGCCCCCTCCTCACAGACCCTGGCAACTGAGCTTGTTCTGCTCTCTACCACTGAGGCTCTGGCTCGCTTAAAAACAGAACTGTGGAATCGTGGGTATTTGTTCTTGTGACTAGCTTGCTTCCCTGAGCGCATTAACCCCAGATTCATCCAAGTTGGTCAAATGGTAGGGTTTATTTAAATTACTGTTGCTACTTAAGTTGTGATTGCTTTACTCCCTGCTCTGATTCTTTCTTTTTCTTTGGTTTTGAGGGCTCATGTAACCCAGAGTGGCCTCCAACTCACTGACTAACCACCATGCCTGTTTTTTACATGGTGCTGGCAGTCAAACTTGGACCTTCGTGAATGCTAGACAAGCTTCCTACGCCCAGCTTTGATTTGTTTTTCTCCAGACAAGATTTCATACAGCCCAAGGATGTCTTGAACTCACTCAACAGCCAAGGATGACCTTGACCTCCCAGAGTGCCTGCTTTCACCCCTCAGGTGCTGGGATTATAAGTATGCACCTCCACATCCAGCTGGATTTGCTTAAGTCATAAGGAAGAATAATATTCCATTGGATATAATATTCCATCTTCTTAATCCATTCATCTACCAAGACAATCTGAGTTGTCTCTACATCTTGGCTATGGTGAATGCTGCTGTAATGGACATAGCAGGGATAACATTTTTAAAAAAGATTTATTTCCACTATTAAATTATACGTATCTGTGTCTTATGTGCACACGAATCCAAGTGCTCTTTCAGGCCAGAAGGGGGCATCAGATCCCCTGACTGGAATTGTAAGCAGTTATGATGGGAACTGGGAAACAAAGAAATGTAATAGCAGAGCCATCTCTCTGGCCCCTCCCTGCAACTTCTGGATTTTGGTCTGATGCAGGATTTTCCCTGTCCAATCACATTGGGACAGTGGAAGGCCTGTGATTGGACAGGAAATGGGAGGCGGACCTAGGAGTTGGAGAGTCAGAGAGGTCATAGGAAGAGAGAGAGAAGAATGGGGGCCGACTGTGATGATTTCATGAGGTTAGAATAATTGGGATAAAGCTTAAGCTTTTATCATTATCATTTGGCTCTGACATTATTGTATTGGCATCTTGTAAATTGTGATTTATCGATACATAAATGTGATTGGATAATTAAGCATTAAGAGTTTTGATTTATTGGGTTACTGGAATGTGAGTCCACTGATTACAGGAGTTTATGGCAGAGAAAACACAGCTGGGATGCTGTGGGAGTTAGCTGGGAGAGAACAGCTGGGTTGCGAGAACCCACGGAACAGGACCCCGCCGGGACATGATGTTGTGGCCTGGTGGGGCAGGAGAGATGGCGGGTTCATCTTTAATATTTCCTGCAACTTAGCGGATCATAATGTACTTCCAATTTTAACTTCACCAAAGAGAGAAAAATGAACAAATATAATTCACTATGCAAATCGAAGGTTTTCAAAGTTAGATAAAATGTGAATGCTCATGAGCGCATAGATGAGAGGTGCCCATGCCACCGACAATCATGTGATGTAAGACGGAACAGCTGAGAGAGGAAGACAGAAACGCTGAAGACACGATGAGAGGCCGACACACACCACATGAAGACTGCTTTTGTTTTCCTCATTGGATAAAGATGATGAAAAGCCACCCCTTTGTAATGATATCCTGCAATTAAAAATCACTTCCTGTCAAATGTCATTAGGCAAAAGGGTCTTGTGAAGCGTTGGCAGGGAATATCTCTCATTTTCTCTCCTTACTGGACTGTCTACAGAGCAAAGTCGCATAATTTAGGAAACATTTTCTTTCTTTTTCTTTTTATTATTAGATATTTTCTTT
>BDUI01000157.1:368789-385653 GCA_002335545.1 Apodemus speciosus
CCTGACTGGTGCTGCTGTTGGGAATATTGTGTACCCTTTAGGAGGCAGAGGAAGTGGGTCACTAGGGGCGGCCTTTGAAGTTGGACAGCCCATTTCTACTTCCTGTCCACCCTGTTTCCAACGTAACAGGACACTTCCTGCTCCCGCCTCCCTATCTTCCCTGCCATGCAGCTGTAACCCTTTAAGTCATGAATCAAAATAACTACCCCAAAGCTGCTTCTGGTCAGATATTTGGTCGCAGCAATAAGAACACAAAATTAATACAGTAGTGGATATGTATGTGATCCTAACACCCTGGAAGATGAGGAAAAGTGATCGACATAGAATACATGAAAGTTAGCTGTACCTATTTGAAGGCCAACTAACAACTTGGCTGCCTCTGTGCCCTTCTAAGATTTAAATTGGCTTGGGAATATAGAAACAAGATAGAATTCTATCACAAGATTTTGATTTCCAAAACAGAAGCAACATTTTTCATGCACCGTCTTATTTATTTTTGCTATTATTAATTCTTCTACTTCAAAGAGCTTCCCCCCAAGATCTACATAAAGGTTTTTGTATCAAAGGATATAAAAAAAAAAACTAACTGGAAAAACCTAAGTAGCGATAATCTGTATCTACTACTCAGTAGCTAATGTGTCAGGGTTCTTACTTTGAGAGAGAAAGGATGGTCTTTAGTTTTGTCACTAGAAATTCCAAAGGTGGCACACTGAGGCAGACAGCCACACAGACAGCGTGGGTCCTCACAATTCCTGCAGACTCCCATTTCAGGGGTTATAGATGCAAACATGTTTCCCCATTAGTATGCAGTCAAATGTCCATCTTCAGTTTACAGCATGCAAATAAATGTTAAAGAGAGTGAGCTCAAGTCCTACGCAGATACCAAGCACTGACAATAATAAAGTTAGTTATTAAACCAATATTTGAAAAATGTCACTGCTAGTCAAAAATCCTGGACATTCCGGCTCAAATATGAATTAGAAGAAAACAGCATTTGTCCAAAGATTATCTTCTATTAATAACAGTCTGGCTTCCTTTATGGGCTTGAGCAAGTCTGGCTTCAGGATACAATCCCTGGAAACCTAGGAATCTACCCCAAATCCTAGTCTAAGCTCCAAAAGATGAAACCATGTGTTAGGAACAGGAATTCCTCGTCTCTGGAAAGCCAGTGCCTTTAAATGATCTGCGGGCTTAGATCTGTCTGGTGAGCTAGACTTTGTTACTGTTACTCGGAAGGAACAAAGTAGCTGACGCCGCAGAAAACTGTTGGTAATTAAAATCCTCCTGATGGTCTTCCCAGAAGTACAGAGAATGTTACATACAGATGCGATCCTGTGCTTGACTGCTCTGTTTACATTTATCTGGTTATTCTTTCTCTTACGGAAGGAGGGGGGAATCACTGGAAATGAAAGAACTTCTTACCTCTCTGTATGTTTGTTTCCAAAACTTTTTTTCAAAGTTGTGTTCATTTTTATTTCATGCATATGTCTATTTGCCTGCATGTATGTCTAGGCATCACATGCATGCACAACCCGAGCAGGACAGAAGAGGGCGTTGAGTCCCTGGCACTGGAGTTGCAGGGACTCACATGCTTGTGAGTCACCATGTGAGTACTGGAAATTAAACCTGGGTCTAATGGAAAAGAGTCAGTGTCCTTAACCACTGAGCCATCTCTCCAGCCTCTTCAAATCTGAAGTTTTAATAAGACATGGGGTATTGTCGTTTCAAATACTGCGCTAAATATAACATTCTAAACCCACCCTCTCACGCAGTTCCCCCGACAGATAGATAGTCTCACCTATCCATTTGAACAACAGGACCTGACCCCAGCTTCCAAACAAGGACCTTCATTACACATGCCACGCCCAACCACAAATTGCCTGTGCTCTCAAGTTCCCCAAACTGCCTTGGCCCCAACAGAGTGGGTGTTTATGGGTGAATGTATTCTTTTCCCACTGAGAACCTAAACTGCATCTGAATAATTCTAGGTTATTGTCACCTTGTCTTCCTATCTTCTCAGACTGTGAACACTCCCCTCTATCTATATGGTTACCTTGAATATATTTATAGAGTGAAGCTGTTTCCCCTGAGTCTCCTTCTTTGTAGCCGATGATTGCCTTGCTGGAGGGAGGTGAATGGGGAGGAATCGTACATTCTTCCCCCTTTAAAAAAAAATAAAGCAACTCAGATTTAAGGTGTCACACTGTTTTATTGGGAAGTATAAAAAGAACTGTTTTATGGTGCCATTACAATGGCATGAAGGAAGGGCTGGCTCTAAAGTATACTCCTGTCTTGGGAGACCAAATAACTTAAGACAGGCGCTATCAACGATCTGATATGAAACTGTTTACCCGTCAATAGAGAATACAATTGTTTTCTCTAAAGGAAGGTCTGGGTTCTGCATTTCCTGAATATTAAAATCAACACTGTGGAAATTAATAATGAAGGGAAAACACGTTTGATAATCCAGTTGAGGACACAATGTTTCAGATTGAAGGGATTTTAATCTCGACAGTCTGATAGAGACAAAAAAAGTTACTGGGAGATTGTTATCTCTACCATTGGGTCTTACCTGCATAAAATTAATAAAATATGTTTTAGTTAGGCCTGTTTTTCTTAGTGATTACTGTTTAGGACTAAGCACCCAAAAATGTAAACAGACAAAACTGTTCATTCTAGAGAAAAGACAGATTTTTTTCATTTAATACTATAGCATGGCTTGGTTTTTATTAGCACATAACAATTGTATAAGCTAATAGATTACTTTATAAGAGTTTCATACATGTGCAAAAATGCATTTTGAAGTCAGATATGGTAGTACACTCCTTTAATGACAGTATCAAGGAGGCAGAGAAAGAATCTCTATGAGTTTGAGGCTATCCTGGTCTACTGTTGCAGTCCAGGCAAGACTACATAATGATCCTATCAAAGGAAGGAAGGAAGGAAGGAAGGAAGGAAGGAAGGAAGGAAGGAGGGAAGGAAGGAGGGAAGAAGGAGAGAAAGAGATAGAGAGAAAGAGATAGAGAAAGAGAGAAAGAGAGAAAGAAAGAGATAGAGAAAGAGAGAGAGAGAAAGAAAGAGAAAGAGAGCGAGGAAGAGAGAGAGAAAGAGAGAAAGATAGAGAGAGACATTGATCATAATAATTAAGATGTCTTTTTCCCCCTTTCTACATTTTCATGGTCAGTAACCAAAAATGTGATCCAGACTAGATCACTGTTCTTAACTCTTCCACGATTGCTACTGCATTTAGAACAACATTCAGGGGCAGGAGAGATGGCTCTAAGCCAATAGCTCTTTGCTGCTATTTGAGGGAGCCCAAGCTTGTCACCACCTCTAGAGAGGGTGGGACCTGGGAGAATGGAGCAGATAAATGGGCAGACCAGAGTCTCATACAATAATAGCCAACTTTACCCAGAGCTTAGACAGATTATACGATGAGGGTTAAAAGAGGCCACATGAGTAAAGTTCTCATGAGTTCAAACTGTGTATTAATAGGTTTTCTAGGTTTTCTCTACAGACAAACTAAGCCAATTCAAGCTGAATTAAAAGTATATGAAAGAACCCCTCTGGAGACAACCATGACATCCTCCTTTTGGTATACACTTCTTGTCTTCCATGGTAGTGTCAGGGTTTGTTGACTGTTTATAGGATGAATCCCCAGGTAGGGCAGTCTCTGGGTGGCCTTTACTTCAGTCTCTGCTCCACACATTGTCTCCCTTATTGCTCCTGTGACTATTTTGTTCCCTTTCTTAGAGGAGCCGAAGGACCCTCACTTAAGTCCTCCTTCTTCTTGAGCTTGGTGAATTGTAACTTGTTTATTTTGAGCTTTTGGGCTAACATCTGCTTGAGCCTTACAAATACAGAGGCACAAGCTAACAACCAACTATTGGACTGAGCATGGGGTCCCCAATGGAGGAGCTGGAGGATGGTCCAGAGGAGCTGAAGGGGTTTACAGCTCCATGGGAAGAACAATGATTTGGGCCACTCAGATGCCCCAAGACTCCCAGAGACTGAACTATCAACCAAGGGGCACACATGGTTCCAGCCAAAAATGTGGCAGAGGAAGGCCTTTTGGGCATCAGTGGGAGGAATGGTCCTTGGTCAGGTAAAGGCTCAACAGAGGCCCGAACAAAGGGAAAAGGAGGGGGGGGGGTGTTGGGTAGAGGGGCATATATGTGGAGGCAGGAGGAAAGAGGAAGGGGAGGGGTTGGGGGGTCTTAGGGGAGGGGGGATATGGGCATAGGTTTTACCATTGGCAATGTAAATGAAGACGATATCCAATAAAATAAATAAATAAGTTTTTTTTAAAAATGTATATGAAAGGGCAGGTTTGTGTGGGAGTAGTTTTTAGGCATGTTTGCCAGTCCCAAGGAACACGGCCAGGGAAATGACTATGTAGACAGGGATACTGGTTGGGGTGGGGGGAAGAGAAAGAGAGAGCGTGTACACACAGGGAAAGAGAAATGAGAGTAAGAGACAGAGACAGAGGGAGAGAGACAGAGAGATTGAGAGACAGAGACGGAAAGTGACAGAGAGACAGAGAGACATAGAAAGAGAACCCAAATGTCTGGATTATATGGGGGAGAGGAAGCCCCATCCCCTGGGCTAGAAAGTTCAAGGATAAGCCATAGGTAGCAAAGAAAAAAGAACAAACCACAAAAGAACAAACAAAAATATGTTTTTCCATAGAAGAATCTGAGGGATAATTAAAACATTTAATTGAAACACTGCAGCAAGCAATAATGAGTAATCTGAAGTCAACTCACTCCTGTCTGCTGTACCTGGGAAGAGCAGGAAGACACATTCCAAGAACAATTCTGTTAGAAGAAACCGAGATCACAAGTGCTGTGATCATAAAAAGAGAAAGAGGTGTGAGAATATGTTCTATAGCGGTATGGGGGAAGGGGTTGCTTCAGCAGGCCCATGCCAGAGGCATCCCTTCCCCCTGAGGGACCAACACACAATGGTATAGTATAGAATAGAGTTTATTCAGGGCCTGGGGAGGGGAGTTAAGGGGGTAGTAGAGGCAGAGAAAGGCAGAGAGTGGGAGAGGGTAGAGAAGCAGAGGCCAGCTATGACCACGTGGAGAGAAGGGGGAGGGGAGGAGAGCCCAAGAGGGGACACTAGAGAGGGTAGGAGAGTGTGAGAATAAGAGATACATAAGAGAAAGGAGGGGCCGAACACCCCCTTTTATACTAGGCCAGCCCTACCTGGCTGTTGCCAGGTAACTGTGGGGTGGAGCTTAGAATCCTAACAACAAGACTCTTGTCTTCACGGAGTGCTCTTACAAGCGCTCAGAATTCTCTTCATACGGCTCCATTCCTGGACCATGTTCCAACCCAAGTTCCATCCCAGCACCCACACCGGTAAGCTCAAAACTGCCCATAACTCCATCTCCAGGAGATCCGACACCCCCCCCCCACCCTTTTTCTGGTCTCCATGGGCACCTGCACACAGGTAGTACACACGGAGACAGACACACATAAGTAAAAACTAAAACAAAATCTAGATTGGAATTGTTCTTTTCCTCTTCGAAGGTATCAGGTTCCCGCCCACTCTCCCTAGGGCATCTGCTCCGTGCTGTTCCGTTGTCTGTGAAGCTCCCCTCCCCACTCTTCTCTGAGATTGGCATTTTTCTTTATCTGAGTTCTCGATCTAAAGTCTGATGAATTTATTCATAGCTTTTAAACTTCACACTCATTTTATGTCGCATTTACTTTCTATGTCAGCCTATGGCCCCGAATTTAAGAGGCATTCAACTTGCCCCCTTCATTTCTGCATGACTTGGGACAATGCCTGTTCTTAAAATATACCGGAGGAATACACGAGTGAATGGGATCTCGGGAGACCTTTTTAAGGCCTGCCTTATTCTTCTTTTCAGTGTGCGAAGTCTGTGCAGGTAGGTAAGAGTCTGTTCAAATGAACCGTCAGTCCCTGTCTGCAGGGAATCAATGACCATGTATTAATTTCCACAAAATGAAAACATAAGTACACTCTGTCTCTAGCCCTTCTCCCCTGCTTCCTCCTCTTTCTTCTTTGAGCATCATGAAGATCCTAACCCCATGCAGGGAAAGAACTTCTCCGGGAGCCCATGATTGGTTCACCCACATACACGCTTCTTTCCAGAGATAAGCCTTTCCCTAGACCATCCCATAATAGGAGGTTGTATCTAATGCTCAGTATCTGCATCATGATTCAACCTTGGGAGCCAGATAAGAGTGGCAGGGGACTGAGCAAATCAATCTTTGGTGTGAGCACCTCAAAGGAGGGTGTTTCCTTATTGATTGGACAGAGAGCCAAAAATTATCCTAAGGCTGGTCAGACCTGTAACTAGAAAATGTATCTAGAAATCAACCATCCAGTCTCTCAGACATCAAGTGGCATTGTACCTCAGCAAGCCACCTCAGGAAGGGAGATTTTATGTCCCTCAGAAGGGGGTTCACTATACCTCACCTCCCCAGCTCTGGACTAGACCCTTCAGTAGAATTTACTTGAAGAGTAAATGCTTGATGCCACCACTGATTTTTAAATAAACCGTACAATATTTAAATAAAGAAAATGATGATATATGGGAGGGTCTTGAATATACTGGCCATAAAGAAATAAGAGTTTGAGGTGACAGACGGGCTAATTGCCTGAGTCAGTCATGGTATTCCTATACATGAGCCAAAAGTTCACATTTTTCCTTATAAATACATGCAGATGTTATCTGCCAATCAAGAAAACATAATGTTTTAAAAGATGTGAAAATAGGAGGGTGACTTATTTAGAAGAAAACATTCATTGAGAAAGAAGGGTAAGAGAGCTTGGTGAGCTGTGAGTATGGTCAGAGTACTTTATGTCCATGTGAGTGTTTATGTAGTTGTCAAAGAACAGTTTTTTAAAAGCAAATAAATCCGTTGAGTTCTTTCCCATCAACCCATAGTCCCAGACCCCGCCTAGAGAGCCACTGTTGTCCGAGATGTCCTTCCTAGACACCCTGAGGCATTTATAAATGCACATGACATGCTATGCTAATATTTTTTATTTTAATGTAATATTCTATATTTCAGCTTGCTCTTGGCATATCGTAGCATGTCTTGCAAATTACTCCGTGACAGGGCATCATGTCTGTAATTCTCTCAAAAATGACATAAAATTATCCCTTACTTTCTTATTCTCCACTGCTGATCACAGAGGTTGGCACCTTAAGGAAGGAATGCAGGATCGTAAAGCACACATAACCAACGCTTACCGCGTGCTACCAAATTCTCCTCCATAGTGCCAATGGCTGAATATCCCCACTAGAACTCAAAGCACATAGCTGTTAGCCACACTTACAAATGACAAGCTCTGTAAATATAACCATTCTGTTCCATTAAAAGCACTCCACAAAAACGCCTGCCAATGAGTTCTTAGGATAAAAGAAGGTTTGGTGAAGGTTTAGTGGGGCCATCGGGGCCCCAGTTAGCTAGTTAAACATTATTTCAGGATGTCTGTAAGGGTGTTTCTATACAAGATTAGGAACTGAAATCTTAGATGGCTAGTCTTGGTTGCCAATTCATCTACATCTGGAATCAACTGAATGAAACCCAAGCCGCTATGTGCACCTGCGAAGGATAGTCTTAATTGGATCAATTGAGCTGGAAAGACCTACCCTAAATCTGAGCCACACCTTCTGGTGGCAGGCCCCAGGAAAGGGCAAGGAAAAAGGATGTTTTGCTTTGTGCCTGCTCATCCTCACTCACATTGGCAAGTTCATCTCCCCTGCTGCTGACATGTTCATTCCTTTGCCAGTATTGGAAGCTACTTCCTTAAAATTCCAGCATAGATTAAAGACCAGCAGCCCTCTAGGAGACCTCTGAGACTACAGCGTCAGATTAGGACTGCTGACTCCAGTCTCATGAGCTGAGCAACTACCAGATGCTTGGCCTTTATAGTGGGAGAGAATCACTGTTGAGGTTGCCAAACCTGTAAGCCACTATAGTAAATCCCATATGTGTGTATACATATATATGTTTATACACACATATATAAGTATATACATACATGTATATATATGTGTGTGTATATATATATGCATGTATATATGTATTCATTTTATATGTTGTTTCTTTAGAGAACCCTGGAGTAAAGCAGACTGCCCTCTGCACCTCTCTTTTTGAGCTGTGTGTGACCTTGGTCTTCTCTTAGCCAGATACTGGGACTTACACGGTTTGTGATCGTGGTTCCGGCCTTCAACTCAAATTAAAATTGGTAGCACTAACTTTCCTGTGTCCAGCTTGTGTACAACAGACTACTGACTCTCTGCCTCAACGACATGTGAGTTGATTCCTTATAATGAATCATATGTGTATATACATATATGTATACAAACACACACAGTGAGACACACACACATATATGTAGAGAGAGAGAGAGAGAAAGAGAGAAACAGAACCAATAGGAGGTGTGGTTTGGATATTCTTGGCCCAGGGAGTTGCACTGTTTGGAGATGTGGCTTTGTTGGAGGAAGTGTGTCACTGTGGGGCTGGGCTTTAAGACCCTTTGCCTAGCTGCCTAGAAGTCAGTCTTCTGTTTGCCTTCAGAACAAGATGCCAAATTCTCATTTCCTCCTGCACCATACCTGCCTGGATGCTGCCATGCTCCTGCCTTGATGATAATGGACTGAACCTTTGAACCTGTAAGCCAGCACCAATTAAACGTTGTCCTTAGAAGAGTTGGCTTGGTCATGGTGTCTGTTCACAGCAGTAAAACCCTAAGACAGGAGGTGTGTGTGTGTGTGTGTGTGTGTGTGTGTGTGTGTGTGTGTGTGTGTGTGTTCAATTGGTTCTGTTTCTTTGGAGAACCCTGGCTAACACAATATGCAATTGAGGTTGGTATATATGTTTATTAAACTTCAATGTTTCACTTTTGTCTGCACTGTCATTTCTGATCCCTTCTCTGTTTTTATTGGGTCATTAATATTCTTAAATATTTAAAATGTTTCTGTTTGAAAGTCCTAGGTATTGCTTCTTTGCCTGAACAACAGTTAGATAAGTATTTTTCCTGTGTTATCACTTATATTTAACTCTGTTGGACTGCTTTCCACATATTGTTTATCTTAATGGAATCAAATTTACCAATGGTTCTTCTCCTGGAGAAACAGCATGTCAGGTACTGCTTGAAATCCATTAGATTCTTTATTGGAACCACACCAAATTTATACATGAACTCAGAGATGGAATATATATTTAAAATATTCAGTTTTCCATCCAGGCAAATGGCAAATATTTTGTTTTCTTGGTCTCTATGTCCTCAAAACATTTTAATCACAAAAATGTTTATGTGACTTTGTGAAACGCACAAAAAATAAATGTAATGTATCAAAATAGCTAAGTATGGGTTGGACACATTTGTTTTCTTCAAAAGTCTGTGGTTCTCATTTGCATTAGAAATAGACAAGACCTTCACATACAGAAAAACGGCTTGGTTGTTAGAGTCACAACACTGTCCCAAATGGCGCATAGTTGTACTTTTCTTTAATCTTTTGTACAGTCCACAAGGCAGGTAAAGCAAAGCCCCAGCCTCCTGTTTCTATCATAAAAGGCCAGTACATGGAAGGATGCCTGTGAAAAGCATTACTTCAAATATGTGGTAATAATGAGAATCTTGTGCTTACAGGGTTTACTACACGTGGGTTATATGTTTTTAGAAATTTAAAATGACAAAAAATAGTGCTACAGAAATACCTAGGTAAAGTTGATGTATATAAAACTTTTTAGTCAATTAAAATCTGAAAAATAGAGGCAGTAGCTTCAGACTAAATAATGGTACTGTATGTGCTACGTTAAGTGGAAAACTTGAATGGCAATTATCCTGTAGAACATCAGGTTACATAAAAGTAAGAAAATGTATCTTGAATAAGAATCTCCTATGAATCCTGTTTTGGAGACAAAAAAAAATCTCATAAACAGTCAAACACCAAAATATAAATATGAATGAAAATAAAATATAAATCCGAACAAGCAAATGTACTGTAAAATATGCATTGGCATTAAATTCGAGGTATTTGCCTAATTTAAAGAAATGAAAAGAAAGTGAATATAAGAAAGATTTAGAGCATTCTTCTTCACCACTTCATAACAATTACAAAATTAACGGTGCCTGAATCCCTGTAATAATAGTAAGAAAGGCGGTAATTATTCTTCTGGTCCTGCAATTATGTCCATCATCATGGATACAATTGCCTCAAATTGGGAAAGCTGACCCTGAGGCCCAGGATGGTACAGTGACATTTAATAGGTAATAATGATGGTTGATCGTGGCCTTTCAAAATCCCTGGCCCACCATTATGTTATTTTCATGGGTGTGAAATATTTCAATTGTATGAAATATAATTGATGCTAAACTTCCGTCTTTCTCCTCCAGGTCACTTTATCAAACCTCAAACTGATGGTGCTTCCTCACTTTCTCTGTAATAAACATCCAAACTCTTTCTCCTCTACTCGTGAGTGATGTTGGAGCTCAGCTTCTGAGTCCTGAATTTATCATTTCGCCTCTCCTATTGACTCCATTTCCATAGCCCCACCACCCCCCCAGCTCTCCTACCACAGGCTTCCCTCTTTCCACTTTTCCTTGACGGACATTTTAGCAATCACCTTCTTTGTTTTTTGGTTGGTTTTTTTTTTATCTTTTCTTTCTCTCATCTCCATTTGCTTTTACAAGTGTCTGCTCTCTTGGTAGCATTCTCTATTAATAACACCTTTCAAGTCCTACTGCCATGTGTGCTCATCAACAGACATTATGATTATAAAGATCAGACTTAGAGAAATGGATGGAGCTGGAGAACATCATACTAAGTGAAGTAACCCAGTCTCAAAAGAATACCCATGGTATGCACTCACTGATAAGTGGATATTAGCCTAGAATCTTGGAACACCAAAGACACAATCCACATAYCAAATGATGTCCGACAAGAAGGAAGGAGTGGACCCTGGTTCTGGAAAGGCACAATGCATCAGTGTAGGGGAATACCAGAACAGGGAAGTGGGAAGGGGTAGATGGGGGAACAGGGGGAGGGAAAAGGGCATGTGGGACCTTTGGGGGGCGGGGAACCAGGAAAAGGGAAATGAAATGTAAATAAAGAATATATCCAATAAAAAAAGAAAAATATATAAAGATCAGACTGTGATTTTTCAACTTCAGGGGTACTTTGAGAACGCATTCATTCGATGACAGCTGGTAAACTCATTATATCAACCACATGCAAGAGGAACGGGTCTTTAAAACTAGGAGATGAGAACACAACTGCCAATCATCTGGAAGGCCCTCCCACCATGCCTCTCTTGCTGTTCTCAATGGTTTCTTCTTGTTTGAGGACTTTCAGCACTTTGACCTAACAGGCTCAGGAGTAGCGCTCTATTATTGTTGCTGCTGCTGCTGCTGCTGCTGTTGTTGTTTTCTTGTTTTTATACTCCAGATTTTATTCTCCTCCCAGTCCACCCTCTGACTGTTCCACATCCCATACCTCCTCCCCACCCCCTGACTCCAAGATGTCCCCATGCCTGCCCAACCCCATCAGACCTCTAAACTCCCTGGGGCCTCCACTCTCTTGAGGGTTAGGTGCATCTTCTCTGACTGAACCCAGACCCTGCAGTCCTCTGTATATGTGTTGGGGGCCTCATATCAGCTGGTGTATGTTGCCTGGTTGGTGATCCAGTGTCTGAAAGATCTCAGGGGTCCAGGTTAATTGAGGCTGCTGGTCGTCCTACAGGGTTGCCCTCCTCCTCAGCTTCTTTCAACTTTTCCCTAATTCAACCACAGGGGTCAGCTGCTTCTGTCCATTGGCTGGGTGCAAATATCTGCATCTGACTCTTTCAACTGCTTGTTGGGTCTTTCGGAGGGCAGTCATGATAGGCCCCTTTTTGTGAGCACTCCATAGCCTCAGTAATAGTGTCAGGCCTTGGGGCCTCCCCTTGAGTACTGGATCCCACTTTGGGCCTGTCCCTGGACCTTCTTTTCCTTAAGCTCTTCTCCATTTCTATCCCTGCAGTTCTTTCAGATAGGAACAATTATGGGTCAGAGTTTTGACTCTGGGATAGCACCCCCATCCCTTACTCGATGCCCTGTCTTTCTGCTGGAGGTGGGCTCTACAAGTTCTCTCTCCCCACTGTAGGGCATTTTATCTAGGGTCCCTCCCTTTGAGTCCTGAGAGTCTGTCAACTTCCAGGTCTCTGGTACATTCTGGAGGGTCCCACCCCCAACCTCCTATCTCCAGAGGTTGCCTGTTTCCATTTTTTCTGCTGACAGTGGGGGGAGGGCAAAACATGATCTGGTATTGGGTGGGAGAAAAGGACTGAAGCCCTGAGCTCTAGTCTTAATAAGATCTTACCTTTCAAGTTTACAATGGAAACATTTATGAAAACACTAGCTTTGTAAGTAGAATGTCAGCAAGAAGATGTCAGTTCAGGAAGCCCCAGACCACGCTCCTCACAGAAGCAATGACATCACAACAGCACGAATATAAAAAGCCTTTAGTAAGACTTCAGACATCAATGAAGGCATCACACTGACCAGGGCAACCTCAAGCCAAAAAGAGCTACCCTGGAACAGATCCCAAGAACAGTTTTGTTTCATACACAAGTGTCCTTGCACCACTCTGCCCCAGCTCAGCAGAATACAAAGCCAACAGCTAATTTACAGCTTCACCTTGAGAAGGTGAAGATGAAGTGCGGAGTATGCATCCAACACTGCATCCTCTCAGAGAGCAGCATAAGAACCTGGTTCTGACTCGCATGACTCAGAATTCTAACAGAACTGGCATGCTTTGGATATCTGAGAGGCTCTAGGGATGAAGAGTCTGGCATCTCCTCTGATACCAGGGAACATGGCAACCTTTCTACATAGAGAACTACATACATAAAACCATACACAGAACGTGGTGGTTTAAATAGGTATGGCCCCCATAGACTCACGGGTTTGAATGCTTGGCCCATAGGGAGGGCGTGGCACTATTAGGAGGTGTGGCCTTATTGGAGTGAGTGTGGCATTGTTGGAGGAAGTGCATCACTGTCAGGGTAGGCTTAGAGGTCTCATATATGCTCAAGCTACACCAGTGTTAAGAGAGTCTTGCTCCCTGTGAATCTAGAAATCTCAGCTCCTCCTCCAGCAACGTGACTAACCTGCATGAGTCTATGCTTCCCAAATTGATGATAAGGGACTGAATCTCTGAAACTATAATCTGGCCCCAATTAAATGTTTTCATTTATAAGAGTTGCCTTGATCATGGTGTCTCTTCACAGCAATAAAACCCTAACCATGACACATAATATCAGATAGATAGATAGATAGATAGATAGATAGATAGATAGATAGATAGATAGATAGATAGATAGATAGATAGATAATAGAAGATGTTTGTGCAGATCCATAGGCAGTAGCTGGGCTTATTGGTGAGTGTTGGGCCCTTATTGAAGCTGCTTGCTTCAACAAGCTGAGTCTCTAGAAACCAATTTAAAAAAAGAAATAAAGATGAATTACCAGATAAATAATTCGAAAAAAATCACCATGAAGAATCTCAGTGAGCTTCAAGAGAACAAAGACAAACTAAGTATGGAAATCAGCTCATGAACAAAATGAGAACATCAACAAAGAAATGGAAACTGCTTCTGAAACCAAACAGAGATTCTGGGGTGCAGAATGTTGTAACTGGACTGTGAAATTCATTAGAGAGTCTCAGCTGCAGACTTGCCCAAGCAGAAGAAAGAACTGGCAACATTGAAGGCAAGTCTTCAAATCCATAGAGCGAGACTAATAAAAAAGAAAGCAGTAATGAAGAAAAGCAAAGATAGGCTAAGGTATTGATGAGAAAACATCAAGAAAAACAAAATATGATGTATGAAGAAAACTGCGGAAGGAAAGCCAAGAACTTAAGAAGTCATGGCTAACTCAACATCCAAGCATGCAGGGAAGTCGTGATCCCCACCTGTAACTGCATAGACCGTTCAGGGGAAGCTGTAATGTCCAACCTGTAGCTGCAGAGTTATTGGCAATTTATGGCTTCTGCATGGAGGTAAAATCTGTTCTCTTTAAGGGTATGACTCCTAGTAGGTCACACCCTTAAAGGGATAGCCCCGTGCCCATGAGCAGCATAAATTAGGCTTTGGAGGATATTTAGGGGAACAAAAGGATATGAAGCTGAAACAAACCCACAATCACAATCCCACAAACCCACAATCAATCCTTAGCATCCACAAGGAAGCTTACAACCATCCACTTGTTTTTAACTCCAGTTCCAAAAGGCCCGATTCCAGTCTCTGCAGTCGCCAGGCACATGGGTGGTATACTTACATACCCACAGACAAAATGCTCAAATGCGTAAACTAAGATAAAAATGGAGAGATGGCTCAGCAGTTAGGCACACTAGCTGCTCTTCCAGAGGACAAGGATTCAATTCCCAGCGCTTGCGTGGCAGCTCACAACTGTCTGTAACTCACGCCAATGTACATGCAGGCAAAACACCAATGCACATAAAATAAAAATTCTCTTTAAAAACAGAAAGAAAAATCTTATTTTAAATAGAATGATGATATATCTGAGAATGAAACGAAGGAAAAACGGGTTCCATCCAAACGATAAATGGGAAGAAAGGTAATATTTATGAGGCTCATAGACCAAGTCAAAACTGCCATCATAGGATGATAAAAGGGTAAATTTACCAGGAAAATATAAATAGTATAAACACACTGTAGCATGAGTTTTCACCGTTTGCATGATTGTTAGGAGTGTGCTCAATTTTTTCTGAGAAAAAAAAGAGCCTTTAATTGGACAAAAAGGGGGAAATGTTGTGGGTTGCCCTGGTGCCGTGTGTATTTTGATGTTAATTCTGCTTCCTCAAGAGGGGCTGCCCCCCACCCCCATAGGGAGTAGATCACCTACTCAGGTGATCCTTCTCACTGAACCTTCTCCCCATTCTGACTGGTCAAATACAGGCTAGAGCCGATGATTGGGCAGTGGAAGGGAGAAAGGTGGGACTGGAGGTCTGAGAAAGGAAGAACAGAGGGAAGATGGAGCAGGACCACATCGCCCAGAGAAGCCATAAGTAGCAAGGGGTCTCAGAGACGGGGAATAAATTGTAACAGTGATAGATCTGCCCAATCTAGGCATATAGCTTATAAATATAATAACTAGCTGTGTTTCTTATATGGGCTTATTGGGTTAAGAAATTACCACTATAACATATACATACCTAATTTAAAAGTCCCAAATACATGAGGCACACGTTAATGGAGCAGAAAGAAACAGCAGCACAGTTACCATTAAATTCATATCCATTTTCTTTTCTTTTTTAAATCTTTTTTATTTATTTTTTATTAGATATTTTCTTAATTTACAGTTCCAATGCTATCCCCTTTCCTGGCTCCCCCTCCAAAAAACGCACTATCCACTCCCCCTCCCCCTACTCACCAGTCCGAATGGCTAAGATCAAAAACTCAGGCAATAGCAGGTGCTGGTGGGGATGCGGAGAAAGAGGAACCCTCCTCCACTGCTGGTGGGATCGCAAGCTGGTACAACCACTCCAGAAATCAGTTTGGTGGTTCCTCAGAAAATTGGACATTGTACTACAAGAGGACACAGCTATGCCACTCCTGAGCATATACCCAGAAGATGTTCCAACATGTAATAAGGACACATGCTCCACTATGTTCATAGCAGGCTTATTTATAATAGCCAGAAGTTGGAAAGAACCTAGATGTCCCTGAACAGATGAATGGATACAGAAAATGTGTTATATTTTCACAATGGAATACTACTCAGCTATTAAAAACAATGAATTCCTGAAATTCTTAGGTAAATGGATGGAACTAGAAAATATCATCCTGAGTGAGGTAACCCAATCACAAAAGAATACACATGGTATGCACTCACTAAGTCACATGAAGCTCAAGCAGAGAATAGCCTTGTTGGTCATCAAAGGGAGGAGAGACCCTTGGTCCTGAGAAGGCTGATGCCCCAGTATAGGGGAATGCCAGGACCTAGCCATTTTCAATAACAGAAAGATAACCAGAGTAAAGGCAAGTAGGGCTGGGGAGCTGGCTCAATCAGTCAAGTGTGTACCGTGCAAACTGGGTACTTGCATTAGGATCCCAGCACCCATACAGAAATTCTGGACATGTCCATGTGTCTGTCATCCTAACACAGGGGGAAAAGAAAGATGGATCTTTGGAGCTTGCTGGCCAGTCTAGCCAATCTGAGAATGAGCAGGCATGTCTCAAAAGATAGGATGTAGAGATTGAGAAAGACACTCTTATTTATATATGTGTTTCTTCTCTCGTTTTACCCTACAGGTTCTTTGTGTACATAGTAAAGCTTCCAGTTTAGTATTTTAATGGGACTTCTGAGTGTGCAACCAATGAACATTCTAGAGATCTGCTGTAAAGCACTGTGCACATAATTAACATCACTGTCTATGTAAATTAGCACCTCTTTATGAAGAAATAGAGTCCCCAAATATATCCTAGAGCATGGCCCTCTGGACTATAGGAATGTAGAATCTTACCATTAATTACTGATATTATGAAAAAGTCTTATTTGGGGGCTGGAGAGATTGCTCAGTGGTAAAGGCACACATTGCTTTTGTAGAACTCTCAACTTCAGTTAACCGCAGCCATGTCAAGGGGCTCACGACCACCTGTAACTCCATCTCCACAAGAAGACTCCCTCTTCCTGTATCCAAAAATCCCTGTACTTTCTTTTCTTTTTTTTTCTTTTTTCTTTTTTTTTATTGGATATATTCTTTATTTACATTTCATTTCCCTTTTCCTGGTTTCCCCGCCCCCCAAATATCCCATATGTCTTTTTCCCTCCCCCTGTTCCCCTATTCACCCCTTCTCACTTCTCTGTT
>BDUI01000157.1:394382-412370 GCA_002335545.1 Apodemus speciosus
GCATATAAATAACAGGAAATCTTTCCTGAAATTAGTCTCCCACAGCCTTGCTGAATGGGGGCTCACTTGTCGCAGATTATATAATAATCCGAGGCAGGCATTTCAGGATGAACATCTGCTAGTATATTAGCTTTGTCCCATTATGGCTCCCGACACACATACACACACATACACAAATATATATACACACACACACACACACACACGCACGCACGCACATACACACACACATACACACACGCATATACACACATACACACGCACACATGCACGCACATACACATATACACACACACACGCACACACATGCACACACATGCACGCACGCACGCGCGCACACACACACACACAAATATATACACACATACACACACATATGCACACCAGGCATGATTGCCCAAGTCTGTAATCTTGGCAGTGGTGAGTTAGAGACAGCAGAATTCACAGGGCTCCCTGAGAAGCTGGCCTTGTACAATTGTTGAGCTCCCGATTGAAGGAACAGAAATAGAGAGCACTGAGGAAAACATCCAGTACCAACCTAGCAACTGCACAGTACTGTGAGTCGTAAGCAACCTAGATATTATTGAAGAAGATATTCTCAGATAGTTTTGACACCTGCAGTTGCGGGAGATCAGTCCTGATTGAGAACTACTCCTCCGTGGATACTGAAGATCCGAGCAAGCCTCCATGGATGCTATCACCGGTAGCTCTTTCTTCCTCTTAATGGCTGCTGTTGTTACTCCAAACATCACCACGCAGCCCGCCTTGTCACTCTCTACAAGACTAGAAAGATGGTCTGATAAACTTGCTGAGCTAGCACCTACGCCGGAAGCAGGAAGGCCCATTCACTATCCAAGCCGCTTCTCCACTTAGAATCTCGTTTCGCTCCAAAAAGCATACAGACACCAGTCAGTTTTTCCATTTGATACTGAGCCACTTGGGGGTTGGAGGGCTGGGGAACAAAGAATGAATTAGTGAGAAAATTGGCTGTTGGATTTTTTTTTTCTCCTCTCCTAGGCCAAGATGAGAGAGACTCAGGATTGGTACCTAGGGCGTCAACCCCAGGAGATCCTCACCAGATGTAAATGGATGATAGACAGGATGAAAACACTGCTCCTGTCTCACCTTTAGATCTGAGAGAGATGAAGGAGGACTCCCTCAGAAAAGAATTTGAAATATTCATAGGCATTCTCAGACAAGCATCCACGGCTTCCCCTTTTATGCCTCTCCCTCCCATCTGACCACTCCCTCCTATCTATGCCCCTCCCTCCCATCTGTTCCCCTCCCATCTGGCCCCTCCTTCCCTCCTTTTTTGTTTTCTGAGTCCTGTCCCTGGCTTCACTGGCTTCCTGTCTGGTTTCCTCTCTGAAAATCATACTCCATCAGCATCATTCATTGAAAAACGACATGTCTGCAGCTGGAAGTGCTGCATGGTGGATCTCAGCCCTGGAGGCTCAGCCTCTGCCCTAAGGAGTCCCCTTGAAGTCATGCTAGACAGGAGAACGCCCCACCTCCAATGTGCACTCGTTCTCCCTGGCAAGGACATTAAGCCGTCTCCAACACGTTGTTCTAATTTTGCGTTCTCTAAAGAGAGTTGTACCCCCAAAAAAAGCGACCTTTAAAAAAAATTTTGAATGAGAAAGAAGTATACAGCAATTGCAGAAAACCAATCCACTCTCCTAGACCTTAATAAAGACATAAAATAAAACCAAACATCTCTACCCCTGTGTGAGAAGGAAAAGCTAAACCCGCCACAAAGGGGCTGTTAAAACAAGCTCATTATTTTGCCTAGGACAAGCTTTACCATCTGAGCATCTCAGTATTTCAGCTTCTTCCCCACTAGATTATTCCAAACATCATTTATAGGGAGCTTATTAAATGCGAAGACGCCCCGGCATGAGAGTGGACCAACTCGTCACAGCCACGTTCAGCTCCACAGAGAGCAGCACCCCCGGCTCACTGAGGACTGTTCCAAAACAGAAACGGAGGGCAGAAAACATTCCACAAACATCAGCCATCACTCCATCATCACGATTATCACTCTCGTGATTCGCTTCCCAGACTTAGTGCTTTAGCAGTGTTAGACACACGAGATTTTAAAATACTAATATATAAGTACTAATACTAGGATCATTTCAAGTACAAGGTATTTCTGAGATTTTTAGATCACTCCATAAACACAGGATAAACATTTATACACTAGATGCATGCTTTCTGTAGACAAAAACATGCAATTTGTCCAGAATTGTGGCCTAATTTAAGTTAGTTGAGCTTGTGTGTGGCTTGTGTTCTTTTTAGCTACATCCTGAACTATCCTTTTGTTCCTTCAATCGCCCATATTCTCTATGGTTCATTTCAACTTCGTTATGGTCAGAATGTGAAATGTCCTCTACAGGCTCCTGTCTTTGACCACTCCCCCTGCTAATGCTGTCTGGGGGTCAGGGTGGGGGGTTGGAGGGTCCCTGGAGGGGGCGGAACTTGATGGTTGACAGACCGACACTACTTCCGGTCCTCTGCAGCTAAGGTGGAAGCAAGCAGCTACCACTGGGTCCTGCTACCACAGAGCCCACTGCCCATCTTTCTCCACCATAATGGATTGTGCCTTCAAAGCACAAGTCCAAACAAACCCTCCCTCTCTCCCTCCGGTAGACAAACTTCCGGTAAACATGGTTTTTCAGCCTGCCGCAAAAATTGCACCCAATTTTGCTTTCAGGATTGCAGGCACCATCTCTTTGCCCCCACCCCATCCGGCACCCAACAGCTGACCTGGACCCTTGCTTCGCATTGTTCTCTGTAGCTCGCAGACGACAAAGCATTGTTTTTCAAACTGCAGATTGTGACATGAAACCAACCCAGCCTATTATAACCAGAATCCCATTTGTAATGGGAGTAAAGAGAACAGCACAGAAAATGTCAGAGAACAACACAAAACGTTAGAGTTTGTGACGATGTGTTGAAACTGCATATACGGTGTGTCTCTGGGCATGGGAAGATACAATCAAATATGTTTCTTATGGTATAGTCAAAACGCAGATTTAAATACTGGTGTATATGCAATGATCTTGGCTTTTACCTTTAAGGCTTCATTGCGGAAAGCAAGGCTTTCTTTCTTATAACCAACGGTAAGTGATACCTGCCTTCTAGGCAGTCCTCATTCTACATGATCCGTCGTGACAGGAGCTTTAAGCTTGGATGTTCATAACTTGCCATGGCCACTTCCCCACTACATCTCATTTCCCTAAAGAGGAACAATGTTCCAGGATGGTCAGTCTCAAGCTTGGCCTTAGACCCAAATGTGGGGTTTTCGCTCTTCTTGGAAAAAAAAAAAGATCATAATTCACCCTCCAAACCAAGGAGGCATTTCTACTGAAAGAGCACAGGACACAATTATACCTGTGCTAAAACTCTTGTATTAAAAGTTATTATTAATTGCTTTCTTTAATGCCTATGACCATTTTGATGAAATTATTTTTTCTGTTCTTATATTCTTATTTGGATTACCGCAAAACTAACTTATTTTAAGTCAATATTGACAGTTGATCAGATCACAATGTTTTCCCGGGTACACTAAGATTTTTATTTTCCTTCTATTTGTGTGTGTGTGTGTGTGTGTGTGTGTGTGTGTGTGTGTGAGAGAGAGAGAGAGAGAGAGAGAGAGAGAGAGAGAGAGAGAGAGATGCATGTATCTGTGCATGTTTTCATGTATGTGGGTGCAAATTCAAGCATAATTGTGTGTTTCTATGCCTGCATGTGGAGGCCTGAGGTTGATGTGAGGAACCAGGTTTTACCAGTTTCTCCCAAACTGTGCATGAACCAGGTCTCTTACCAAGAGCTCACCCAACAAAGCTAGTCTATCGGGCTAGCTTACTCCCGAGATCTCCTGTTTCAGCCTTCCAAGCCCCATCTATACCATAAGCATATTTTCAGGAATAGCCCCGGAAGGTGAATGAGCAATGAAGTGGTCAGGAGCTGAAGGGAGAGATGAACTGAGGGAGTTTACAGGATGATGGGAAGACACTATCTTAGTTAGGCCTTCTGTTGCTGTGAAGAGACCCTATTTATTAAAATAAATTATAAGTTTTTCTTATAAAGGTAACTCTTATAAAGGAAAACATTAAATGGCGGCTGGCTTACAGTTCAGATATTCAGTTCATTACCATCATGACAGGAAGCATGGCAAAGTGCAGGCAGACAGGGTACTGGAGAGGGATGGGAGAGCTCTGCATTCAGATCCACAGGCAGCAAAAGGAGACAGTGTGCCACACTGGGCCTAGCTCCAGCATAGGAGACCTCAAAGCCCGCCTCCACACTGACACACTTCCTCCAAGAAGGCCACGCCTACTTCAACAAGGCCCCACCTCCTAATAGTACCACCCCTTAGGGGCCAAGCCTTAAAACACATGAGTCTATGGGGGCCATTCTTATTCAAACCACCACAGACACTTTTGCTGACAAGAGTAGTGGGGATGAAAGAAAAAAGACAAATGATGGAAGAAAAGTAAAGAGGTGGGCAAAGGAAAAACTATCTTGGAGACATCCCAGGGGCTGCAGTCCAAGCTCTAGAAAGAAAAAAGCAAGTAGTTAGCTAAACATCCCGCGGATTCGTAAGTCTCCCTTCCTTAGGAATTCTAAAATCAGTTCACACTTAGGAGCTACCCACAGGCCACACAGCTAATCAGTGGTGAAGGGATTCAGAAGCCAAGTCTGATTGCGGAGTTCAGAAGCACACGTGCTGTCCTGTGAGCAGGGAAAGGACATAGCTCATCTGACAGTGATCTGGTCGTCAGGGTGCTGAGGACCTCCTTCTCAGACTCTGCTTTGACACTTACCTTATTACTGTTCTGTGAGGCATTTGTTTAATGTGTCTTTCCCCGCCCAGATCTTGGTTGTTCCTGTAGCGGAGAATACCAGATGGCTTGTGGTAATGTATTATTTGGCGAGTGGATAGGAAAAGAAAGAGTGAGAAGAAGGAAAGAAGGAAGGAAGGAACGGAGGGAGGGAGGGAGGGAGGGAGGGAGGGAGGAAGGAAGGAAGGAAGGAAGGAAGGAAGGGGAAAGGAAAGCCAGAGAAATGGATGAAATGTGCACACAAATGGATGTCCATTCTTAATTCTGCCGTGGACTACTGCATAACCACAACATGTTAACTACACTGAACACCGTCTCCTAGAACACCATTCTTTGATTCTACTTTTGTTTAGAAACTTCGTATGACTAATATCTTACCCAGACTGGAATGAGCAAATAAACTATTTACATGTACCAGAGTTTGACAAAGTATGAGAGTCTAGCCTTTTTCCCTCTTCCCATGGAAAGGCCCTCAAGAGCTGAGTGTGCCTTCAAACTCCAACCTGAGAATGGAAAGCAGCATGGGATGAGATGGCTCCCCGTCCTTAAAGAACCATCATTGGCCAGATGTGAACTTTGCCTTCGCCAAGCCCAGAAAACCGGAAGAAGGGTGACAATCTGTTCCTGTAAACAGCTGGCATCTCAGAAATCCATACCCCAAACCCTTATCTGAATACCAAACTTTTTAGAAGTGCAATAAAAAAGTATTGGGTGTGACTTGAATTTTTCTATTTCATATTAGTAAACACCAGTGGTTTCATTATAATCATCTATAAATTAATATTTCTACCTCTTATCAAACCTACTCCCAAGGTATAGTTTGCACAATCATTGATATCCCAAGGATAAGCAAGAATAAAATTTCTTAAATTGCTTTTAAAGCTCCTGAGCCTAGCCCAGGCTGGATGGCACACAAGTAATCCCAGCACTGGGGAGGGGGAACCAGGAATAGCCAAGGTCATCCATCCTCAGTTACACAGGGAATTTAAGGCCAATGTAGAATAAATGAGACCATCTCAAAAGATAAATAAAAGCCATAAGCCAAAAGATTAACCTTTCAGGCCATATAAAACTATATTATGTTTGAATATTATTAGTTTTTTTCTCTTTTGTTTATTTCCCTATTCCTATATGTATTGTATACATAGATAACAACCGTAGGAGTAGGTCAATCTTATCATTTTGTACTCTGTAAAATATGAGAAAATTAACAGCAATTGTTCATTATCTTTGCTTTTCTCTGTTATCGGTTTTCTGCTCTATTAAGAGTTTTGAGGATTACCTTCTTGTAAAAAGCATCAAATCAAGTTAATTATTCGGAGACAGTTTAAAGTTCAAGATGAACAGAACAATTCCAAAGATAAAGGCACAGCCCCGTCCTCTTGAGGAAGGCCTGTTGATCAGCTCTGCACCTCTGCACCGGCTGGTAGTGGTAACAAAACAGGGTCTCAGAAACACAACGGGGAAGAATGCAGATGAGAGCTTGCATTCCTCAGAGACTCCCCTAAATTTACCTCTGAAGCTCTAGGCAACAATAGCTCTCTGTCTCCCCACCTTTGCCTTAGCTCTAACTCTGCCACAATAGAATGGTGTTTGAACTCTAAATTGTTTTTATTAGAAAGCTTTGGCTTACCCCTGAGGTAGAACATACTGTGTATAAGCTCAGGTCTCAGTTCTCTCTCCTGCAAGGTTTAGCCCGGGCTCCAAGGGCTTTTCTTGGATTCATAGCTATATAGAGACACAATCATACTTGGTTTCTCTGTTCATTCCCTCAGGATTTAGGTCGGGCTAGGTTGGTGAAGTATTCACCTCGAAAACATGAGGACCTGAGTTCAATCCCCCCAGCATAGGCACTTGTAACCTCAGTATGAGAGAGTAAAGGACATACAGATCCTTGGGGGTCCCTAGCCAGCCTTCCTAGCTTGATTGGCAATGCAAATCTCAATGAAAGACTGTCTCAACAACAACAACAACAACAAAAAGGAACAGCTCATTTTTTCTACACAGGTGCACATGTACACACAATGTACACATATATACACACACACACAAACAAAATGCAATTTCAAGCTTAAATCATGAGCCACAAGACCAAAACTGTGCTGAATGGCGCGTTTTGGGCACAAGGGAGTAGGGCATCCTCTATCCGCCACTGGACTCCAACATAACATCTGAAAGGATTAAGAATCCTTGCTTCAGCTGTCGAAGAGAGAGCTGGAAGGATGTATTAGCCAACAAATAGGGAGAAGGGCTGTGAAGTCTGATATTCTGGGTATCCCATGGCCATTCCCATCCCGGCCTGGCTCAGTCACCATTGCCTGCATGAATCCAATATAAAATTGGGCCTGTTGCCAATCAGGTGTGAGAGAGGCTCAGCAGTCCATATCCCCCCCCATACACCCCCCCCCACACACACACACACAGCTAAACCATCACCTACTGATGGAGACTGGAGGAAAGGCAGACATTGTCTTCACTCCTGTACCCACAAGTGAGCCAATAGGTTCCAAACAAACGGCCCTCGTTAACGTCAGTGGGTCCCAAGGCAAATAAATAAATAAATAAATAAATAAATAAATAAATAAATAAATATTTTTAAAAAGCCACGAATCTAAGAAGGTAAAGGGGAGAATAGAGGTATGAAAGACACAAAGAGGAAAATTAATTTAAAAATACGTTTATGTTATGGCTTCGTTTGGAAGTCAGTGACTAAAAGAGAGGACTGAGCAAACATTTTGTAGCAGCTGTGTCTTCAGAGCATGTTAAGGAAGGTTATAATCTCACACATATGTCTCAGGCTCCAATGAAGAACGTGAAAAACTATCCTCATCTCGCATGTTGTGTTCTTCCAACCATGAGTTTCGATTTCAAAAGCATTTATAATTCTATACAGATATGAAATTGAAGGGGCTTCTCTCAAATATTTATCTCCCCCTCAGAAAGGCCTCTGTGGTCTTGTATCGCTGATAGACTCAAATTATTACATTATTGTTTTGCCTAAATAACAAAAATTAAACCTTACGCAGGCTGTTTTTTTTTTCTTTGTTTTATGCATGTGAGTGTTTGCCTGCATGTATGTCTATGTACCACTAGGATCCCTGCTGCCTTTGGAGGACAGACGAGGTAGTCAGATCCCCTGGAACTGGAGTTTCAGATGGTTGTGAGCTGTCATGTAGGTGATAGGAGTCAAACTCAGGTCTTCTGGAAGAGCAGCCAGAGATCCTAAGTGTTAAGTCATCTCTTCAGCCCCAGATTCTTTTGTTTTTAATGACTGTTGTCATATTAAACACTAAGTTTTTTTTATTTTATGATTTCCATTTTAGTACAGATGGGTGGACGACGCACACTGCAGCTATGTCTGTGTGGGTCTCTGCGTACCCAGACGCCATTCGGAGAAGCAGGGTAGCCCAGGCTCTGCACACATAGCCCTCAGGAGCTAACAAATAGCTGCCAAGGTCAGACAGGAAGGAAGGAGAAGCTCCTGTGGRAAAGGCTGCATTCAAGGCATGTGTGAAACCTGTCACAAGAGGCAGAAACATTTGTAGGCAGAGTTTATAATACCAAGGTATAGAGATATAAAATTGTACGAACTACTATAAGACATACAAACTGAGACAGAAGGCCTTGTTTAGTTTGCAAGTAGTGGCTAATTTATGAATTGTGACTATAAGAAAATCAAGCAACTATTTTTTTTTAGACAAAATCTCATTGTATAACCTGAGCTAGCTTTGAACTCTCTGTGTAAGCAAAGCTAAATGCATGATCCTCCTGCCTCTGCTTCACAAATACTTGGATTACAGTTAGGAATCTCTATGCCCATCATTCAAATAACAACTATTTACTTTTTAAATGTAATTTATTTCACCTTATATAATACAGAGAAAGAAATTTGGGGAAAAAATTGAAAATCTTATGTATCTTTTTACAAAACACATATCCATTTACCCTAAATAAAGGTGACCTTTGCTCTTTAGATCTATGGTGCAAGACACTTTTTCAATTGAAATAAACTATAAGTAATACAAAGGCAGCAGAGCCAGTAAGATGTTTCAGTGGATATTTTAGTTCTGTTTTCTGTGGCCATGATAAACATGTCTGCCTCTAGAGAAGACACACCCATTCCTACTACAACTTGATATGCCAAGGTGGGTTGATATCCATGGGAGGCCTCCCCTTCTCCGAGGAGAAAAAGAGGGGGTCATACATGGAGGAGAGGAGAGAGGGAGGAGGAAGGAGGGAGTGCTTATCAGGATGTAAAGTAAATAAGTTATGGCAAAGATTGACACGGGAAGGAAAAGGTCTATTTCAGCTTACAGGCTAGAAACCATCATCAAGGACCACTAAAGCAGGACCTCAAGGGAAAAGCTGAAGAAGAAACCATGTAGAAGTGCTTCTCACTGGCTTGTTCCCAGGCTGGCCTCCATGTAGAAGTGCTTCTCACTGGCTTGTTCCCAGGCTGGCCTCCATGTAGAAGTGCTTCTNAGTGCTTCTCACTGGCTTGTTCCCAGGCTGGCCTCCATGTAGAAGTGCTTCTCACTGGCTTGTTCCCAGGCTGGCCTCCATGTAGAAGTGCTTCTTACTGGCTTGTTCCCAGGCTGGCCTCCTTACACAGGGTAGGCCCATCTGTCTAGAGGATGGTGCCGCCCATCGTGAGATGAGCCCTCCTACACCAACTAGCAATCAAGAAAATGTGTCTACACACATTCCCACGGGCCTATATTGTAAAGGCAATTCTACAAGGGAGGGTCCCTCTTCTGTGGTGTGCCAAGCTGCCAACCAAGATCAGCCACCACAGTGAGGACACCTGCACAAGCCTGACCGCCTGAGTTCTGTCCCAGAACCCATGGTCGTAGAGGGCAACCAGCTCCTAAAGTTGTTCTCTGACCTCTATATGGGAGCCCTCGCTCACATGCATCCGTCATGCACACGCAACAACAACAATAATAATACATTTATGTTAAGTTAAATTTTTTATTGACATCGTTTTTTTTTTAAATGCCCCTCTCTGCTTTATATGCAGATCTGATCATTATTCCTTGATTGACATGGAGCAGGTACTAATTCCCTTTCTCAGATTACGTTAGAAAGTTATGGGGGTGGTAAAGAGTGAAAGTTAAAGTTTAATGAATATACTCAATTTTAGCTTTAACTAACCCTAGCTGGTATTTAAGACACACAGTAATAACACAGGATGATATGTGACCATAGCTACTGACTAAATAAAATGCTAAAAATCAAAACATGATAGGAGGCCAGCATAGCAGTCATCAGAGAGGCCCCACCCAGCAGCTGATGGAAACAGATACGGAGATCCACAGCCAAACATTAGGCGGACTCCAAGGAATCTTGTGGACGGGATTGAAAGAGCAAGAGAGGTCAAGGACACCACGAGAAAACCTACAGAATCAACTAACCTGGGCACACAGGGGCTCACAGAAACTGAACTACCAACCAGAGAGCACACATGGGAAAGACCTGGTCCCTCCCACCATGCATATGTAACAAAATATACAGCTTAGTCCTCCTGTGGGACCTCTAACAGCAGGAACAGGGGCTGTGTCTGTCTCTGTAGCCTGCCTTTGGATCCCTTTCCCCTCACTGGACAGCCTCATCTGCCTCCATAGAAGATGCACCCAGTCCCACTACAACTTGATATACCAAGTCAGGTTGATATCCGTGCGAGGCCTCCACTTCTTTGAGAAGAAAGGGAGGGGTACATAGAAGGAGGGGAGGGGGGACAGAGGGAGGGACTGGGAAGAGAGGATGGAGGGGAAACTCCGGATCAGGAGGTAAAGTAAATGAATTATTAATGAGTGAGAAAAATGAATTTTTTCAATATTCTTTGTTTACATTCCAAATGATTTTTCCTTTCCTGGTTCCCCCCTCCCCCTAAGTCCCATAAGTCCTCTTCCCCACGCCAGTTCCCCAATATCAACCCCCTCCCACTCCTCTGTCCTGGTAATCCCCTACAATGCTGCATCAAGCCTTTCCAGGACCCAGGCCCTCTCCTTCCTTCTTATTGGGAATGATTTGATATGTAGGTTGTGTCTTGGGTAGTCTGAGCTTCTGGGCTAATATCCACTTGTCAGTGACTGCATTCCATGTGTGTTCTTTTGTGAATGAGTTACTTCACTTAGGATATTTTCCAGTTCCAACCATTTGCCTAAGAATTTCATGAATTCATTGTTTTTAATTGCTGAGTAGTATTCCATTGTRTAAATATACCACATTTTCTGTATCCATTCCGCCATTGAGGGACATCTGGGTTCTTTCCACCTTCTGGTATTATAAATAAGGCAGCTATGAACATAGCATGTGTCCTTATTACATGTTGGGGAATCCTCTGGGTATATGCCCCAGAGTGGTATAGCAGGGTCCTCCGGAAGTGTCTTGCCCAGTTTAAAA
The DNA here is from genome assembly GCA_002335545.1 of Apodemus speciosus. NCBI lineage: Eukaryota > Metazoa > Chordata > Mammalia > Rodentia > Muridae > Apodemus > Apodemus speciosus. Next base: position 405,635 of record BDUI01000157.1, read on the forward strand.
TGAAAGAAAGTTAAAACCGAGGCTTTACTACTTTATTCATTTCAAAAACAAAACAAATTTTTAAAAAGTTCCAGAGCTTCGCTTCCCCCAAAAGGAACAGAATTACAGTGTTAATTAAACGTTAATGCTGATTTAAGCACTTAAATGCATTTTTATGGCAAATATAGCTACATAGACCTTTAGGCACCATCTTAGCTTGAGTTCATCAACAAGTGCCTTAATCACCGGGATTTCATTCCTCCCAGCACCTGTTATTTCTCATGAGGACCTTGTCACTTTCGAAAACTTCTACCTCCCTGACATGTCCTCACACGGTAGAGAGAGAACTAGCCAACTATCCCCCCCACCACCACCTTTTAGAAAAGAACAAATCCATCCATGAGGGCTCTGACCTCACATCTACAGGAAATCTTCTTACATCAATCAAACTTAATAATGTTTGCCTGGTCAAAGCAAAATCAAGCCAAATGCAATTCACACATCAAGTAGCTCCCAGAACTGCAGCACAGTTGGAGACCCCCAGCCAGCATGACGGGTATTTTGAGACACATAGGAGGAAAATGTGGAAATAAGCTTAACAGCTACTGCTATAGTCAACCAGCCAGTTAGTTACAACATAACTAGTTCATTGATTAGACGCTCTCTGGTTACCAAAGCTCATCTACTGCGTTTAAATTCTGTATTGGTTGCCAAAGCTCATCTACTGCATTTAAATTCTGTATTGGTTCGGTTCTGTTGGGGTCAGGGCAGGTGTCCAGTCTAAATCTATGACCGCCTACAAATTTGATCTCATTCTCATTACCTGATTGCCTCTGAGCAGTCTATCTCCTACCACCACCACTCTGGAGGTCAAGGATTTCAATATGTACACTTGATAGAGACCCAGACACTCCGTCTGTGCAGCGACTCTGCCTGTCCTGTTATTCTTCACAGTATCGATTCTGCTTGTGGTCCATGAATCCTTGTGATGCCATCTGCCCCCGAGTTGATAAAAAAAAAAAAGAAAGAAAGAAAACAAAAAAGAAAAGAAAATGTGTCCCAGACTGGAATTCCTTTCCAATTACGGAAACTGAAGCGAGGTGCAAGGCTGGAGATAGCTTTGTACCAGTATTTAGAGCCTCTTAGCGGATGTTCATTCTTGACAGAAGTTGTTGGTTTCGCTATGCCGTGGCAGTTCTCCTAAGGATGTTTCCCAGGAATGGGGGGGGGGGGATAGATTCGCCTAACAGAATTATCAGAACACAGATTATTATTGAACAAACATTGACACCCATCCCGCCCCCCGCAAATTCCTACAAAGGAGCCTCTAGAGTTCAGTATAGAAACTGGCACTCCCATTTCCTCACCAAGCACCTTGCTAAACTTGGTGCTTTGTTTGCAGCCAAGTGGACGAGGACTGAGTATTTTGACCTTGCTCCAGTCTGATTCCTAGTTAAGCTTTTTCTGCCAAACTGCGCCCCCATGCAATGCCCCCACACCCACTCTGTGGTGTGTGAACTGTTTTCCTTTCCTGGAACCCATTCTCTCCCAGGGCTGCTTTGCAGCCTTCCCCACTGACAGCTGTTACTACACTCAACGCACCTGCCTAGGAGAGCCAGAAGACCTCATGGCTGTCTAAGCCTTCTCCACTGCACGTTCCCCGTTGCCCTGATCCGATTCCCAGAACTCATTCTTTCAGGCTAAACACTCTTTCTATTTATCCCCGCTCCCATCCCTCTTCCTTGCTAACCTCCTGCATAATCCTCATTAATTAAACCCACAGAATATACCCAGAAAATATGTCCCTATACCAGCGATCTGAGCATCCCTGGGCCCAGTCAAGTTGATGCATTTAATTAACCATCCAAGCCATAAATACGGTATCTGGAAGAGGAGTCCTACCATCAGGGTCTTCTCAGACATTCATATCACTCACACAACCAATGAGAGTTGAAGAATAAATGGAAATTAATGTCCTAAAGAAGTTAAGTTTCAGGTTGAACCTTGCTTGCAACAAGTAAGGCTACCGGGAAGTCTCTCATGCCTTAATTGCCAAGTGGACCACCCAAAGTGATCCTCCAAACGGCGAGGATCCAAGGGAGCAAATTAGTAGTTAAACCGAAGCAGGGAGGAAGAGAAGAAGCTCTGATCCAGGCAAGGAAACAGGAGGATGGAAGTCCATTGTGAATGCAAATATAAGACCTGAGCTAAAGGCAGAAAGATACGATCAAGAAGGAACAGAGTGGGCCAGAGACAAGCAGGATTTTCAATAAGAAAACTAAGAGATAGCAAGATGGCTCAGCAGGTAAAGGCACCTGCTGCCAAGTCTGATAGCCTCAGTCTGATTCCTGGGCTACATGTGGTGGAAGGAGAGAAGTAATGCTTTATTGACCTTCACGTGTCTGTCACGGCATGCATGCACCTACCCCAACACATAGATGCACTTAATTAATTAATTAATTAATTAATTAAGGAAACTCAGCCCCTTGACTTATTCCACAGAATCCAGGGACACAATTAAACAAAGATACTGAAGGTCATTTGCCCTTGATCACTTTCTTTGGAATGCCCATACCTATGTCTTTGACCTTTTAAAAAAGATAAAAATCTTAATTTGCCAATTCTTTTGTAATTATTACTTAAACGGATATATGTCATATGCTACTTTTATAGCAACGTTTACTTTTTTTTCTAATGGGCACACAAATCAGGCTCTTGTAATCATAGCTGATAAAAATGAACTTGACTGCACCTGTGCGTATCTCCATATAAATGGGATGTTTTAGGTAAATAAATGCGGTTCACTATACTGCTTTTAAAAATACAGCCTTCTCTACGTTGGCACCATTCTGTTTCATGTCAGGCCCATCTGTTTCAATTATTCCAATGACTATTTTTATTATTCAATTTCCCAATAGCACATGTCTGCCTTCCTGGTCTGTTACATCTCTGCTCTTTTGTGTGCCTCCTATACAACAATCAGCTCTATTCACTACACCCCCACCACTGGAACATATTGTAGGGAAACCCAGGGTGTAGATAAAGGACAGCCTGAGATAGCCACTGGTGCTTATCATGGTGTGAGATAAAACAACCTCGGTTCATCCTTTAAGTAAGAGTTCCCAGGCAGGATCATCTTTTTATAGCTCTGGAAGATGAGAAGAGTAAGCTTATCAAAAGTTATCACATCACCAGTTAATTCTATCCCCAGGACAAGCATGATGGAAGGAGAAATGACCCTGCAAGTTGTCCCCTGATCTCCACTTGCATGCCGTGGTATGAACAGGGAGAGAGAGAGACAGAGAGACAGAGACAAAGAGACAGAGAAAGAGACAGACACAAAGACACAAAGAGACAGAGAGAGACAGAGAAAGACAGAGATAAATGACAGAGACAATACAGAAAGGCAGAGAAAGACAGAGAAACAAGGAGATAGACATAAAGAAATACACACCAAGAGAAAAAGAGACAGAGATAGAAAAACAGAAAGAGGAGTATCTGAATTATTTTAAAATTGACTATGTGGGTTGATAGCTTATGAACTAGATTTAGTCACTACACCATGGGCATGTGCCTCACACAGGCATGATAGGCACAACGAATACCACACATTTTATCCGTCAACTAAAGTAATAAAGCTTAAAGAAAAAAATACTCCTCTATGTTCTTGACCTTAGCAAGAATATTTATTTTTTCCCTTACTTTATATTAGCTCTAAGGTCAATCATGAGACGTCACAGGAAGCCGGACTGGCATCCGCTTCCGGTCCAGAAGTGGTTGGTTGTAGTTCCTCTTCTTGCTTAGGGAATACACCTAACTTCAGTGGTTAGAAATGTACTAACTCACCATCTACTGCCGTTCCCGATGCCCTTGTCTGAGAAGACACAAGGGCTTGTGGAATTATGGAGTTCTATACAGTGTTATCACATCTCATAAGATCGTGAGCCTAAACATAGCATGATAAGCGAGATGACAGCAGGTGAGGGGAAGTGACATGTTTTGTGAATCCTTTTAGCTACACAACACCCATACCTCACATCCTTTACACCTGAAAACCCCCATCTACCAAGCTTCTTGTTCTCTCTAATACATCAAAACATAGTTCCCTCCTCCGTGGGAGTGGAGGATGTGGTTTTAGGGGCCCTCTTAGCTTTTCTTGAAACAACACTTTTTTTTTCAAAATCCACAGAAACAATATCATAATGTCCCTCCTAGGGGCCAGGTAGCCTCAAGCTAAGATCAAGACCCTTTCTCCAACGATGCAGAAATACTTTCACAGAAGAAGGCTTCTCATAAAGTAAATGGAAGAATTTAGCACTGGCTCAGGTTACGGGTAAGGAAATATTAATAAGCAGACAGCTCAAAGGTCATGTCGTTTCTCTGGGTAACAATCATATCCTTCCAAGGCCTGTTTACAAGCCATCTGTTTGGTTCCTTTTCTTGGCTCCAACATCAAAGGTGATCTGATAACCTAAGAAAATCGTTATTCTATGACACATCTTGAATCTTGGGTCATTTTCTGCTCTTTCATCCTACAATGGTACAGCTAAGAAAAGAAACGTACACACTAGGTTATAAAGAAATTTCTGCCTCCGGCCTATCAATGTCTCTCCACTCCCCCCAAATGTATTTTGATGTCACTTCCTCAGGTACTTTGCATAATTACCAAGAAATTCCAAAATGATTCTCTTCACATTAGCAGCTAAGTATCCAAAGCAAGATAGAAATCCCAAAGATTTTGGTGACACGGAGATATCCCAGTGATAGCTCTTGCTTGGGGAGACAACACTGGTGGTAATGGGAACAAATACTTCCTAAAACACAAGCAAGAAGTATTTCAAGGAAAAATATAAAGAAATATGCAATAGCCTACAATCCATGGGGGTCATTTACATATCTATTACATAGATCTTTTTTTTTTCATTTATGTAGAATATTACAAGAGTTGAAAATACCATGATGCAATTTTCTTTAAGCTCCACAATCGATGAACATGTCTCCGGCTATTTGGGTCAAATGTTCCAGTGTGGGAGTATCTATGTTCAAGACATATAAAAATACTTTTGCTGAATTTTTAACTACAGTGGCATGTGTAGGTATTTGGGTATGGTTGAATTTAATAGAAAAAAAAGCTAAATGCTTTATATGTCAGTCTCTGTCTCTGTGTGTCTGTGGGTCTGTGTCTATGTGTTTGTGTACAGGCACTCATGAATGTGTCTGTTGGATACATGCTTTGTGTATCTTCCTAGTCTTTTTCTGCCGCCGTTTTTGAGGAAGAATCTCTCATTGAACCTGGAAGGGCACTGTTTTGACTACACTAGCAGAGCAGGAAGCCTGTCCCAGCCATCCTAGCTTCGGGCTTACAGGGACACCACACTGTACCCCTCTTCTTTTCTCTTTCTCCTCTCCTTCTCCTTCTCCGCTTGCTTCTCCTCCTCTCAACATGGGTTAGGAATACAAACTTAGATCTTCATATTTGTGCATTAGGCATTTCCCCTACCGAATCATCTCCCCAGCCCCAAACACTTCGTCAAAGTCATGACGCCCATCGGAAGCCAAGTTTATGCACTTTATCTTAAATATGGAGAAACATCCCAGTCAGTTTCATTTGAAGTTCCCTGGTCACTAACAAAACAGAAATTTTTATGTTAATAGCCATCAAGATGCTTGCTTAACACTCTTACCCACATGATTATTGCTACATCCGTCTTTATGTTGTCTCAAAGGATAGTCTAAGTGTAAAACTCATCAAAATTGTGTGTGTGTGTGTTACAAACATGCCCACACACTCTGCAACTTGACTTCCATTATTTTATAGGACCACTGACTCTGTTACTTCCCTTACCATGATGAAAAATACCTGACAGAAGCAATGTAAGGAGAGAAGAGTTTATTTGGGCTCATGGTTGGCTTAATAAGGTAGCCACATCGTTGTGGGAGGAGCATGAGCCCAGGGGTCACATTGCATCTGCAGTCAGGAGGCAGAGGAAGATCATTTTTCCTTTTTATTCAGTCCAGCATTCTAGCCCACAGAATGGTACCACCCCCATTCAGAGTCTTCTCTTCTCATTTAAGCCTTTCTGGACAGACATACTTCCACACACAGGCCCAGATGAGTGGTTCCCCGGTGATTCTAATACCCATCAACTTGACAGCAAAGATTAACCATCACATCGTCTAAGCATCATAATTTAATTTAGTGGTTAGCAAAATATCATGTGTGTACTTGGGGGTTGGTGCTTTTGTATTATCATAAAGAAAATGTTTCTTTGGAATTTGCTATATTTTTATACTTTTAACCTAATAGTCAATGGAAAATTTTTAAAGGGATATGGAAATGGAATTGGCTATCAAATTACATGGTTTGGGGTTTTGGGTTTTTTTATTTGTGTTTATGTGTGTGCTGTTTGTCTTGTTGTTTTTTATTAGATATTTTCTTTATTTACATTTCAAATGTTATCCCCTTTCCTGGGTGGAAACACCCTATCCCATCCCTCCCTCCCCCTGCTCACCAACCCACCCACTCCCACTTCCCTGTCCTGGTATTCCCCTATACTGGGGCATAGAGCCTTTTCAAGACCAAGGGCCTCTCTTCCTGTTTTGTTGTTAGAAAAGAAAAGTTAAAAACATGTTTCTCAAGCCTCTAAGTCCTCCTTAGAAGTAGTTCTCTCCATGGTAACATTTTTAAAAAGATCTCTATCTCCCTTCTGTGTGTGTGTGTGTGTGTGTGTGTGTGTGTGTGTGTGTGTGTGTGTGT
>BDUI01000158.1:4251-14362 GCA_002335545.1 Apodemus speciosus
TTCTGCATGCTAGCCACCAGTTGAATCAGCACCATTTTTTTAAAAGGCTATCTTTTTTCCACTGGATGATTTTAGCTCCTTTGTCAAAGATCAAGTGACCATAGGTGTGTGGGTTCATTTCTGGGTCTTCAATTCTATTCCATTGATCTACCTGCCTGTCACTGTTCCAATACTGTACAGTTTTTAGCACTACTGCTCTGTAGTAGAGCTTGAGGTCAGGGATGGTGATTCTCCCAGAAGATCTTTTGTGTTAGAGAATTGTTTTTGCTATCCTGGGTTTTTTGTTATTCCAGATGAATTTGAGAATTGCTCTTTCTAACTCTATGAAGAATTGAGTTGGAATTTTGATAGGGGTTGCACTGAATCTGTATATTGCTTTTGGCAAGATGGCCATTTTTACTATAGTAATCCTGCCAATCCACAAGCATGGGAGATCTTTCCATCTTCTGAGGTCTTCTTTGATTTCTTTCTTCAAAGATTTGAAGTTCTTGTCATACAGATCTTTCACTTGTTTGGTTAGAGTCACAACAAGATACTTAATATTGTTTGCGGCTATTGTGAAGGGTGTCGTTTTCCAAATTTCTTTTTCAGTCTGTTTATCCTTTGAGAATAGAAGGCTACTGATTTGTTTGAGTTAATTTTATATGCAGCCACTTTCCTGAAGTTATCAGCTGTAGGAGTTCTCTGACGGAGTTTTTGTGGGTCACTTAAGTATCATATCATCTGCAAATAGTGAGAGTTTGACTTCTTCCTTTCCAATTTGTATCCCTTTAGTCTCCTTTTGTTGTCTAATTGCTTTAGCTAGAACTTCAAGAACTATATTGAATAAATATGGAGAGAGAGAGTGCAGTCTTGTCTAGTCCCTGATTTTAGTGAGATTGCTTCAAGTTTCTCTCCATTTAGTTTGATGTTGGCTACTGGTTTGCTGTATATTGTTTTTACTATGTATAGATATGGGCCTTAAATTTCTGATCTTTCCAAGACTTTTAACGTGAAAGGATGCTGAGTTTTGTCAAATGCTTTTCAGCATCTAATGAAATGACCATGTGTGTTTTCTTTTCTTTGAGTTTGTTTATGTAGTGGATTACATTGATGGATTTCCTATATTGAACCATCCCTGCATCCCCAGGATGAAGCCTACTTGATCGTGGTGGATGATCATTTTGATGTGTTCTTGGATTCAGTTGGCAAGAATTTTATTAAGTATTTTTGCATCGATATTCATAAGGGAAATTGGTCTGAAGTTCTCTTTCTTTGTTGGAACTTTGTGTGGTTTTGGTATCAGTGAAATTGTGGCTTCATAGAATGAGTTGGGTAGTGTCCCTCCTGTTTCTATTTTGTGGAACAGTTTGAAAAGTATTAGGTCTTCTTTGAAGATCTGTGAGAATTCTGCACCAAAACCTTCTGGTCCTGTATTTTGTTTTGTTTTGTTTTTGTTTTGTTTTGTTTTGTTTTTTAGGTTGGGAGACTTTCAATGACTGCTTCTATTTCTTTATGGGTTATGGGCCTGTTTACATGGTCTATCTGATCCTGAATTAACTTGGGTATTTGATATCTGTCTAGGAAATTGTCCATTTCGTTCAGATTTTCCTGTTGTGTTGAGTATAGGCTTTTGTAGTAGGATCTGATTTTTTTTTAATTTTCCCAGTTTCTGTTGTTGTATCTCCCTTTTCATTTCTAATTTTGCTAATTTGGATAATCTCTCTGTGCCCTCTAGTTAGTCTGGCTAAGGATTTATCTATCTTGTTGATTTTCTCAAAGAACCAGCTCCTGGATTGGTTGATTCTTTGTATAGTTCTTTTTGTTTCTACTTGGTTTATTTTAGCCTTGAGTTTGATGATTTCCTGCCTTCTGCTCCACTTCGGTATATTAGCTTCTTTTTGTTCTAGAGCTTTCAGGTGTGCTGTTAGGCTGCTAGTGTATGCTCTCTCCAGATTCTTTTTTGGAGGCACTCAGAGCTATGAGTTTTCCTCTTAGCACTGCTTTCATTGTGTCCCATAAGTTTGAGTATGTTTTGCCTTCATTTTCATTAAATTCTAAAAAATCTTTTATTTCTTTTCTATTTCTTCCTTGACCAAGGTATATTTGAGTAGAGCATTGTTCAGCTTCCATGTGTATGTGGGCTTTCTGTTGTTTTTATTGCTACTGAACACCAGCCTTAATCTGTAGTGATCTGATAGGCATGGGATTATTTCAATCTTCTCATATCTGTTGTGGTGTGTTTTGTGACCAATAATATGGTCAATTTTAGAGAAGGTACCATGAGGTGCTGAGAAGAAGGTATATTCTTTTGATTTAGGATGGAATGTTCTATAGATAGCTGATAAATCCATTTGGTCCGTAACTTCTGTTAGTTTCACTGTGTCTCTGTTTAGTTTGTGATTCCCTGATCTGTCCATTAATGAGAGTGTTGAAGTCACCCACAATTATTTTGTGAGGTGCAATATTTGTTTTGAGCTTTAGTAAAGTTTCTTTTACAAATGTGTGTGCCCTTGCATTTGGAGCATAGATGTTCAGAATTGAGAATTCTTCTTGGTAGATTTTTCCTTTGGTGAGTATGAAGTGTCCTTCTGTGTTTGTTTTGATGACTTTTGGTTGAAAGATGATTTTATCCAATATTAGAATGGCTACTCCAGCTTGTATCCTGGGACCATTTGCTTGGAAATTTTTTTCCAGGCTTTTACTCTGAGGTAGTGTTTGTCTTTGACACTGAGGTGCATTTCCTGTATGCAGCAAAATACTGGGTCCTGTTTACATATCCAGTCTGTTTGTTAGCCTATGTTGTTTTATTGGGTAATTGAATCCATTGATGTTAAGAGATATTAAGGAATAGTGATTTATGCTTCCTGTTATTTTTGATGTTATTTTTATGTTTATGTGGTTATCTTCTTTTATGTTTGTTGAAAGATTACTTTCTTGCTCTTTCTAGGGTGTAGTTTTCCTCCTTGTGTTGGCGTTTTCCATCTATTATCCTTTGTAGGGCTAGATTTGTGGACAGATATTGTGTAAATTTGGTTTTATCATGGAATATCTTGGTTTCTCCATCTATGGCGATTGAGAGTTTTGCTGGGTATAGTAGTCTGGGCTGGCATCTGTGTTCTCTTAGGGTCTGTATGAGATCTGCCCAGGATCTTCTAGCTTTCATGGTCTCCAGTGAGAAGTCTGGTGTAATCCTGATAGGTCTGCTTTTGTAAGTTACTTGACCTTTTTCCCTTACTGCTTTTAATATTTTTTCTTTGTTTAGTGTATTTGGTGTTTTGATTGTTATGTGCTGGGAGGAATCTCTGTTCTGGTCCAGTCTGTTTGGAGTTCTGCAGGCTTCTTGTATGTTCATGAGCATCTCTTTCTTTAGGTTAGGGAAGTTTTCTTCTATAATTTTGTTGAATATATTTACTGATCCTTTAAGTTGTAAATCTTTGCTCTCTTCTATACCTATAATCATTAGGTTTGGTCTTCTCATCATGTCCTATATTTCCTGGATGTTTTGGGTTATAAGCTTTTTGCATTTTGCATTTTCTTTGACTGTTGAGGCAATGGTTTCTATGGTATCTTCAGCACCTGAGATTCTCTCTTCTATGTCTTGTATTCTGTTGTTGATGCTTGCATCTATGACTCCTGAATTCCTTCCAAGGTTTTCTATTTGCAGAGTTGTCTCCCTTTGTTATTTCTTTATTGTTTCTGCTTCCATTTTTAGATCCTGGATGGTTCAGTTCCTTTACTTGTTTGGTTGTGTTTTTCTGAAGTTCTTTAAGAGATTTTTGTGTTTCCTCTCTAAGGGCTTCTACCTATTGACCCATATTCTCCTGTATTTCTTTAAGGGATTTTTGTGTATCCTCTTCAAGGGCTTCTACCTGTTGACCCATGTTCTCCTGTGTTTCTTTAAGGGAGTTGTTTAAGTCCTTCTTGTAGTCCTCTATCAGCATCATGAGATGCGATTTTAAATCCAACTCTTGCTTTTCTGGTATGTTGGAGTATCCAGAACTTGCTTCAGTGGGAGAACTGGGTTCTGATGTTACTAAGTAGCCTTGGTTTCTGTTGATACGGTTCTTCCACTTGCCTTTTGCCATCTGGTTATCTCTGGTGTTAGTTGGTCTTGCTGTCTCTGCCTGGAGCTTATCCCTCCTGTGGGCCTATAAGCCTGTGTCTGTGCTCCTGGGAGTCCAACTCTCTTCTGTCAGGGTCTGTGGAGCTGCCTGGTTCCCTGTTGCAAATGATGATTGGAAGGGTTCTGTCCAAGCTGCTCTACTGATCATATGCCCTGTGTGCTCCTAGCTGTTCCCCTCCAGAGCGATATTGGAGAGAAAGTGAAGCTCTCACCACTACACTCAGAAGTGGAGGCACTGCTGAGAGATCACTCTCTTGGGCTGGTCACAGAGAGCTGTGAAGCCGCCTGGCTTCCTTGTGCAAATGGCAACCAGAAGGCTCCTGTCCCTGTGGCTCCACTGATCATATTTCCTGTGCACTCCTAGCTGTTCCCCTCCAGARAGATATTGGAGAGAAAGTGGAGCACTCACCTCAGCTCAGAAGTGAAGATGCTGCTAGGAGATCACGCTCTCCTGGTGGGCTGTGCCCAGAAGCTAGTAATTTTTAATAATTGTATTATTGATTGATTTCTTCTATTCTTGTGTAATCAAATGTGAGATAAAAATAAATATATTTTAGAAAAATAGGACATGAAACTAGAATTGAGATGAATTTGGATTGCCTGAGGAGGATTAGAGGGGAGTGGCTACATATATAAAATTTTCAAAAAATAAATTAAAAATATTTACATTTTCAAAAGGAAAGGATTTGTTTTGAGGTGGACATGATGGTAAACCTTTGAGGTCCTAGCACTCAAGATGGAGGACTGAGGCTGGAGGTCTGAGAGTTGGAGGCTAGTCTGGACTTCATAGTGAGTCCTCATCTCATGAGAAATTAATCCAGTGGTGGTGATTTGATTAAGAGCACTTAATACTCTATCGCTCTGGTCCAGCACCCAGTCCAGCTGTTTACAACTACCTTAACTCCATCTCCCAAGGTCTGACCTTTGGGACAATATGAATGGATTCCATGATGACACCACAGGCTCAAGTCAGTATTTTTATATCACTGGCACCACACAAGCTGTGCATTAGCCAGGATAAAGTTCAAATGTGTAGAAAGGAACAAGTTTAGGGGATAAACCAAGAACATTTGGGTTACACCTGGCTACAGACAGGAATATAAGATGGAGAGAAACAAGGATGGAAGCTTCTATACTCCAGCCCGGGTTCCTAGGGGAAAGGGTAGAAGGAGATAGTAGCCAGGTACCATGTGGTTGCTGTGTGAACTGACACCCACTTGAGTTGCAAGAGCACAGTATGATGCTCTGGAAGTCAGGGCCCTGGGTCCTGGGGTCTAAAATCAGGGTTCTGGCCGCATCTGTAACATTTAGAAGCTGAGGAAAGAGTCTTTTGGCTTCCAACTTGCTTGGCTTGTGGTTTTTCATTTGTCTCCAGAAAGAGTATTGTGTGGGGGTGAGGAGGCTCAGTGCAAAGGCATTTTGCAGCCAAGCCTGACCTCCTGAGTTTGATCCCCAGGTCCACATTGTAGAGAAAACTGTCTCCAGAAATGGCAGGGTAGTATCTATCTATGTATCATCTATCTATCTATCTATCTATCTATCTATCTATCTATCTATCTATCTATCTATCTATCATCTCTCCCTCTCTCTACTTAGCCTGTTTCCTCCTTTCTCTTCCTCTCTTTCCCTTTTTTCCCACCTCTCTCTCTCTCTCTCTGATCTCCCCTCTTTTTTTCTCTCTCTCTCTCTTCTCCCTCCTTCCTCTCCTCTCTATTTCGCATATATCTATCCTCTCCCTTCCTCTTTCTCTCATCATACAAGGACCCTGTGGTAACATCGGAACATCTAATATCCTCTTCTCAAAGTCCTTAACCAAGCCCCATCTGCAAGGCCCCTTTTCCATGGAAGAGAAAATGCTCAGGCTTGTCAATGACACAGGAATGTGGAGAGTCAGGAGTCCAGGTCTTACTCTACCCACCCCAGGTGAGGTCTTGATTATGAGGAAGCATTGAAGCCAGAGGACGCTACACACCTTATAACCTAGAAGATGACTGGGGCTGTCCAACATGGACTAAAGAGATGCTGGAGGGACAGGAAGGGGGAAAGCAGGGAAGTGAGTAATTCTAACCAAATTGCCTACACAAGCCAAAGCTCTTTATAACTTTCCCAGCAGTGGAGAGAGCACGAGACATTCTTCATTAGTGAAGTCAACTGCAATGAACAGAACCCCTGAGCAGTCACCCTGAGTGGGGAGAACCTGGAGGACCCCAGTGAAGAGCTCCAGTGAATCCCCATCGAAACTGACCGTGTCTCTCTAGTGCTCCGAGTCCTTTCTTGGCTCCCCATTGCCCTTAGGAGGACATTTGAACCCACTAGAGCCTAAAGACCCTGCATAGGCATAATTTAGTCTAGTGTGTTATTCAGGATCTCCATTGCTGTGACCAACACCATAACCAAAGGCATCACAGGAAGAAGATACTTTATTTCACCTTACAACTCCTAGGTCACACTCCATCACTGAGGAAAGTCAGGGCAGGAACCTGCAGGCAGGAGTTGGTGCAGAGCCATAAAGAAGTACTGCTCACAGGCTTGCTCAGCCAGCCTTCCATGCAAGGCAGGACTAAGCTCCTCAGCCAGCTCCATGCAATCCCAAACCACCTGCTCTGGTGTTATACAACCCAAAGTGGACATGACTCTCCCACATCAATCATTAATTTAAAAATGCCCCCACAGATTTGTCTACAGGCAGTCCCATGAGGCGTTTTCTTAACTAAGTTTCCTCTTCCCAGACAACTCTAGTTGGTGTCAAGGTGACAAAAAAAAAAAAAAATCCAAGATATCTGCCATCTTGACTCATTGCCACATACACCTGCCAAAATCTGAGAACACCGTGGTGTGTTCTGGGAACTCCTGGCCTGGCACCATGCACTTGCTGCTGCACCAGCTCCTCTGTCTATTGCTATCAGCTCACAGCTTCCCCTTTGCTCTTCGCTGACTAGCTGCAAAAAACCACAGGCCCACATTGTAGTCCTTATTTAAAGATCACGGAAACATGGAAATCCACAGCCCCTGAGGGGAGACAAAGCTCTCTGGGACTCTCAGGCTCCCAGGTTCCCAAAGGAGTGGGGCCATGACGCTCATGCTCCCCGGCTCCAGGCTGAGTGGCGCTGAGGCTCAAGTTTAGTCAATATCTTAACTATGATGGCAAGTCAAACTGACAGGATAGAGCTAGCCAGGAGACAGTGCTGGAGCTGCCTGTAAGGACATTCAGAGAGGGTTAACTGAGCAGGGAAGACCCACTCTGGATGTAGGTGGTAGCATCTCACAGGCTGGGGCTCCAGACTCAATAAAAAGCAGAAAATGAACATGCAGAGAGAAGAAGTGAAAGTCAGAGGGGCCTTGTTGGGAAGGGAATTTCATGGGTAGAGGAACAAGGTTTGAAGTCCCTTGTATGTATGTATGAACAGGGAACAGTTGTTTAACCAGAAACAATGGAGACAATGGGCTGAGATCCAGCATTCCCTCCCCCTCAACTGTAAATACAACATGGACTGAGTCCCTCAAAACTTCTTGTCAGGTAACTTGCTTTTGTGAGGCATTAACTAATTAATTAACCACAACAAAAAGAGAAGTCATTGAATTATTGCTGAGACACACACAAAATTCCTCTTCTGCCAAAAACACAGCCTTGGGAACCCCTTGCCTAAATCCCTAAGATGGGCTTGGTACCATTTCACAATGTGCTTTATAATATGTCATTCTGTATTCAACAAATTATTTGTGTACAAACATTCATATAAAATTGTGAACTGTCAATTCACAACTGTGACTTCAAGTCAGAACTTGCCAATGTAAAAAGCACATTCATTGTGTATACAGATGGCATTTTTTTTACTTAAGAAATGTTTCAGAATGCAGAAATGTACTTAGTTTTATTACACATTAGAAGTTATAATCTTCGTCTTCAAATTTTCATAAATAAAAGTTTTGCCTTCAATTAGCATCTTAATGGCTTATCTGAAACATGCTCACCTGCAGACCTGTGTCCTGGGAATTGACCTAGGATGTTCCTTGAGCCTCAGGAAGTAAGCAGTCTGCAACTCACAAGGCTCAGGAAGATGCTGAAGCTTGTAAGATTGGCAAGTCCCCTCACCAACTTGCATAATCAGGAATTATTGCTGAGGAGTGAAAACTCTCCAATGTGGAGCATTGCTTGCAAGTGCCATAGACAGCTGCAGGCTGCCCACAAATCAATCATTACTCATGCTGGATGGCTTTAATGTGATGTGACCACCTTTGAGTCACCCACATAAAAAGCAGTGCTTCACTAAGCTAGACCTATGTGTAGTTACTTCCTTGGTCCATTGTTGGTGCCTGAAGTAAGCAGACATTTATTCATGTCTCCCTCCGAGAGAGAGGCACAACAAACTATAAATCAACAAAGACAAAGAGTATGTGGTCTGAGTCCCAGAGGATGCCAAATAAACACCCAAGGGTGGTTGCCCTGTGCAGTCCCACAGAGCCCAGCTGACCCTTCTATCTACTTGTGACATTAGAAAAGACTTTTACCAGGGATGCTCATTAAAGACTCAGAAGCAATGCTGTATAGTCACAAGTACTGTGGTCACTATGAGTCATTTTTCTGGGTTCCAAGACTGACACAGGCCATCCCCAAACCCAAATTCCCAGGAGCCAGACTTGTTAACTCTTTTCTACATGGGTGGCTTCCAAAATTTTGATACCTCTGCTCCTCTGTTGCTGTGATAGAAGACTGGCCAAAAGTAGCCTGGGGAAAGGAAAAGGTGGATTTGGCTTATACCCTCAAATAACAGTCCATCATTGAGGAAAGTCAGGGCAGGAAGTCAGGGTGGGAACCTAGAAGCAGGAACTGAATTGACACTGCTTAGTAGCTTGTTCCTATGGTTTTCTGACCCCCTCACCTTCCCAGGGGTGGCAGGCCCCTCCCACTACAAACACCAATCTAGGAAACACAAGCCAGAGTTGCCTGCAGACTGACCCGAAGGAGGCAATTCTTCCACTGAGGTTCCCTTTCCCCAGCTGACTGTAGTTTGTGTCAAACTGACAAGAACCAACCAGTGCACCTGATCAAGGTATAGAACAGACTCATGAGACAAGACCTGCATGCCCGAAGCCCACTCATGACCTCAGGTCCTGATCCGTGAGCAGCTGGATCATGGGGTATGTCAGCTACCAAAATGCTTACCACTGATTGACAACTTCACAGGATCTAGAATCATGCAGGGGAAAAGACTCCTGAACATACCTATGAGGCATGACCTAGTCTGGGTCAACTGGACAAACCGTAACTGAGCTGAGCACTGGCACCACAACCCTCTGCTTCCTTAGCATGGACACAAATGTGACAGCTGCCCCAAGCTCCTCTGCCCATACCTTCTCCACCATGATGGACCACATCCCCTCACACTGTGATCCAAACAAACCCTTCCTTAAGTTGCATTTGTCTCAAAATGTCTCAGGAAGAGAGGACAGAGGGGGAGGGGGAGTCTTGGAACTCATTTCCTCATTCTTTCTCAGAGCTGAACCATTTCTTTTGAGCTGGGCTACTGAGTTAGTGTACGCTCTACTCTTCCTCCGCAGCTTTCTGCAAAAGCTTCAGGCTGAGCCGCCAGCAAGTTCCCCAAATGCTCTGCCTTCTCTGCCTCAGCAGATGCAGAAGCAGCAGCAGCAAGAGGAGCCGCTGCACCCCTCACCCACCCCTCACACAACACAAGTGGATTCAGAAGGGGATGTGGAGCTACAGAGGCTGTAGAAGATAAGAATCTATCATCATCATCATCTTGGCACCTGCAAACTAGGGCCCCAGAGCTTGAGAAGGAAGGAGTCCCAGTTTGTGGGAAGTTAATCTTAAAGACTCTAGAGTCGATTCTTCTGCGTGTATGTGGGAAGGTTATAACTGACTTCAACTTTCACCTTTCACACCCAGCCCCATCCAGTCAGCCCTTGACATGTGACTTGGTGTCTAAGACTAAACACTAACCCTTAGGGTTTTCTTTTCTTTTCTTTTCTTTTCTTTTCTTTTCTTTT
>BDUI01000158.1:17450-31075 GCA_002335545.1 Apodemus speciosus
AAAAACAAAAGACATAAAAGTAGAGAGGGACTGGTTGAGAAGAGGGGGCATCTGCAGGACTGGAGGAGACAGGAAGGAGTAATGGGGGTGGACATCATCAAAATGTAGTGTTGTGCGTGTGTGTGTGTGTGTGTGTGTGTGTGTACATGTGTATGTGAGTGTGTGCGTGTGTGTGTGTGTGTGTGTGTGTGCAAATGTCATAAACCCAGTATGTACAATGAATACAGGCTAGTAAAGAGATGCTAATTAACAAATAAATATAAAATTTAAGGAATCTGAAGGAAGAGAGAAAGAAATTGAACGGTGCAAAGAGACAGAGGAAGTGAGAAAGAGAGACAGCGATGAAGAGAGAAGTCTAAGAATGAAGGATCTTAGAAAGGTCACAGGATGGGCTGAAAATGACTTGACAGGAAACGAAATGAGACATTACCCCAGGAGATGATGGTGGCCACAGGGAGACTAGGAAACAAAATGGGGAAACACCAGAGAGGCCAAAGGCTGTGACCAGTGGGGCTGACAGAACAGGCAGAAGAGTCTGATCCAGCAGGACCAGAGTAAACACTATCTTCTGGCCGTGACAGGACCCCAGCCCCTGTGACCTGCAGCAGCTGTAGTCACTGCACAGGGTCAGGCCAAGCCACATTGCAGCACGGAGGGCAGGGGCTCCTGGCCCCACCCCTAACTGAGGCTGGACCGATGAAGTGCCTAAGGGATTGAGAGTCAGCTTCCTTAAGGGATGTGATTGTGATAGGGCAGCAGCCAGGACATAGACCACACAAGCTGGAGTCAATGCGATATGGAGGGGGGACAGAGTTGGAGAAGGATGGGTGAGGGATCTAAGAGAAGTTGCTGGGATCGATGGGGGACAAAGTACGTTGCATGGGGCCTGGAAAGGAAGTTTATTTCCCAGGTTCTATATGGTGGCTCAAAAGCATCCATAACTCCAGTTCCAGAAGATCTGACACCTTCTTTTGACCTCTGCAGCCACTAAACATGCATATGGTGCACATTATATACATGCAGACAAAACACTTATAAAATAAGTCTAAAGTGGTTTAATTTCTAAGAAAAAGAAAAAAGTACATTGAAAAATATGTAAATAAAATTCTTGAAGAATTAATAAAAGCAATCATATTGTCGTAAATAAAAAAGAACCAACTGAGAAAAGAGGAGACATTCTGAATTCTGGAGAAGAGCTGCCCCTTTATTTGGAGCCAYGGTYGCCATGGTTACCGGAAACTCAGAAAGGAGAAGTTTGCAAAAGTTGTTTATTGTGTTTCATCTTTGCCAGAGTGAAGCAGGAGGTCGTGATCCTTGATAAGGCAAAGCTTCTAAGAATCAGAAAGGATTTGGAAAGATGAAATATAGCCTGTCTTTTTCAGTGGCAGGGTGGGGTGGAGGTGCACGTGAACCTGCATGCGCATGCGCAGACCAACTTTACTCTTCTCCATTAAGCAACACCCAATCCACTGTCTGTTTTGATGTATTTTTCATTAGTTCTTTGAGAATTTCCTACATGTGCTCCCCCTCCTGTCCCCAAATCCTCTCATCTGCCCACCGTTATCAAGTCGGTGCCCTCCTTGTTGGTTGGTCTTCTAACCTCCTAAATCAAATCTGTGCAACTCACATGCATTTTCTCTCACTACCCTAGAACCCACAGGTTAAAACACGGATCCGCATGTTTGTGGGGCAAACACCAGACCAGCTCAGTCATCCAACAAGCCAAGAAAAGCACAGCTGTCCACAGAGACACTGGTTTCTAATTAGAACTTCAAAAAGATCCAGGCTCTAATCCAGCCTGTCCCTCAAGCCCACCAGCCTCCTCTGTACCCCCCTTGCTGACGAGACCCCAGATCACACGGGCTGTGTGGCTGTTCTGTTCCTTCCTTCTCATTGTGCGATGCACACCTTAATAATTTGGCGTGCACATTGTGAGTGAAATGAGGACCTCTCGAGGCTGTTAGCATCTCCCACCCCTTCAAGCATTACCTTGTTCATTATCATTTATTTATGTATTTGAATGTGTATCCTGCTATGTGCATGTGGAGGTCAGAGGTTAGCTTTTAAGAAAGGGTAGTCCCTTTCAACTGCACCCCAGAGGTTGAACTTAGGTTATCAGAAATTGACGAGTGCATCCACTGCTGAGCCATCTCCCACCCTGCCCACTCATGCCCATTGGGTGGGGGAGGGAAGAGGGGTAGGTTGTTTGGGGGGGTTGGTTTTTGTTTTTTTTTTTGTTTGTTTGTTTGTTTGTTTGGATTTTGGTTTAGGATTTTGTTGGTTTGGTTTGGTTTGGTTTGGTTTAGCGATTTGTTTTTGTTTTTGTTTTTGCTTTGCTTTACTTTGTTCATTTGGTTTGGTTTGGTTTGGTTTGGTTTGGTTTGGTTTGGTTTGGTTTGGTTTGGTTTGATTTGATTTTTTGAGACAGGTTTTCTCTGTGTAGCCCTGGCTGTCCTGGAACTCACTCTGTAGCTCAGGCTAGTTTCCAAGACTTACGCCTGCCTCCGCCTCCGCCTCCGCCTCCGCCTCCGCCTCCCAAGTGCTGGGATAGAAGGCCTTTGTCATCATAGCCAGCCTAAGTTTTTATTAAGACATACACTGCTCAGTCTAGCTGAACCTCACGGTGCATGGTTATAAAATCTCAGATACTCAGGAGGCTGAGGCAGGAGGATTGTAAGTGTAAAGCAAGCCTTGAACTGCTACATAGAGAGACCTAGGCTCAAGGGGAGGAGAGGTAACCTGGGGAGTCAGGCTCAGTCAGTACGTGTTAGCTGAACAAGCTAAGCACCCTGAGGGAGCTCTGCACAGCCTCACTTCAAAGTCCAGGCACAGAAATGACGCTCTATAATCTAGCCCTGGAGAGAGGGAGGGGTGGAGATCAATGGGTCCCTAAGGTCCACTGACTGGACAGCCTACTTATTGAACCCCGGGCCTATGAAAGAACCTGCCTCAAAAAATAAGGTGGAACCCTCTCCCCACGGCTTAGAAGAGGAGACAGGAAGACTGTAAGAGCCAGAGGTCAGGCACCACTGGAGCGGGATCCCAGCACTAATAAACTCCAGCCACTATGGCTGCTGCTTATGATCAGACCAGTCAACCTTGCAGCGGGAGCTGGAAGGGCTCATGAGCTCACCCTAACTGAGGAGCTGACAGTTGATGCCTGCTGACAGAGGGAAAGGCAGTTTGCTTTAAACTATGTCCCTAATCCCACAGGATGACCATGCGCCACTGGATAGCCACACATAAAGGACACCCCCAAATTGGACTGGATGGGCTATTTAATTTTTAAAAAGAAGGCATGATGTTGGAAGAAGGTTTGGATGACAGTGGATCTGGGAGGAGTTGGGGAACATACATGAGAGTTGAACCCAAGGGTTATATCCCTCACGGACGCTAGGTGGCAGCACATGGCAGCAATAAATCAGGGCCTCTCCGCGCCACAGACAAGGAAACACAGCCAAGCCGGCTGGAGTCTATACCTGACTTCATAGGATGCATTTCCACTAGTACAAGGCTCATTCCTTTGAATAAACGCATTTCTCTTTTAAAACATAAAATTATCCAGAGGATCAATTCAACAAATGAAGCTCAGAAATAAAAATAAGTTTTAAACTTTTTTTTAAAGAAAAATGTGTAACAATAAATTATTAAGGGGTAGGGCTGTGAGATGGCTCAGTAGTAAGTAAAGGAGTCTGGCACTAAACCTGATGACCTGAGTTCAATCTCCAGGACCTCCATGATAGAAAGAGGGAACTGACTCCTGCAAGTTGTCCTCTGGCCTCCAATTGCTCTCGTGATACTCATGCGTTCACGGGTGTGCACACACACACAAATCAATGTAATAAGAAACTAAAAATAAGTTGAAGACACCACATCAACCCAGAAGTGCTGCTGTCCATTCCCTCTAGAAGACTGGATGGAGGTGCCAGAAGAACCAGAGTCCCTTCCTGGAGGCCTCTCTGGGCTCATATACACAGATTTGTGAGCAAACACGTGTGTGCACACCCACAAACAAACTCAATCTTTTCCCTCTTTCCTACCCTCTGCAAACGATCCACCCAGTAGCAGACGTTGTGTCGTTACCACACATGTCCACGTGGGGACAATCGTGCCTTTAACTTCCAGCTGTCTGCCTTGGCCCAGTCTAGCTTGGATGTCTGCCTCTGCATTTGAAGCTTAGGTCCGATTTCCCACATCTTCATCCGTGTTTTTAAATCCTTAGAACAGCTGAGGGAGAGTATTTTGAGGATTGGCCTAGGTTCTGATGCTATAATAAAATATCCTAACAAAAAAAGGGGAGTTTTGGAGAGCCAGGGGTTGAGTTTACAGTTCTAGAGTACAGCCCATCTTTGTGGGGCAGTTATAACGGACACCACAAACAGCCCATCACATGACAACCACAGTCAAGAAGAAGGAAGACGTGAAGGCCAGCATGCTCCTTTTCCACAGTTCTGGCTCCCTGCCTGGGGAAGGATGTGGCCCACTAGGGGCTGGGTCTTCCCACATCAATTAGCATAATTAAGACAATCCCCCTCCCCTAGACCCTACAAGTCAACCCACTGTGAGCAGTCACTACAACAAAACCTAACTTGAGATGACTAGTAAAAACATCTGCCACCCTGAGCCTTAGAGATGGAGTGAGCACTCTGGACTCCAAGAGCAAATTCATGACCTCTAACTCCTCAGCATCCCGTGATGCAGCCTCTCCTTCTCATGGAAAAACCATGGGGAAAGGCAGCATTCCATTGCCACGGTCCTTGCAATGTTAACCTTGACTGTCAACTTGACTTGAACTTGAGTCAGCTGAGAGGCATGCTTCTGGGGGAATCTCTGGGGATGGCCCTCTTGGACGGTGGTTTTTGTCCCTTCCTGGAGAGCACATCCACTCTGTTACTGCCTCTGTTGTTCCTTATCTGACATGGATTGAAGACTTGGTACCCTCCAGAAATCCCCCAGGCCTTCAGTTCTGAACTGGGCAGCACCCACCTCATAGACTGAGCAGCTACCAGGTTCTTCTCGGCCTCGGCAACATATAGGCCACCATTATAGAGTGCCCAGGCTGTACCATATAAGCCAAACTAATAACTCTTCCTCTGATACCTATTGATTCTATCAGTCCTGTTCCTCTAGTGAACTCTAATGCAGTTCTTGATGCCTGCAAATCCATTGACTCTCCTTACAGGGAAGGGAGGCCCCCCTCAGACATGGCAAGCAGTTCATACCAGACTCCTGTGCCATGGTCTATCCTTGGCCAAGTATGTACATGAGACTGTGCTCGGGCACTGGCTTTCCTGAGAGAGAACCAGGCAGTGCTGTGGCCTCTGTTAGCCACTAGACCAGTAGTTCTCAACCTTCTTAAAGCTGTGACACTTTAATTCAGTTCCTCATGTCATGGTAATCTCCAACCATAAAGTTATTTCATTACCACTTTATAACTGTAATCTTGCTACTGTTAGAATTTTGTAAATAACTGATATGCAGGATATTATGATATGCGACCCCTGTGATAGGGTCAGCAGACCCCCAGAAGGGTTGTGACCACTGCTCTAGGGTGCTGAAAGCACAGCTTAGCCCTGAGACCGACTTTTTAGTGGGAGTGCTGTGTAGAATATATTCACACCTGTCACATATACATACCCCGGTGCTCATATCATCCCAGACGTGGAGGGCATGGGAGGCTGACACACCCCACTTATCCCCCTGATACACGGTCTCTCGCTGAGTGCAGAGCCTGGCTGACAGCCAGCACGCCCCAGCAATCCTCCTGCACAGGGCTGACCAAGCCCAGATTTTTAATGAGTGCTGGGGATTCAAACTCATGTCCTCATGTTTGCGTAGCAAGAACTCTTAACCTCTGAGCCATCTCCCCAGACACACTGAGATGCTGTGCCTTCAAGAGAATATGTCCTGACTCTCTGGTAAAGGACAATGAATTTCCCAGGGGTTGAGATGACCTCCAAGTCCATTATGTCTCAACTACAATTCTCCACTGCCCACAAAGCTAGATCTAATATTGGACCGTGGGGATGGTCAATATAATGGCGCCTTCCTGAATAATGTACACTTTGAAGTCCTGTCCTATTGGTCACCCATGCTAGCCCTTCTTCTATTTGAGCTTGGTAAGGGATGCCAGCTGATCAAAAGAAATCCACCCACAAAGGCAATTCCTTGGCTCCTGACTTAGCCCTCAAGTACTCCAGGTAAAGTCTAATCAGAGAGAGGCACTGCAAAGGCCTGGGGCAGAGGGTGGTGAGTGTAATGCAAATGATGAAAAATTCTGGAAGGTGGGTATTGGTTCTGGAGTCATGAATACACTTAGCAATAGTTAAAACACTCACAGTGGCAAGGATGGTAGACTGCATGCTGTGCTTAACCACAATCTTAAAAATAAAGTCTATTCAATAAGAAAGAGATGCCAAGGCATGAATAATATATGTTGAAAAGAATCTGTCTGATGCACAGGTCTTTTCTGACACAAAATCAACAGAGCTAAGGGGATGGGGTTCACGAGGCCCCGCCCCTTCCTGGTGACTGATAGAGTTAACAGTTGGGAGGAAAGGGGCTGGTGAAGCCCCACCCCTTCCTGGGATTGATAGACTGTTCAAGGTCTCCAGGGACAGGATCGACATGTCTTCAGTGTTGTAGCCACAGTCAGTGGCCCACACTCCTGTAACAGCCTCTCATCTCAACCCTGATAGAATTCAGTGGTCTGTCAGAAAGCAGACATGGAAGTAGAAGGTGGACTAGGTAGAAAAAGGAATGGGTCAGGAGTGGAAGGGGACGAGAGAGAATGGCAGAGGATATGATCAAAATAAATGATACATGTATGGAAATATTATAACAAACCCATTATTAGGTTTAAATAATACCCTCTATTAGAAACATGTAAAGATAAGCAGAAGTCTGAAGCCAAGAGGACAGACGACAGATGGCGGATAGGAGAAGGTGAGTTACAGTCTGTGGTGGTAAAAAGATGGAATCCTATCTCCACAAGTCCATCCACAACCCAAATAGGGCACTGTGAGAAAAGAGATTTCTCTGTGCTGGGTGAAGCTGTGGCTCAGTGGGTAGCACTCTCATCTGGCGTGTATGAGGCCCCGGCTCCATCCACAGACAGAATAAAGCAGATGTGGTGGGGCACGCCTATCACCCCAGCCCTGAGGAGGGGAAGGCAGGAAGATCAGGAGCTCACAGCCATCGTTGGCTATGTCATGAGGACACAGCCAGTGTGAGACTCATGGGACCCTGTCTCCAAAATAAACAGTAACCAAATAAAAAATAAAATTGAAGTCCCTTCCACAGAAGTGATTTCCTGCTCAGTACTGTGACTCTGCTCAAAAGCCCTCAGCTAGGAAGTCATGGCCAAGGCTGGGAGGTTATGAACTATACCTGGAAGGTCATGACCAGGGCTGGAAGGTCATGACCAAGGCTGAGAGGTCATGACCAGGGCTGGGAGGTTGTGGCCCAGGGCTGGGATGTCATAACTGTTATTTTCCTAAATGATCATGTTATCAAAATACCTTCTAAATATTTACATGTACATCCACAACCCTGGCACCCCTCAGCCTAGGTCACAGAAGCCTCCTTCTACAATAAACAATGGTCAATAGAGAGATGCATTATTGGCCAAAGTGCTGAGAATACAAGATGGGGTGTTCACCCCTAAACAAGACAATTAGCTCCACCACCACTGAGGCTCGCAGAAGATTCTGGAGGAGGAAGCAAGAAGACTGTAAGAGCAGGAGGCTGGGGAGAGAACAGTGAGCTCTGGCATGGCGAGGACTCTCACGGACGCTGTGGTTACACGCACAAGACCAAGCCAGCCAAAGCCCCAACACGGCCTGGAAGGGGTTCTCCAGACCCCGCCCTCACTGAGGAGCTCTTGGCAATGGAAGCTGCTGGGGCAGAGAGAATCCTTTGCTGAGGGCGTGGCCACTAGTAATTGTCCCACACTCTAGCAGACAGCCACACGGCCCAGCACACGGGCAGCACTAACAGCACTTTGGTAGTGGGGCTGTTTGTTGGCTTGTTTGAAGACATGGAGTTCGGATGCAAATATGTTGAGTATGGGTGGAGGTGGGGGAAGGACATGGAAAGGGATACACTGATACATGAATACCATACATGACCATAACTCATTGTACACATATATAAATTCTTAGGAATAAAGAAACATTTTTAAAACTGTTTTATGTGTGTGGATGAGTTGCCAGTATGTCTGTCTATGCACATTGTGCGTATGGTACCTGCAGAGGCTTGAAGAGGGCATCAGCTCCCCTGGAACTGTTACAGATGGCTGTGTCTTTCCATGTGGGTGTGGGGAACTGGACCCAGGTCCTCTACAAGAGGGCTCTTAACCACTGACCCATCTCTCTTTTTAGTTTTTAAGAGAAGCTCTGACATCCCTCTTTCCCAGAACCCAGAAAAGACATGGTCTGCCCAAGCTGTCCTCTTGTCTGGCAGAGGAGACACTGACAGCTTTGCAGACAAGAGAGAGACCCTGTCTCAAAAGAAACAATGACAACACATGAGAAATGATAAACAAGGTTGACCCCTAACCTCCACATATCCATGCACACATGTGCAAGCATACTTACATTTACATGTGCACTGGCACACATATGAACACACACATAGACACACATGTGTTTATATGCACAAGAAGAAAAGGAGATACAGTTAATGTGGCACCTCTCTTCTGGAGATACTGTGAAACATGCCAGGGAAACCTTATAGCCCCAAATCCTTATCTTGGGGGTCTGACTGCAGATGGTACAGCCCAGGACACCAAAATCATGCTGGTGGTGCCATAGACCAGCTCTAGAATCACCTGGGAATCCATTCTCTGTCAGGGGTTAGGGAGTTATCTAGATCAGGCTCACTGACTGTGGGTGGCCTCATCCACGGCTGGGGTGCTGGACTGAACACCAGTATTCACCTCCCCACTCTCTAACTGTGGGTACTGTGTGGCCAGGCAGCTCACATGCCTGCCACCATGCCTTCCCTGCTGTGGTGGACTGGGACTGGGGCCATGGTAAATCCTTCTTCCTTAATTGCATTTCTCAGAGTATCTTATCCCATCAATGAGAAGAGYAGGTACCATGAAAATGTGACACTTTGGAGAATGAAACAGGGTGCCTGGTTAGCTTTAGCTGTCAACACAGCTACTCTGAGAGAGTCTACACTGAGTAACTGACCAGATTAGACTGGCCTGTGGCCATGTCTGTGAGAGATCATCTTAACTGATGGTGCCTGATACGGATGGCTCCTCCCTAGACGGGGCTATATAAGAAAGCCACCTGAGCCACTGATGGAAATAGATGCGGAGACCCACAGTCAAATATTAGGCAGAGCTTGGGGAACCCTGTGCAAGGGGGGAGGGGATGAAGAATTGAAGGAGCCAAAGAGGCCAGGGATACCACAATAAACCCACAGAATCCACAAACCTGAGCCCAAAGAGGCTCCCAGAGACTGAACTGCCAACCAGAGTAAGCACCGGGATGGACCTGGGCCCTCTGCACACCTGCTACAGTAGTGCAGCTTGGTCTGCGTGTGGAACTCCGAAAGCAGGAGGAAGGCTGGTTCTGACTCTGTTGCCTGCCTTGGGGCTCTTTCCTACTACCGGGCTGCCTCATCTAGCCTCAATAGGAGAGGAGGTGCCTCATCGTACAATAGCTTGATATGCCGAGGCTGGCTGATATCCATGAGCGGCCTCCCCTTTTCTGAGAGAAGGGAAGGAAGGGCGGATGGCAGGGAAGAAAGGGGAGAGGAAGGGACTTGGAAGTAAGGAAGGATGGGAAGCTGCCATCTTGATATAGAGGAAATAAAACTTTATTGCTGAAAAAGAAGAACGGTAGCTGAGCAGAAAGCAGAGAATGAGCCCGTAAGAGCCTCCCTCGCAGCCTCTGCTTCAGGTCCTGATTCGGCTCCTGCCCTGGCTTCCATCAGTGATGAACTGTACACTGGAAGTGTAGCCAAACAAATCTTTTCCTCCACAAGTAGCCTTAGATCAGGTCATTTGCCACAGCAACAAAAATCAAAGTAGGACACAGGTCGTGATTAATAACTGCACCAGGGCAACAGGCAAGACGGTCCTGGGTAAAGCGGTGTGGTTGTTCTACCCGGCAGGCAAAGAAGGGTTCTGATGTGAGCCATGATGTCTCCATAGGAAGTGAGGTGGCAGAGGAAAGCAGGCTCAGTCCTTAGTACTCCAGAGCCAAGGTTTATAGGAGTTAAACTAGATTTTTGAAGAGCATATTTTGAGGGGCTGGAGAGATGGCTCAGTGGTTAAGAGCATTGACTGCTCTTCCAAAGGTCCTGAGTTCAAGTCCCACATGGTGGCTCACAACCATCTGTAATGGGATCTGATGCCCTCTTCAGGTATGCCTGAAGATAGCTACAATGTATTCATCATATATATAAAATAAAGAAAAAAAAAGAACATATATTGAGATGTTTTTTCCTTACTCAGCATAACACAGAAGGCAAGAACTCAAAACATTAACTTCTATTACAAGACAGCTGAGGCAGGAGGATGACAAGTTGAAGGCAAGCTGCGATATGTTGAAGGTCAGTCTGACCAATACGGCAAGACCCTGTCTCAAAGATTTCAAAGTGACTGGGAGTGTGGCACAGCAGCAGGGACCCTCGCCTAGAACTCTACAATAAGGGCTGAGGACATGGTCAGGGTGGAGCCCTGCCTAGAATCCCCCAGGAAGACCTGGGGGCGTGGTTGGGGTGGATCACCTGCCTGCAACCACCCAGTGAGGCGCTCAGCTGTAGTGTGTTTTCCTATCATGTCCAGATCATTCCTTGGTACTGAGGACAAAAAAAGAAGGGAGGGAGAGTTGTAGACTTGATTTCTGTAACCTGGACCCTGTAAACACAGCACTCTCTTCTGCTAGGTAGGAATCCCAGGTCTCCTGAGACCTGTACTGTGAAAGTCAGAGAAAGGAGGCTTTGAGACAAGGAGGGTGTTGCCGAGTGAACTCGGGTTGGCATGCACCCTCCCTGTGGCTCCCCTTACAGTCAGTCTGGAGCACATCCGTTCCCGCTCTCCTCACTTTATTAGAATCAGTCACCTCAAGCCCCACCTTTCTTGGAGGACTGGAGAAAAATCAGTGTGTTACAAATTAACCATCTCTGGGCTTCATCCTGGGACCCCTGCCAGCTGGCCACTAGCCATCCGCACTCCATCCAGATCCCTGCCAGTGAAGACAGCTCACGGCCCCTCAAGTCTGCTAGTGTCCTGGGCTCGACCTTCATCTGCTTCTCCCTGAGTCCTGCAGGGCACCAAGCTCAGCAGTATTCAGAATAGTCTTCCTCCACATAGTTAGACGGGAACCAGCCAATCTGGAGAGAGAAGGAAAACCCATCAGTAAAGCCATATTCATGCTTCATCGCAGCAGGCTGGGGCTGCTGCCTTGGGACTTTCATGCTTATTGCTGACTCTCACTCCTCTGTCCACCTACAGGATGGCCCTCCAACTCCTAAAGTCTCTGCTCGTGTGTCACCTTGTGGGTAAAGCCTTCCAGTCACCCTGCTTATTGTAGTGAGCCCCACCCATACCATACACTCTTTCTCTTGATCTCCGCAGAATTCACCACTATCTGAATGATTGCATGTTCTGCCTATTTACAGGATTAATTGCTAAACCAACTTCCCTTCCCCAACACAACACAATGTTGACAAGGGCAGGAAATTTTGACTCCTACTTGCCAGACTCCCAGGAGCCTAGAATAGAGCCCCGTGCTCAGTAAACACTTTATCAATGTTTCTTGGAATGTTGGGTGGACAGATAGATAGATGGGTGAGTGAAAGATAGGTAGATAGATGGATAGATAGATAGATAGATACATACATACATACATACATACATACATACATACATACATGGATAGATACATAGATACATAGATGATAGATACATACGTACATACATACATACATAAACAAATAGATGATAGATAGATAATAAGATAGATAGACATAGATATATGGATAGATACATAAATAGGCACATAGATGATACATACATAAACAGATAGATAATAGATATGTTATATACATAGAAATAGATACATAGATATATAGGTAAATATGTAAATAGATACATAGATATATGGGTAGATACATAGGTAGATGATATATGCATATATACATACATAGCCAGACAGATACATAGATATATACATAGATAGATAATTGAGCAGATGGGTGGATAGATGGTGCATAGATAGATGAGTAGATGGATGAAGAGATACAAATGGATAAATGGGTAGACGAATGAATGGATAAATGAATGGATGGATAATGATGAGTGGATACATAGAGGGATGATGAGTGGATGAGTGGTGTTAGATGGATAAATGGATAGATGATATGAGTAAACAGATGGATGATGGGTGGGTGATAGTTTGATGAATATATGGATGGAAGGAAGGGTGGGTGGAGAGACAGACATAAAAGTGATGGTTGTGCAGAGAGACAGGTGACTGGCAAATAGATGCTTGGATAAACCCTGTCTGCCCCCAGACTTTCTTAAACACTCTGAATGACTCTTTCAACCCCTAACTGTCTACACTACTCACTGAATGTGACAGCAAATATGTTTAACAGGTTTATGAGCATTTCTCCAAATCACGGGAGCTTTGTGAAGTGTTTCTCCCAATAGAATAAAAGTTCTAAYGGGTGTCCTTATCTCCACTCAACAAATACTTGAGAAACTTTCCAGCAAGGAAAAACGCTTGATGCTCAAATCCATCAGCTGCTGAAAGGAAGAAAGGTCTCCATCCAGAGTACAAAGTAGGAACTCAGCCGAAGTTTCTTCTTTTTCCTTGAAGCCAGGACCAGAGCAAGCAAAAAGCACTGTGGTTCCTCCCAAGTCTGCCTCTTCACACATTCAATAGTTACTGTGTACCTACTGTGTGCCACTCTTGTGACAAAGCAGAGAGCCACACAGACACATTCCATTCATTTCATCTCCCGTATTTGTCAGTCACTTTCTCACCTTTCACACTGAGAGATTTGTCTTCTGTATGTTCCCCAACTTTACTGTCCTGTCTAGTTTTATATCAGCTTGATACAAGCATGAGTTTGTGAAAGGCAGAGCCTCAGTTGAGAAAATGTCTCCATAAGATCTGACTGTAGAGCATTTTCTTAGTGATCGATGGGGGGCCCAGCCCACTGTGGATGGTGCCATCCCTGGGCTGGTGGTCCTGCGGTCTACTTTTTAGAAAGCAGGGTGATGAACCCATGGGGAGCAAGTCAGTAAGCAGCACTCTCTGTGGCCTCTGCATCAGCTCCTGCCTCCAGGTTCCTGCYCTCTCTAACTTGATGATGAACTGTTATATGAAACTGTGAGTGAGTGAATCCTTTCCTCCTATTTTTGCTTTTGCCATAGTGTTTCATCACAGTAATAGTGACCCTAAGACACTCATTGATCCTCTGTTTTGGTGGTGGTGGTGGGGATACAGGATCTCTTATCAGCCTGGAACTCACCAATTAGATAAGACTGGCTGTTCAGTGAGGCTGAGTTATCTGTCTGTCTTAGTCTTCACAGCACTGAGATTATATATATGGATACCACCATACCCATTTCTCTTTTTATATGAATAATGGGGGGG